>JAPXFY010000013.1:53996954-54049454 GCA_030674185.1 Monoplex corrugatus
ATTTCAAATTTTCATGATAGCGTCTGCACGTTCGGAATATATTTCATCAGTACTGACAACACAAATGCCATGTAACGAATAAGTCATGAAAGGAAATGAGATGTACATTCTCGTAATGCAATCTCAATTCAGAATGAAACTCTATAACATTATCATCGTCACCTTCGTTGTGATAAATCGCCAAAACGTTGTGAAATAATGTCTCAGAATCTGTGACCCTTAAATGCCTTGCTGTCATGGTATCCATGGTTTGGGTAGATTTGGAGGGGTGGGGAACAATGTTGTGTCGTGATGGTAGACGATGGCTTTGTTTTAATTAACGGTGTCAAAGATGGAAGAAGACCTTTGTCTTTACAGGTGACAACGCTGTAACAGTATAACATACTGGTGTTAACAGGTGTCAAACGCTGTGACGGTAGAATATAATGGTGGTAACAGGTGACAACATTGTGACAGTAGACTATACTGATGTTAACAGGTGTCAACGGTGTGACGGTAGAATATAATGGTGTTAACAGGTGTCAACACTGTGACGGTAGAATATAATGGTGTTAACAGGTGACAACGCTGTGATGGTAGACTATTTTGGTGTTAACAGGTGTCAACGTTGTGATGGTAGACTATTTTGGTGTTAACAGGTGTCAACGTTGTGATGGTAGACTATTTTGGTGTTAACAGGTGTCAACGTTGTGATGGTGACTATTTTGGTGTTAACAGGTGTCAACGTTGTGATGATAGATATTTTGGTGTTAACAGGTGTCAACGTTGTGATGGTAGAATATAATGGTGTTAACAGGTGTCAAAGCTGTGACGATAGAATATAATGGTGTTAACAGGTGTCAACACTGTGACGGTAGACTGTAATGATGTTAACAGATGTCAAAGCTGTGATAGTAGCAGATGCTCGTGTTCACAGGTGTCCAAAGGGTGACCAGTAGAAGATGATGGTATTTAAATATACCAAAACTGTGATGATGAAAGCCTGTGACGTTTAAAGTGATAAAGCAGTGACGATATGAAATGGATATGATAAAAGATGGTGGTGTTTAAAGATGTCAAACAGTGACGGTAGAACACGGTAATGTTTTAAAGATGTTAACCTGTAATGATAATATATGGTTATGTTTTAAGGGTGCCAAAGGTGTGACAACTAAAGATGATGGTATTTAAAGGTGTCAAATGGTTCTAGGTTGTGATGTTGTAGGACACCAGCATCATCATCATCATCATGTGCCCTGCCGCGTGGCGTTGGCGATCGTGGCCCTCCATACGAATCTATCCCTTGTCGCCGCAAGCACATCTTCCACCCTCTCTGTTCTCAGCCACCCTGCAAGTCCGTCCAATATTTTCTCCCTGGGTCTACCGGGTCTTCTCTTTCACTCCAGCTTTCCTGTTGTGACCAGGTGCTCTAATTCCCCTTTCCTCATAAAATGGCTGTGAATGTTGCCTGTCTTTTCCTAATCTTCCTTATTAATGATCTTCTTGTGTCTGCCTCCATCAAGACTGTCTCGTTTGTTTTCTTTGCTGTCCATGGAACTCTGAACATTCTTCTTAGAAACCACATCTCAGCTGCCTCAATCTTGTCTTGGCTTTGCGAATTGACTGTCCACGCCTCACAACCGTATAACATTATCGGTTCTGTGTAACATTCAAGAACTCTCTTCCTGATGTTCATTGATAGCTATTTTGGCTGGGACGATTCTGCTGGCTATTTCTGATGTGTATCTGCTGCCTGGTAAGATGACTGTTCCCAGATATTTAAACTTATCAAATTGTCTCAAAGTTGTGCCATTTGCTGTTATTTTGAATGAGGGGATTTCATGTTTTTTACTGATCACCATGACTTCAGTCTACTTGCTATTTGGCTCCAACCCTTTATTTTTGCTTTCTATGTCTATTATAAACACAAGCTTTTCTAGGTCCCTTCCATTTTCTGAAATTAGCACGTGTCATCTACGTAACGAATGTTGTTTATCATTTCTCCTCCAACCTTTAATCCAGGGCATTCTTCCAGGTTTCTCATGATAGTTTCGCTGTAAAGTGAAAACAGATCTGGTGACAGAACACAACCTTGCCTGACTCCTCTTTTGATATTTTGGAAAGGGCTTATATCGTTTTCTATTCTCATTGCTGCTGTTTGTTCCCAATACGTATTTCTGATTATTCGTAGATCTTTTCCATCAATATTGAGTCTTTCTAGTTGGTTGATCAATTCTTCATAAGCTACTCATATCTATGAATGGTGCTTGTGGTGCTGATGATCTATTATAGCAAAGACATGATAAGGGAGACCAGCATCTGCACGATTACACTAACGATCAAAGTCTTGTTTAATGTACGCAAACGGCCAGTATGCACACGTGCAATACATCTCACATCAACAAAAATCCATGCATTCAGTTGTTTGTTTCAAGTCCGTGCGTGTCGAAGGACCATAGACCGCAGCAGTGTGGCTAACATAGATCGTGTGTCACATAGGGCGTGACATATGTGTCTCCAAAACCCTTGTGCACAGATACTTAGTAAATAAATAGTTGGCTTAGAAATTAACGTTAGCTACTTACAAAGTTGGTGGCAATGCATGGATCCCTACTGCCAGTCGTTTTGACCAAACTGAGTTGTCAACTAAATTTTCAGGGTCACGGGAAGACGTGTGAATTGGAAATAGTCTACATTTTCTTTTGTTTGGTCATGTCAGGCCAGATCTAATGATAAATTTGGCAGCCCCACCATGTCCGTCCTGTCGGCCTTATGGAGGCTGGCATGGTGACAAAGAAGGGTCGGACTTTTCTCCTGTATCCTCTGGTGAAACAAGACGGAAAGGAGGATCTCCAGTAGCAGAGGGTGGATCATGTTCAGGTGCAGGACCCCAGTGCTGATTCACCCTGGAGGAACTTCAATGTGTGAATGCCATTCTCGTCTGATGTAGAGGACCTGGTGGACAGTTGCGTTATATTGCATTTTAGAAGTCGCTTGCAGGCATGTACCTTTGAGTTCAGCCTTCCAGATTTTCATGGGGCACGTGCTTCTTGTATGTGGGATGTAAGCAAAGAGATTTTACTTACGTGTGTATGTAAGTCAGTGGATGTAGAGGTAAGATGCTGCAGTTTGTAAGCTTACACAGGTGCCCGTGGTAGTGGCAATGGGATAGAAGCCTAGATGGCACGGAGATAGAATTTCCGCCTTCCAGTTTGATTGTATGAGGTTGCATGGTTCAAATCAGGCCCAAGAAAAACAAAACAAAAAAACCTTGAGCATGCCGCCTCCACTTCACTCAGCATTGAACGGGAACTTAACTCTATACAGTGTTGGAGAAGATAAGGAAAGTAGATGCAATCGCATTCTAATAATGCTGGTCACCCCCCTCCCCCCTCCTCAGAGACTGCCTCACTCCCCTACGACCACATGGTTACGAGGCAAGCTTACCTTTTCTTATCTCCAAGGGAGAATTTTATTTATTTATTTATTTATTTATTTTTACAATGGATTTCTCGTGATGCTCTTGCGGATAATTTGCAGCTGTGGTATATAAACTACTGCCGCGGATTGACGGAAATGACGTAGTTTCCAACTTCTGCTGTGGCTAAAAATTGACATTACTATTCGTTGTTGTTGTTAGCGTCAGTAGACGTGTTAGCGATTTTGTGCCCAGTTTTGTTTGTAGCAGCAGTTCAGGGTTTTGGTTTTACGCCACCAGAATGACGCGTAAGTATTCTATGAGCTTACAAGAAAATAATTAGACGATGATAAGACTGTATTCAAGAAGTGTTCCATACAATTAGGGCTAGGCGTATCTACCCGAGAGGCAGTTTCTGAGTGAATGATTAAGCATAGCAAAATAGCACCAAAACTAGAATAAGACTTAATGATTAAGTTTATTCTAGTTTTGATGCTATTTTCCTATGCTTTATATGTTTGTAACTTATGAAGTAACATGATACACCGTGTGTGTAGTGAGAGCAAAATGTAGAAAAAGGAAACGGCCCTACTTCAGTAGGCTACTTCAGTACTTAATAATAATAATAATTACAATATTTATATAGCGCAAAATCTTGATAAAATCAAATCTAAGCGCTGAAGCAGACACACACGCACGCACACACGCACAATCAAATGAAGAATGGAACCAACTTACCTAGGTGTCCGATAATGATTGAAACATGTAACACATTTCCTTCAGACATGGACAAAGCAGAAACCTTTGTGGACTTATTTGCTAAAAACAGTAAAGTTGAAGGTTTATCTCCAGACTGCAAACATCACAGAGAAATGGAAGATAACAACTCAATCTACACTGATCCAATACCTCAGAATGATCTCTGGTTTAATTCTCCAATCACCTTAGAAGAGCTAAAAAACACAATACTGTTTCTACACAACAAAACGAGTTCGGTAGGTGTTGATGCAGTTTCGACTGAAATGATTAAACATCTCCCTGAAAACTATCTTATTTTCCTACACAAAATTTTGCAGAAATGCTGGGTTAGCGGAACTGTACCACAAATCTGGCAAAAGTCTATAGTTATACCGATATTAAAAGCAGGAAAATCGAAAACTGATAAAAACAGTTACAGACCCATTGCTTTGACATCCCACACGACCAAACTAATGGAAAGATTGATCTTAAACAGACTTTTACACTACTGTGATAAAAATAACATTATTCCGGTAAACCAGGCGGGTTTTAGAAAAGGGAGATCCGCAGTTGAACACCTGGTTAAACTTACGACTCAGATCAAGCAACAGTTTGCCCGCAGAAAAAGTGTTTTAGCTACTTTCTTTGATGTAAAAAAAGCTTACGATCAAGTTTGGCATAAACGTTTATTGTTCAAGCTAAAATCTGTTGGTTTATCTGGCAATATGTACAATTTCATTAAATCTTTTTTAGCTAATAGAACAATACAGGCTAGAGTGGGAGCTAGTTATTCTACTTCACGGCGCCTCGACATGGGGATTCCACAAGGTTCAGTGATAGCACCCATTTTATTTAATATCCTTATACAGGATCTTCCTAAAGCTTTTTCAAATCGTGTTGTTTTAGTACAGTATGCTGATGATATATGCACTTGGATGAATATCACTTTAAAAAAGACAACTCCACAGAGAACACGGAAATACATCAGGAAATTGTATCAAATTGATCTTGATAATCTTGGAAACTATATGTTAGAAAATGGTCTGTCGTTGTCTGCAGAAAAAACTAACATGATGCTGTTTGATCCTGGTGGTAACTCAGATAACTTGCCTACTTTCAAATTGCTTGGTGAAGTGTTAAATTACAAACAGGTCGTAAAATTTCTGGGAGTTTACATCACTTCGAAATTAAGCTGGAATGTTCATTTTGATTATATTTTAACAAAAGCACGAAAAACCTTAAATTTTCTAAAGATAATAAGCAAATTACCCTGGGAATGGATACAAATATACTGATTCATCTGTCAACAGCGCTGGTCAGGTCTAAATTATCCTACGCGCAAGAAGTTTTTTTCAATGCACCTAAATTAGTAATATTTACTAAAAAAGATTCAGAATTTGGACTGCAAAAGTCTTAAAATTGCACTAGGTGTACCAACTCTTGCTTCTACTCTGGAAACGTACAAAGTTGCTGGAATTCTACCTCTACACAACCATCGTGAGCTAGCTACAGCAAAGTTTGCAATTAGAACTACTTCACAAGCGAATAATTTTTTGAGCAAAGAAATTAAAATCAGGTCTGATATTGACTTTCCAAAACGAGCAAAAAACATTTCATCACAAATTACAACCGCAACTTACATATATCTGACCTGATCAAACAATCCAGCATAACTATGGATGAAATAGCCGAAAAACCAACGTTAACGCCTATCCCTACATGGGAAATGCTAAAGGCCACGTTTGATCTCGATTATGCAGACGTTAAAAAAGATGATAATGTCAACATTACGCTATCCACAGCTTGTGAACACATCGATGAAAAGTACCGTACCCACCTCCACATTTTTACTGATGGGTCAGTCTTAGCAAATCAGAGCGCTGGAGCAGCCTTTTATGTTCCAAAATTTAACATTAAAAAGTCTTATTTCATTGGGGCAAATGTATCTATATATACAGCAGAATTGGTCGCTGTTGTTCAAGCGTTGCATTATTTAATAAGCCTTCGGCCTGTGCCTTTCAAAGTAGTTCTGTTTGTTGATTCAAAATCTGTATTATATGCCTTACAGTCTTTTGATACAGACACAAGACCTGATTTAATAATTGAGGCAAATCATCTAATACACTGTTTAAAGGTAAATGGCTCGGAAATCAGTTTATGCTGGGTGCCTTCTCACGTTGGTCTTCACGGCAACAACGTAGTTGACAGAGCAGCTAAATCCGGTGCACTCCGTTTTGAAAATTCCATAGAATTACATGTTAACACCTCGGTAAAAGAAGCTTACAACTCGCTAGAATTAGCATCATGGATTCGATTTCATGAACATTTAAATGAAAAATTTGTGTCTCAAAAAAGAATCAAACTTTCAGTTCAAAATATCTGTAAAAAAATGCAGTATTCTTCGATATATCATTTGAGATTAATTGTTACCACATATTTTCGTATTCAACTGAACGCTTTGAAAACAAAATATTCTAAAAACGTTTTATGTATTTGCGGTGAACAATTCACATTGTATCACTGTTTGTTTTACTGCAGAAAGCTTCGTTATTTTTTACCAAAGATGTTTACACAAGGAAACTATCTTGAAAAGCATTTTAAAGAAGTGATATCAGATCAAGTTCTGTTAGTTAAAATTTCAGAATCATTGGTTAACAGTCCTGTTAATGAGTTACTTTAAGGTTATTATTTTAATTATCATTATCTTATTTTGTTTTGTTTTGCTTTTTATGACGATTTTTCTTTTACATTTGATGTTAGCGTAGTTCTAGTTTCATTTCTCTGATCATCCATATCATTTTTCTAAAGACCTTGCCGATTCCTTTTAATTTTTTTTTCCGTCTCTTACTCTGTTCCCTTCTTTCCCCTCCTCCCCCCCCCCCCCCCCCCCCCAAAAAAAAAATCATCCTCCATGCCATTTTTACCCGTCTAATATCACTTATAGTGAAAAGACGTTAAATCAAGGAACGAACACACGCACACACACACACGCACACACACACACACGCATGGCTATAAATGGGGAGAAAGAATAAAAGCAATAAAAGCAAGAATAAAAGCAATGGAAAATTATAGAGAGCATAGCATACTTGTTTTTAAGCCTGTTTTGTTCTACGTTTATAATGCAGCTTTTTTTTTTTTTTTTTTTTTTTTTTTTACTATGCCCAGGCATATGTACTGGCTAAAGTATAATTAATACCTTATAAGTAGTAATATACTAATTGGGCTTAATTAATAGCCAAATCTACTGAAATATAGTCTATAGACTTAGTGTCATTAACCCTTTGACTCCCGCACCTTGCCCACCAACTGTAAAATCTTAACCCTTAGACTCCCTCACCCTATCCACTAGCTTCCTGAAGGAAGCTGGTGGATAGGTTGAGGCAGTCAAAGGTTAGGTTTTTGCTTTGCTAGTAAGTAGTATGGTTGACAACGCAGGATGCTGGTGGACAGGGTGCAGGAGTCAAAGCGTTAAATTTATATAGGCCACCATCGTCCAGGTTTTATTTTCTCCATCTTGTTTGTTTTTGTTTCAGGTGTTGATGTTTTGGTTTTGTTTGTTTGCTTGCTTTTTTGTTTGTTTTTTTAGTCTACTCTGTCTCTCACTGGTCTGTCATTCTTTGACACCTCTCTTACCTGATAGGGACTGAAAAGTTTTCTTGTGCTGTTATACATTTTAGTAAATTAACAGTGGTATATGGTTCAGTTTCATAATCACTTTGACTTTGTTTTCCTCAATCAGTTTTGTTTTCTGCAGGTTACTGGTTAGACTGTACAGTGGAATAATGGCTAATGGTGTAGTTTTGTAGCCTCATGAATTTTTGCATAGGGACACGATGTAATCCGTGGTAGTCCTAACACAAACCTAACCCTCAACCATCATCCTTGGGATTGGTTTTCTCCGTATGATAATTAGACTGCTGACCCTAAGCCTGAGGTTTAGGGATAGGGCTGGAGAGTGTAGTGTGATGTGGTGAAGTCTCGGCTTGTGTTTGTGCACTAAATTTGCAGGAGCAATATAGACTGAACCACCATCTTTATAGAAAATAGTATTATATTACTGAAGACTTCATCCATGTTAATGTGATGACAGGGGGAAACCAGAGAGAGAAGGCAAGGGAGAAGGCGCAGAAGAAGCAGAAGGAAGCAGACAAAAAGAGGGATGCTGCAGATAAAGGGGCCAACAAAGGGAAGAGTTTGGAGGAAAGACGTGAAAGGTGATCACAGAATAATTCATGTCCATTTTTTTCTTTTTTTGTTCTTTTTTTTACAATTTATTTATGTTCACCTTTTTAGTTTCTTTTTTGTTTTGTTTTTCAGGGTTTAAAGACATGAACTGATGAAGGGTGACCACAGAATAATTTATGTTCATTCTGTTCTTTTCTTTTCTTTTTTTTAAAAATAATTTTTGTTAGGGTTTTTTTTTTTTTGTCTGTTTGTTGTTTTGAATTGAAGTTCTTATGATGGCTACACCTACAGTTAGACTCCGTAATGTAATCATTTTTGATAAACAAGGATTATGGCTCTGGGTACATGATCACAATGCATTGCCACTTGATTTCTTAAGAAATTATTATAAATATACAGGTCAGCATATGATATCAGTATGAATAATTCAGTTGTCGTAGTTACACATACAGGGCTGGCAAAATCCACTCGCCCGGTCACCCGAGGCGAGTAAAAAACTTGTCGGGCGAGTCAAAATCAAAAACTACTAGTCCATTGGGCGAGTGACAATTCTGACCCCTGCAGTTGTAATTTATTTCGATTTTTCAAACTTTCCGATCTGCCGACTGATTTCGTCTGCAATGATTGAATCTGCTAACCTACGCGCGAAAACGAAGCTACCTAGGGAAAGGCAACTCTTGCTTCCCGTAGGCCTGTTAGTGAAGAGAGTCGGTGCAACACGATCGAGTGTTTGCAGATCAGCGATCTTTCGCCCAATCTGTCAGTTTTTGTCAACAGTTAGAAGATTCCAGTTAAGTACGGAGGAAACCAGAAAAAATAATGCAACATGTCTTATCGAGATCAAGGAATGGGGAGGGGAAGAGAATGTGTGTGCTGTAGGCAAGGAAATTCAAGAGACAAGAGCAAATTTGATGCATCACTTGATAAGATAATTCCATCAAAGAAACTAGTTTAGAAGGCATAGATGCTACTTGACGATTTTTCTTGCATTATCCTCACTTGTCTCAGAACATAATTTCTGTTAGGGTAGATTAAATGTTTTCAAAATGTTTTCCCTTCATACTGAACTACTGAAGCCAAGAACACACACACACACACACACACACACACACACACACACACACACACACACACACACACACACACACACACACACACACACACACACACTCTAAAGAGACATAATACCTATACATCAACAAATAGAAAATTTGGAGAAAAAACAAAAACGAAATAAAATTAAAAATACAACAAAACAACAACACACACCACACGTACACACACACACCGTACACACACACACGTACACACACTACACACACACACACACACACACACACCACACAACCACCAACCAGTCAACAAAAGCCAACAGATATGTTGTTCAGTACCACTACATATCTAGCCAACAGATAGGTGTGGCTGGTGATCCAATGAAACAAAATTATTTTCCTTAAAAAACTGCAAACTAGCCATTTTTGTGTATAAAACTGCCAATTGTTCTGCTAGAGTTGCTTTTAATGAACATATTTACCAAGTCTCACCGGTACCAAATTTCTCACTATGTGTTATGCGTGTGCTACACACACATATGTATACTCTCTCTCTCTCTCTCTTTTTTTTTTTTTTAACCCTTTCACCGCCGATGTCGCCTTTTGGCAACCGTCTGGCAGACCGCCAACATACTTTATTGTTGTATAATCCCAAACTCCAATCATTCTTCTTTCTTTAAAAAAAAAAACAAAAACAGAAAGCAATTCGGTAGAGAAATAAGAAAGTTACAGTCATTTATGTTGGTAGGTGCATTTTTCTTGTTTGTTTGTTTTTTAAACAGCTGGTGCTGAAGACTTTAACATTCTAAAATCACTGGCGGTGAAGGGGTTAATGGTTTTATACTCTGTCTCTTTATCTCCCTCACACACACTCACACTTTAAAAGTAAATGATTAACATTCTGAAAGAGGAAAACTATTGCAGGATGATGATGAAGTAATTTGCAAGCAAAATGTAACAAATGATCAGTTGGATTAAAATAAACTAAAGAATTCTCTCAAACCTACACTGAGAATCCATGTAAACTTTGAGATCAGTCAGCTACCTTTTACGTCTTCGTGTTATCACTAGATTTCCCACTGTTCACCCCCCCCACCCCCCTTCCCTGATGAAAGTCTCCAGAAGAAAGTTTGACCATCTTTTTTGTAACAATAGCCAATTCTGCTGAATATTTTTGGTCATCATCATAAAGAGAATTTCACTATTTTTCGGGGCAACATGTCAGGCTTGTGAAAATATCTGCGGGCTAGTAGATCTTAAAATCCACTAGCCCGGCTGGCTACTAGAAAATTCTAATCTTCTCCAGGCCTTCACATTTACGTTACATAGTTCAGGTTAAAAAAAAAGTCAGAGAACTGAATCAGTGACACATCCATAATTTAAACACAGCACAAAATACAGTTATTAGTTTTGAGTGGGTTTTTTTTTTCATCTCTTTTTAAACATTTCTCACACAGTGCCAGTAAAAGTGTTTACTGATCTATTTTGTGAAGTTGGTTATCCTTTTTGTTTTAAACAACAAACAACCACCTGTTTTAGTTAGTTATCCCTTTTGTTTTAAACAACAACCAACCACTGATTTTGGACCGGTTTGCCACTGAGATAAGGCTACCATATCCAGTCAATGCACTAAAGTATGTCTGTAACATGATGTAAGATGATTGAATGTGTGTGCAGAGACGCGGCAATAATGCGCGAGAAACAGCTGAAGAAAGCTGGTGTCGAGGAAGGAGCGACAGGAGGGGCATCCAAATGACAAGCAAGGTACCCCTCCTCCTCCCCACAGCTTGTCCTTGGTGCGTCTCCCTCTCAAAGTCAACATCTGTATCACCCCTCCTTCACGTCGTATTTTCATCATGGTTTCTGTCCCTGTCAGCAGTTTTGGTCTTTGTGGAAATGTATGCTACATGTACTGTCATTGTTATCGCTATCACATCATTGTTTTTCTCTTTGTCGGCATTTTCTGTTGGATCATACAACTTGCATGCAGTTTTTTCACTTTGTGTACACAGCTGTGGATCAGTGTCGGTCAGCGTCCTTACTGTGTCGGAGCCTGTTCATGAACTGCCAAAGACTGGTGTTTGTTTTTCTCTCCTCGTGACCCAGTCATGTGTGGGGGTATGTGCACATGTGTATGTGTGTGTATGTGTGTGTGTTTTTGCACATGTGTACCACATACGTTTGAATGAATGTGTGTGTGCTTGTGCGTAAATGTGTGTGTGTGTGCGTGTGTACTGGCGGTGTAAGGAGAGTTGGGATGGGGTTAGTAGTAGAGAATTTAACGAATTATCTGTACAGAATGTAATGAAATAATCTTATGTAAATTGCAGACGATACCACTTATTTAGAGCTCTTGCTGTGGGCTGTACCCAGTTATTTTGAATATTGAAAATATACCTGGAAACTTTGATGGTGTCATGTCTTCCTGTGGATCTCTATACACACACACACGCACACACACATACACACATCCTTCAGTACACAAGATAGTTCTATTGAAAGTATCTGCTGATTATCATTCAATTTATCATTTTCTTACATGCACATGTCCACCAAAAGATTTTTAATGGAACTTCTCATCTAGTCCTGTTAAATAAGCAGCTGTACATAACATTTGAATAAGCTGTGAGTGCCAGAGGTCATGTTTTGATTGAGTATTGCCACCATAAGTTGCATCCATTGATTTAATGGAAAATATTGCTTATGAATATGACTATGCTAGTTTTGTTAGTTGTTTAATTCAATAACTTGTCACATCCTGTAGTCTGTTCTGTGCATGCTTTTGTACTTTCTTTTTCACTCCTTTTATTAGCATTATTACAATATAAAAAAAAAATGTAGAACACAAAAGAGTAGAAATGCATGCATGTGTTTTGGGGAAAAAAACCTGTACAATTTTTGCAAGAATATCTTGGCTGCTTTGTGACATGTCTGTTCAAAATTTCAGTTTTCACATTTTATGTTGTTCTCGTGAAAAATTCTGTGTTGATAAATGCCTGATCACGTAAGAAAATTATAATAACAATCACAGTATTTGTATGGCGCCAAACATCTGACAGTTCAAATCAAAGTGCTCTCATGCACGAGACATACGCATGCAATCAATGCAGACTACTTAACCCTTTGACTCCTGCAGCCTGCCCAACAGCATCCTTCTTTGTCAACCATGCTGGAAGAGCAAAAACTTAACCCTTTGACTCCCTCACCCTATCCACCAGCTTCCTGCAGGAAGCTGGTGGATAGGGTGAGGCAGTCAAAGGGTTAAGTTTTTGCTTTGCTAGCATAGCAGACAATGCAGGACAGCTGGTAGACAGGCTGCGGGAGTCAAAGGGTTAAATTTTTTAATGAAGCTTGTGGATAGGGTGAGGGAGTCAAAAGATCAAGTTTTTGCGGATGGTGGATAGGGTGCAGCAGTCAAAAGGTTATATCAACACAGTATTCACATGTGCTGGGAGTGGGAAACAAATTGAGATGTCTGAATTAGTATACTGTCTGTTCAGAGGCTGGTGCTTTACATAAACACAGTATTCACATGTTCCTGTAAACAAACTGTTGGATCTTGTCTAAAATATCATCATATCATCTTTTCATTTTTGAATTGAATTAGGCTATTGTGGATTTTTTTGTTTTTGAAACGCGGGGAGGGGGGGGAGGATTATTTGATGCCACAGTGGATTTTGTTTTGTTAGGTTGTTATCCCAGGGCAACGCATGGTAGTGATACCATATTACAATAACTGTTTTCCCTTTAGCTGTATGCATTTTTTTTTTCTTCTTTTTTCTTTTTTTTTTTTTTTGGTTCTTAACAAAAAGTCCAGGCCATCAAACTATTCAAAGCATAGGTGTAGGTCTGCAGGGGGAACTGTACACTGACCCATTTATTGTTCGGTATCTTTGTGCCCATTGCTCTCCAAAGTTCTGACATTAACATGGAAATAAATTGTATCTTCCTGCAGCCATGACATCTGGTTTATTTGTGTTATATACTATAAGCATGTATGTGTGGCATGTGTGTGTGTGTGTGTGCGCGTGTGTGTGCGGATGTGCATGTGTGTCTGTGTGTGTGCATGCGAGTGTGTTTGTGCATGCATGCGCAATTGTCTGTGTGTGTGAGGGATGAAAGTGTACCCTTTACATTCCCCTACATACAGATCATGATAACAATAATAGTTACATTTGCACAGCGTAAACAGTCCATATCAAAGCAGGCTCTTTAACCCATTTACTCCCGCACCCTATCCATCAGCATCCTGCATTGTCAACCACGCCAGCAAAGCAAAAAAATTAAGCCTTTGACTCCTTCATCCTATCCACCAGCTTCCTGCAGGAATCTGGAAGACAAGGTGAGGGAGTAACAGGCTTAAGTTTTTGCAGTTGGTGGATAGGGTGCAGGAGTCAAAGGGTTAAACTTAACATAGCAGAAATAACAGAAATATTGATACCATAACCACAACCCAGAAAGGGTTCCACGCAGCAACATCACACATCACTTGTTCCGAACAAACAAAAGTTAAGTCCAAGCTGCAAGCTTTGAGCGTCTTTATTTCTACTGTCATGTACAGTGGTGACAAACATGGGCTTTTCCCTGGTCCTTAACATTATTCCAGCCACATCCAACATTAAACCATGTCACTCTCATCTCACTCACGGCTGCACACAAAAAGAAACTTTAACCCTTGATTCCCGCACCCTTTCCACCAACTGCAAAAACTTAACCCTTTGACTCTCACCCTATCCACCAGCTTCCTGCAGGAAGCTTACGGACAGGGTGAGAAAGTCAAATGGTTAAGTTTTTGCTTTAATAGCATCGCTGATGATGCAGGATGCTGGTGGACAGGGTGCGGGAGTCACAGGTACTTTAACCCTTTGATTCCTGCACCCTTCCACCAACTGCAAAAACTTAAACCTTTGGACTCTCTCACCCTATCCACCAGCTTCCTGCAGGGTGAGAGAGTCAAAGGCTTAAGTTTTGCTCTGCTAGCATGGCTGACAATGCAGGATGCTGGTGGACAGGGTGCGGAAGTCAAAGGACTGAATTATAAGATTTACCATCATCTCAGGACGGGACTACAAGGTGATCGTTATATACTGAAGCTGTTACCAACAGTTCACACAAGTATAATTAATATACAGATATGACAGTGTGATGTTACACAGATATATGACAGTGTGGTATTTCAAAAACCACTTTAGGTAGCTGGTTGAAGTTTTCATCACTGTAATATAGCGTAAAATGGGTTTAAAAAAATTCACAAAAATTTACAGATACTGTAACTGAAATAAAGAAAACCACCTTAAAATACCAGTAGTGTGAAATCATCATCACTACTCTTCAGTTTTAACCATCAATTACTGCCATTAATGATTTAGTGTCTCATCACTGCTCTTTAGTTTTAAGTATTTAATTTTGTGATCAATTAAGTAGTCTCACCACTGTTTTTTTGTTTAATGTTTTGATACTGCCATTAATAAGTGTCTCATCAATGCTCTTCAGTTTAAACTCATCACTGCAGCCATTTATTTTACTTAGTATATCATCACTGCTCTTTTGTTATAGCCCGTCATTACAATAATCAATTCATGTGTTGCCACTGCTCTTTAGTATTAATTCATTAATGCTCCCCGTTCAATACAGCCATCAATTTATGTATTACCACTGCTCTTTAGATTAATTCATTATTCATCATCATCATCATGTGCCCTGCTGCATGGCATTGGCAATCATGGCCCTCCATACGAATTATCCCTTGTTGCTGCATTACTGCTATCATCAATTAATGTAACAGCCGTTCTGTCAAAATCCATGCAGATCTGTACTGCTTACTGGAAATAAACCACCCAAAGCTGTAGTTGGTATCTCCTTCACAGCATAGCTCCTTTACAGCATAAGCACCTTTTCCTAATGCTGCTACTGAAAAAATAAGGAAATTCTCACCCCAACTGGCACAGTCATTTAACTTTCAGCTTTGTGCAAGGATGATAAAATTGCCAGCTTTGGCAACCAATTTTTTCTTTTTAAACCAATGTACGTGTATGTTTTTATGTCTACATAAATGGGTTTCTGCAGAATTTTGCCAGGAACTGTGTACATGTGAGTAATTCTATCTATGTACATAGGTTTCTACAGAATTTTGCCAGGAACTGTGTACATGTGTGTATTTCTATCTGTGTAAATAGGTTTCTGCAGAATTTTGCCATGAACTGTGTACATGTGTGTAATTCTATGTAAATGGGTTTCTACAGAATTTTGCCAGGCACTGCTTTTGAACTGTCCTGGGGTCCTGTACATGCACAATCAAGTACAGTTTAATTCAGAGTGGGAAAAAGGCGACCATTACCTGACTGGGAATCAAACCCCAGACCTCTTTTTTCCCAGACTGGTGCTCAAACCACCCACACTATCTCTCCTGGTCACAATGTCCTCACTGTCTTGGTTATCTCTTGGAAGAGACAGACATCTTGGCACATATGGAGCGAAATCTCACCCACCAGTACAAAACACAATACCTACTTTTTTCATCTGCGAAGGTGTAGGTATGACCCTTTGACTCCCCCATCCAATCCACCAACGGCAGAAACCTAACCCTTTGATTTCCTCACCCTATCCACCAGCTTGCTGCACACAGTGGTGGATAGGGTGAGGGAATCAAAGGGTTTAAGTTTTTGTTTTGCTAGCATGGCAGACAGTGCAGGATGTTGGGTGCAAGAGTCAAAGGGATAGAACAAAAAGTTTAAAAAATCACCATCTTTTAAGTTTTGCTTTGTGTCCCAAAATCACAGTACACTGTTCCTTCATGCATGCTCAAATGATCAAACCAAGGATAGACAAGCATGGTACTAGAGTCAGGTGGTCTTGATGTCAAGACTTCCAAACAGAAAGTCTGGGGTTTGATCCTTGCCTGGTGTGTAAGGGGTGGAGATTTTTCCCATCTCCAACATCAGTGTGTGCAGATATGTTCATGCCTAAACCCCCTTTGTGTGTATTCATGTCAGAACATCACTGATATATATATGTAACAGATCCTTAAAGTCATGCGACATCATGGAAACGTGGAAACGCCCAGCATGCATGGCCATCAGCATATAACATCATGAAAACGTGTAAACACCCAGCACACATACCCACCAGAGTATGAAGACTGTGTAGCAATGCACTGCCTGCACAGTGCGAGCAAAATCATCACGTAAATACGGATCTGAGAAAAATCAGACCACTAACAAAAAAAAAACACACAAAAAAGCTGAAGATAATGTTTTGCCTCTGCATCCCCAAATCACAGTATTGTTCCTGCAGGGTTCCACCTTTCCCTGATTTCAGTACCACAGACATCCTTAAATCACAACAGAATGGCAACAGAACAAAATGTGGTAAAACAGAATCAGTCTGTATTCCTATCAACAATCCAACTTTGTCATCACCTTCAGGCACATTTTGCGTAAGCATGTCCTTAACCCTTTCACTCCCACTCCCTATCTGCCACCTGCAAAAACTTGACCCTTTCACCTCACCCTATCCACCAGCTTCCTGCAGGGAGCTGGTGCATAGGGTGAGGGAGTGAAAGAGTTAAAAGTTTGCTTTGCTGTCATGACTTACAATGCAGGATGCTGGGGGATATGGTGAGGGAGTCAAAGGGTTAAAAACTGACCAGTCTGCATGACTGAAATGTGGCCAAATACATGTATGTACAGTCTCTACTCCTGCTTAATTCCAACTTTTTCAAACTCACATGTGGTTTGAAATAAAATCCTTAGATGAATTATGAAAAAAAAAAACACAAATGTTTAATGTCGTTGCAATCTCTGACAATGTAGAGCTTGTATAATTTGTCATGATGGAATCTGTGCATGAAGTTTTGGACATGCTCAACTCCTGGAGAGATCTCCCTGTGTGAAATTTTGGGCGTACTCCTAAAGAGACTGTCAGAGTACAGCACTGTGTGTGTGTGTGTGTGTGTTCTTGAGTGTTTGTGCACATGTGTGTGTATGTGTGCACATGTGTGTGTGTGTGTGTGTGTGCGCGTGCCTGTGTGTGTGGTTGCATTTGTGGTGTGTGTGTGTGTGCATGTGTGTGTGTGTGTGTGTGTGCATGTGTGTGTGTGTGTGTGTGTGTGTGTGTGTGTGTGTGTGTGTGTGTGTTTACCAATCAAAGCAGTTTTGTTCTGTCATAAGTTTTCCACAGCTTCTTTGCTGCCAAAGGTGCACTTTAAAGTTTTATGCTGAAAGCAGGCTGCAAGTTTGACCGTAACAACACATGACATACAAGCTGACCTAAAATCCCACACCCTAAAAATAAAAAAGGATTCTGTATCGAAAGCTGTCATAACTAAAAAGAAAAATGTTTGTAAAAAGCAGCTGAAAAGGATTTTATGCATCAGTCTGTAAGTTGTTCTTCAACTGAGAACACTGCTTTACTGATGATATACATACATACACACACACACACACATACACGCGCACATATATATATATCTATATATACATTTAGATATAGACAAGCAGATAGACAGACAGACATAGACAGATAGATAGATACACAGACAGGTAAACAGGTAGGTAGGCAGATAGGTAAGTAGACAGATAGATACATTCTGTAATGCCATATAAACATTACTTTGGACAGTGCCCCCCCACACACAGAAAAGTACTCCAGACTTGTACTATTGACATATACACAGAATTGTCATAAAAGGTAAAAATCATAGTCGCAAACAAAGAAAAGGACAATACTCTAAGTTACAATTGTCACATGATTTCCACAATCTATACATATGTTCTACTTCAGTGCAACCAATGAATTAGATCCTTTATTTACATGCTGGTGAAAGTTCAAAGACAACACCACAGTCCATGGTTTCTGACTACTGGTCAGTAGTAGTATCATTTTGTCGATAACCGATCACAATGACGTTTAAATTTCTGAAGAAAAAAGGACACAACTTTATTACCAAAACAGTTCACAACAGCACCACTAAAAAGAAAGAAAAAGCCAGCAACAAATAAACAAATAAATGAAAAGGAAATGGGAAAAAAATCCACACACACATATACACACACACAAAAAAAGACTTGATTTTTAGAAAGAACTGTGATAGCCTGTGCATATATGTACACACACATGCACATGCTTTCACACACACACACACACACACACACACACACACACACACACACACACACACACATGATGATATTGATACACAAATGCAGTCACACATAAATTTATCAACACAGCTGTCATTTAAACATAAGGTTTTTTTTCCCTCCCCTTTCCAGTATCACAACATAAGAACAAAACATTATAATTCTATACAGTCTGCTCTTCCACTCTACAATATAAAACACATGTCATTTGGAGTTTGGCTTCAACATAATACACAACGCTTAAGAGTTTGGCTAAAATATAAAAACACTGAATTTGGGGGACTGACCGAAACATAAAAACACACAACTGGAATTGGGCTCCAACATATAAACCTGATACATGGGGGTTTGGGTACACCAAAAACACAACACCTCAAGTTCGGCTGCAAAATAAAAGCACAAAACATTTCATGGTCTACAACACCTGCTTTAACCCTTTGACTCTCACACCCTATCCACCAACTCAAAAAACTTAACCCTTTGACTCCCTCACCCTATCCACCAACTTTCTGCAGGAAGCTGGTGAACAGGGTGAGGGAGTCAAAAGGATTAAGTTTTTGCTTTGCTAGCATGGTTGACGATGCAGGATGCTGGTGGACAAGGTGTGGGAGTCAAAGGGTTAAAGTATTTTAAAATCCAGGACTTGAGTCATGAGCAAAGCGATATAACACAGGCTGTACAAGACATGTCAAACAATATATTATGCCAGACACACAGTGTGCAAGCACTAAACTTGAAGCTTTTCATCCAACACCAACACACAGACATTTCATGCTTTTCAAGGGCGGCCCTTTCCCTACCACACTCTGTCATGAATCATCCCAAATATCCACACACAACTCCAGTTTCAGTAATATGACCTCTTCTCACAAAACCACCAATAAGCTGCGTTTTGCATATTTTATGGCTATGCATACCAGAAATAGGCATAGACTACAGTTTATGCTTATACAATTTCATTTCTCTACTGTAAAAATTGACAGACATGGTGTTTTGAGTCTGTAAATGCAAAACTGGCCGTTTTTTAAAAAAAAAGGAAAAAAAAAAGATTCTGATCACACATCTGATTAAAATCCTTAGTAGCAGTGGCCTAAATTTCAATGAAAACACAACAGAATTTGTAATTACATAAAAATACAATAGGTAATTTTCATGCATCCTATCAGCTTTGGTGCCTTAATTCATTATATTTCTCTATCAAAACTGTATGATTTAAAACAGCAAAAACAGCAAAGCAAGCACTAAAGTCATTGTTTTAGTAACATCAAAATTTATTCTGATTAAAAAAATGTTCTTAAATAAAAGAGTGAACAGTTATGCACCTAAAACTGCAAAACCCCCAATATTCATGTCTGACCCCCGATCAAATTTCAGGGCTGCTAGAGCAACTGAGCCTGCGCAACTTATCAGTTGTTTTGTGAGAACAGGTCTACGGGCATTCAGAAAGAAAGAAAAAAAACACAAAATAAATCAGTAGTTCTACACAAAATATCCCCAAAAGAAATCCAACAGACATTCATAAGATACGTTAGTCAGGCTTGTCAAAATCTCACACACACATATAAACTATGCTTGTTATGTTTGGCAGAGAAGTGGAATTCCCACCTCCCAACCTGAGCACACAGGTATGAGCTTCACTCACAGGAACTTGGTGTACACAGCATCTGGTCCATTCACCTGTAAACTGGAACCTTACCCAGTTCAGTGTTGGGCTAAGTAACTAAATTAGTGAGAGAGGAAACTGGGACCTCCTCCACAAAAGCTGACTGGAAATCCTTGGTTCTTCATTTTTCCCCCTGTATTTTATCTATTTGTTTCTGAGGGCTCCTTTCTCAAAAAAAAAAAAAAAAAAAAAGCTGATGGAACTTGTTGGTTCCTTATTTTTATTTACTTGTTTGTTTGTTTCTGAAGGAGGAAATGAGCACCTTCCCCACAAAATCTGACTGGAAATCATTGGTTCTTTATTCTTACTTCATTGTAGGCCTTTTTATTTATTTCTATATATTTGATTAAAATTTTTCAATGAGGAAAAATTCTCCATGAAACTGAAGGACATCAGTGGCAGTGCTATTGTATGCATAAAAACCATGAAAATACAGTCCAACACCCTGTTTCTTGCTGCTGTTGTTGTTGTTTTAATGATTACTACAACCTGTTTATCCTGACAAATTATTTCCACTTGTATACAAATATATAAATCTTGTAAACAGTTACTGACCATAGTATTGGAAAGATTCCATACTTGACTCCCCTTGACAAATGTATTTCAGGAGTCTACGATCATCCACATTTACGAGAAGAAGGGCAATAACCTTCTGCCTGATAATCACCATGGATTATCCTTCCTGAGGAGAAACAATTTGGTACATGATTCCATGGGAAACAAATAGATTGGTACAACATTTCATGAAAAAAAAAAGAAACAGTTTAATCCAATATTGTATACTATAACATGTCACAAGTTGGTACACTATTTTAATTGTGTGAAAACAAACTTAGAAGTTCATACATTACTACAGCACTAAGGAAACATGTAACAATTGTTAACAATTTTTCATACAAGTATGACGATAACAATGGGGAAACATCCATGGCAGAGTCTCTCCTCATCCAGAGTCGAAAGCGAAAATGGCCCACTGACACAAATCAACTTGTATACTGTCACTAACTCTCAAAGCAATAGCACTATCTACCTACCTACCTACCTACCCAC
Organism: Monoplex corrugatus; assembly: GCA_030674185.1. Lineage (NCBI taxonomy): Eukaryota > Metazoa > Mollusca > Gastropoda > Littorinimorpha > Ranellidae > Monoplex > Monoplex corrugatus. Next base: position 54,018,183 of record JAPXFY010000013.1, read on the forward strand.
CTATTTATTTATTCATTCATTCATGATCTATTTATTTATTCATCTATTCATTTTCTATTTGCTCCTTGAGGCAGTTGTATGACAATCCACATTTTAAGATTTATTTGCTGATTTTCTTGTTTAAGTAACAGTCATCAACTGCACATAACTACACAACTGCCTAATTTAGTTAGTTAGTTAGTTATTCATTCATTCATTCATTCCTGTATGCATTAATCATTTATTCATTTATTTATATATTTACCTATGTATTAATTCATTTAATTACTTACTTATTGGCTAGGGCAGTGAAGCAGCAATCTACTTTTTAAACAATATTTTACATTTATTTATTTTATTCCTTCATTTGCTCTTCAGTTATAAAGACTGGAATTTACAATCTGACCTGCTTACAATCTCAACATATTCTACTTGTCTAACCTCAAACAGGCCTGAAGTAAGAAGGAGGTGGATAGAGTGAGGGAGTCAAAGAGTTAAGTTTTTGCGGTTGGTGGATAGGGTGCTGGAGTCAAAAGGTTAAAGGATATTCCAGGTCAACATGCCAGTGGACCTGTCAGTGCCTGAACCCCCTTCCTGTGTACATACACGCACAGCATAACAATTACGCACATTAAAGATCCCGTAAGCTACATCAAGTGCTTGGTGGCGTATGGAAACACAAAAACACCCATCATGCATACCCCTGAAAACAAGAGTATGACTAATGGAGAGGTTAAAAAAAGAAAAAAAGAAAAACAAAACAACAACAAAAACCAATGACCATACTTATCAATGACCAACGGTATATTTGAGTGCACATAGAAATTGCAGCCTCTGAACATAAAAAAATATATATATATCATAAAAAAATTATTTAAAAGTCCTTATTTAAACAAGCACTTGTCTATTACATGTTCATTCAAAAGCCTAACTGTCCACAGATCACCACCACCACAAGATGCAGACAGCTGGACAACCTGACATGACAAACCGTAAGAGCAGTAGCTGATATAGTAATAGGAGAGGGCCGAAAACGTATATATTCTTAGATGTGTTGTAGTTGTTGGTTGTGCGAAAAGGGAGTTAAAGAGTGGGCCTAAAAGGAGATCATCAGTTGTCTCCCTCTAGTCTGGATGAGGCACACAAGGAAAGGGAAGGCCTGAAAAGCATGCTGTGTCACACAGTATGGATGTTTCTCTGTGACACTCCTTCACAACACAAGGCATGCAAGCACACACTGACAGAAATAAAAAAAAATTACTAACACACAAAACCTGAATCAAAGTAAGTACCAGAAGTTTACTCTTTGATTCCCGCACCCTATCCACCAACTGCAAAAACTTAAATTAAATTAACCTTAGCCCTCCCTCACCTTATCCACCAGCTTCCTGAATGAAGCTAGTGGATAAGGTGATGGAGTCGAAGGGTTAAGTTTTTGCTTTGCTAGCATAGTTGACATTGCAGGATGCTGGTGGATGGAGTGTGGGAGTCAAAGGGTTACGCAAACAGAAAGCAGAAACACGTTTAACAAAGGCAAGTTGGCTGAAAACTGTCGTCTGTCTTGTTTCATTAATTTAATATGCATTCTCATTTTATTGTGAAGCGTTTCTGGTAACATACAGAGTAACAGAAAACAACAATAAGATCCACTGTTACACAGTACAGACAACAACGACAGCCAATTAAAATAATAATAAAAGTTCTTACACAAACATCAAACAACTATATTAACTGTACTAGTTTAGACAGATACATGAGTCGCTCTTTCAAATCAGTTTAAAAGCGCACAAAACCAGAGTGCACAACCAAACAAAAATGAAGAAAAATAATTTCCGTACAGAAAAAACAGCAACAACTACCCATCATAGATGTGCACAAGCCTGTGCACTCATTCACATTTTTCAGGTGCTCCAAAACATAAGGCACACCACAACAAATTAAAAAGATAATACAACATGTGACCTGTTCTCATAAACAGAAACCCAAGACTCAGAAATGTGGGGACAATCTGTGTAAAGGAAAATGAGATTTTAGTTGCAACCTGTTCTTCTGGCTTTCCTTTAAATGTATGACAAATTTCAGAGTGAAATTCAGCTAAAAAATTTTCTTTTAGATGTATGATAAATTTCAGAGCGAAATTCAGATAAAAAAAAACAACAACAACAACATTAAAATCAAATGTTTTGTTATACCCTTACCCACAATGTTTCATTGAATTTAATCCAAACCTGACATTTTTCACTCCACCAACACACGCCAACCCCACAGTTTCCATGTACATGCCTGTGACATTCATATGCTTTTAATTAAATGAACACACAAAATCAAGCCATGCAACAACAGCAACAACAACATAAAAGATAACTGATGTACATTTACTGCACAATTTCACAGCACAACATCTGTGTGAATCCCGTTCATAAAATTGAAAACGGTGTACATACAAACAAGGCAAGAGAAAAAAACTGTGAAATTCACAACAAAATATTGATCCCATACAGTATGAATAAACCCCCTCCACAAAAAAATAAAAACAAAAACAAAAAAGCTTCAAAACACAAAAAGACCTGCAACTACAAATGGCTCTACATGCCAAATACAAAAAAATGTAGACTTGTAGTATAAAAATGTGTAGACCTATAAAACAGAAAACAATGCTAGTCGAAACACTTTGCCCTATTCTGGTCCCGTTTGATGTACAACAAACAAATCACTGCTCCCTCTGTCTGCAAACGACAAATGTTGAGCTGAACACACAAAATATATTTCTTGCTTTGTTGTGTGGGTGTCATCAGAATCATTTTGGAACAGCCGTTGGTGGAATTTTTTTTTGGGCTCAACTTCTGGGCCACTTTAGTGTCCATAATCCAATGCTGTCATTCCGGATCCATAACATGCCATCAAGTTCATTCAGTTGATGTCCCAGTAAGTCCATAAGGGCCACAGATGCCCAGCTGCCATGGAACCACTCATGAAAGAAGACCTGCACAGTTGCTGGGTTACTTCACTGGAGTTCAACAACGCCTGTTCTCTCTGCTTTCTAAGCCCTCTATTAACCCTTTGACCCCTGCACCCTGTTCACCAGCATCCTGCATTGTCAACCATGCTAGCAAAAAACCCAACTTAACCCTTTGATTCCCTAACCTTAGGGTTAGGGAGTGAAAAGGTTAAGTTTTTGCAGTTGGTGGACAGGGGGTTGGAGTCAAAGGGTTAAAGACAGTAACTGTTCATTGTGTGGCAGACCATGTGAGAGACACCCATCAACACACCCCTGCTAAGATGACCACCACCACAGCCCTCCAATGACAAACCCTATGAAACACTGGCACCAAAGACCAAAACTGATTACACCGTCGGCAAAGAAACTGTCCAGAACACCGAAAGTGAGGTCACCACACGATCAGAAGAGCCACAGAATCGGGACAATTCTGATAAAAAAAAAATTACATCAAAATAAAACAAACTAGAACAAAAGAAAAATCTTCCTGCCTGGAAATGTCAACAGAGTTTGGAAGATCAAGTTGTTCAAGAGGAACTAATCAAATTCAGACAATTCCATACTGCTCCACCAAAACTTGCCAGTTGCTGAGTCCTTTAGCCTGCATAAAATCCCAAGTACTACTAGCAAGGTCATGAAATGATATCAGGAAAGGAAAGAACAGGTTCCACAAACACTAAGCTGGCACCATCAGCATGAATGGAGAATTAAGACTGACAGCTAACACAGGTCAGTCTTTATGTTGCAGGTCGGGACGGAGGTTGAGACATCAGACCTGGATTCCATGGCTCTACGATTATGATTAACAGTTAAACACCACCAAAACCACACACTTGTGACGGAAAGTGAGAACAATGGGAGGAGGGAGGGAGGACACTATGGACACTGTATAATGCTTTAAGATCAGACTCAGAGATATTATGATCAGACACAGAGATGTAGAGCATCAGTGTGACAGCCAGCCACTGAACATCTTTCCAGTATTAAGAAGCAGGAAAGGCAGCAAGTTGACGACTAAAATTGTGTTCTTTTTGTTGCTTTTCTCTTAAACATCAACATCAACATAATATTTGTGTGTGTGTGTGTGTGTGTGTGTGTGGTGCGTGCGTTGGCTGTGCTGTGCGTTGGTGCGTGTGTGTTGCGTGGTGGTGTGTGTGTGTGTGGTGTGTGTGTGTGTGTGTGTGTGTACCTGTGTGTGTGTGTGTTTTTATACAAATGTTACTTTTTTTCAAAATGCAGAGGCCTAAGTATCACATGATTACAACCTGAGTTTTATCTCTGTGGCTAGTGTCATGAGTTTGACTCTAAGGTGTTTCACAAGTCAGATTGGTTTCTGGACTGTGGGGTTTTCTTTGTCCTTACAGAGATTTTTTTTTCCTTTTTCTGGTTCCTTTGATAGAGCCATAGACTCCAGATCTTGCGCTTCCAGTTCCAACCCAGCCAGCAACGTAAAAGGTGGCTTGAACATTATCCATCTTGTTCTCTTTCTTTTTTTCAAGCAATGAAATTCTTTAAAAGTGCCTTAAAAATACTGTGACCTCCCCTTCCTAATGGGCTGAGCCACGCTGCCCATCTTAATACTCCAATCACTATGGTGGCATCAGATTAGTGTTTCACAGAGTCCCATTCTCCCCGCCTTCCATTTTATGACCTTGCCAGTGCGTAGAGTTTTAGAAAGGATCAAGGAGCTTGTCATATAATTACTGGAAGACTTGGGTTGAGTGCATATGGAACTGTCCGAGTGTACAGAATTCCTGCCGAACAAACTCCAACATTGACACTAAACATCAAAAAAAGCTTCCAGTCATGAAATACCTTCAGACTCTGCAAAGTGTCAACTTTTCTTCAATTATTCCATAAACAGCAAAATGCTTTTGAGTAGGGAGCCGGTTTCATGATTATGCAAATGTGGAATGCAGCAAAATCAACAAAACAACTGCAGAATAAGATCCAATTCCTGACAATAAAATCCATCAACTTCATCAAAGTGCTTGGCAAGCTGCTCAGCTTCACAACAAATTTTGAAAGTGACTTAAAAGTGAATCGCAGACAACATCAATTTAAACAGCCATTTTCTTTCCAGAGAAACAGACCACAACAATCATTCTGCACCTAGTGAAGTGTTGGAAAGAGAAAAGGTGGAGAGAGTCAAGTATTTTGTGGGTGGTTCACTCACAGGATGGGAATGGCTAAAGATTTTTTTTTGTTATAAATCAAGCCAATTCACACTGATACAGTCCTATTTTTCCCTGTATGCATCAATCAGATAGGGTGAAAAATGAAAAATGAAATTCTCAAGTGTCTCAGTCTTTGACCGGACGTTCATCTATACATGATGAATATGAAAAACACCAGCTGTACTCATGTACTGGCTGTATGAAAAAATGTTGCTTAAGTATGTTTCATCAGTCAGTTTGCAATCTTTGTGCCGATGTATATGTGAATTTGCCAGCATGAGCCTCTGCATAGGTCTCAGTGTGTCCATATGCAAGTGTGCCGGCGAGCATGTGTGCATGCATGCAAATGTGTGCATGCATGGCGTGCGTGCGTGCGTGTGTGTGTGTTTGTGTGTGTATGTCTATGTGCTGGTGTATATGTGTGCATTCACATCAAAACATGCTCTTGCAAACGAGCGATTTTTTTTTTTTTTCTGATCAGGCTTTTCTGTTTGTTTTCTTTTCTTGTTCTACGTCATATTTTCACATGATCAACTCACTGCTGACTTATGATTTGTTTTGTTTCTTTTTTTTCTCTCTTTCTATTGCATATGTAAAGCACACAAAGTGCTTAAGAACTTGCTTTCCAGGATGTGATACATAAATCTTCATAATAAATATTACTATCATTTTCTTGCAATGAATAATTGTTTACTGCGTTACCAATACAGTTTCAATGTGATACATAAATCTTCATGATTCATATTACGATCATTTTCTTGCAATGAATAACTGTTTTATACTGCGTTACCAATACAGTTTCAACAAACTGACCACAGCAAAGTTTTCAAAAGCAACTGATAGTTCTGTTAACAGGAACTAAGGACAGGGCTGTAAGGCAAAACCGATGTGACAATTATTCTAAAGACCAAACACACAAATTAAGATATGGGAAATGGAGGATTAGGAGGTGAAGGTCAGTAATGATTTTCAAGATCTTCACTCAGTCATTGTCACATCCAAGTGGACTACCCTACGCAATTAAATGTCATGATTTTTTTTAAGCTATTTGAAACACACATGCCTCAAAAACCAGAACGATTTCCTTCGAAAGGATTATTTAGAACAATACCTCAAAAACCAGAATGATTTCCTTCGAAGGATTATACAATCACAATACTTTACATACAGATCGTCACATAAATGTTCATTTTTGCATATCTTCAAACAGAGAAACAGGATTTGCAGTAAAACACATTGCATGTAAAATGGTTCCTTTTAGTGGCTTTACTTCACAGAGATCGTTTTCACACAACCCACAGAATAAAATCAAACTGTCAGTGTAGGCTAAAAAATGTCAGATAAAACATACCAAACTGAATTGAATAACCCATGAAAATCACACTCAAAGTGACAAAAATACAAAATTGTAGGCATCCCAAACAAGAAGCAACCCTTCTAATGACAGATAAACTGTAGGATGATCCAGATATGTTTTGCTGACACATGTCAATCTGCCAGCCCTTTGACTCCCGCACCCTGTCCACCAACTGCAAAAACTTAACCCTTTGACTCACTGCAGGAAGCTGGTGGATAGGGTGAGGAAGCCAAAGGGCTACGTTTCTACTTTGCTAGCTTGGCTGACAATGCAGGATACTGGTACACAGGGTGCAGGAGTCAAAGACTTTAAAGACCATGAGCAGATTGGCTTTTTTGTCTTCACTCTCAAAAAAATGGTGACCATCAATATTCAACATTAAACAAATAACACTGTTACACACATCTTTCTCTTTTAGCTGTTGTTTTGCTGTCTTTCATCTTGTGTTTATATCTATAAGCAAACATTTCTTGGTATGTGGCTAACATGTGCTTATGTATACATGCATCTCAAAATGTTTCAATGACAAGAGTTTAAAAGAAAGTAATTTAAAAACATATTACACTGAATGTGACTCTGTTCTGTTGTCATCTATTATGAACAAACAAGGTCATATGATAAAACTCCGTGCTACAGAATCACATTCAGATTTAATCACTTTTTGAATTATAAGGAAATTAAAACCATCTAAAATCACTTTGAGAGATATGAAGAAAACAAGATCCCATTAAACTCACTTATGGAGATATGGAGAAAGAAAATCAAGTGAAAATACAGCTTAAAGATCAATGCATATCTCATTTCCCATTCCAATCATCTTTGCATGCACAAATCTCTACATCTCCAATCTGAACATAGTCAATGTTCCATCACATGTCAATTCCATTCAAACATTTTAAAATCAAGGACAACTGATTCCTGTGTCAAATCGAAGTGTTCAGCTTTCAGTGCACAAGTAAACTATCACTTGAAAGACAACATCCTATCATTTGGTCCCATTTGTTAAAAGACAGCATGTTTAGCAAAACGTGAAACAGAAGCAATTACCAAAGACAACTCTGGACCAAGGCAGCGTCACGTTAGGGAGAATTATTGCCATGATATGTTGCTTACAAGGACACAATTGAGCATCTGTCACACTGACACACATCAAGGCAGAACCACCTCCCAATCAATCATCCACAACAGAATCAAAACTCTTCTTGATCGCAGATGTACACAAACTAAGGCAGCCAAGTTAGTTCACAAAACAAAAGTTAACAAATCCAGCTTGGTACAGTTGCAGAAACAAAAAACCTGAAAAAGCACTGAAGAAAAAAAAAGTCTTCAGAACAAAGCAGTACACATGTTGTGCGGACTGATAAAAACCAGACAAGTTGTCAAGCAGAGACCATTATCTACATGTTTGAAGTGGATTACACACCGGGGAAATAAAAAAAAATTTTTTTTAAAAAGCCAACAAGGACAATACGTCCCACAGCCAAAGCAAGAAAAGAAAAAAAAAATACAGAACTGGTTCAATCAATCCACACGAAATGTACATCATGATGTCTGCCAGGAAAAAAAAACACCTGGACTACATATATCTACTTGATGAAGTAGGCAACAGTGTCCTGGATCTCTTTCTCTCATAGAAAAAAAAAAGTCCAGTCCCCCCAAAAAACACAATTTGCCAAAAAATCCAGTCAGGTACCTATTTGCTGATGTAGGTATCAGCTTGCTGGCTGGGTCTTGCTGATACAATAGTCCAGATGGCTGCTATAATCTGTGGCCATGTCTCCATGCTTGCTAAACAGGTGACCAGTTCACAGCTCTACCACGTTCCAAGCAGTTGCCTATAGGTCTACACTCATCTCACTTACCTGCAGCGATAAGTGACATGGTCTACTTTGATGGCAAAAGTGGACCATGTAACCTACTTGCCACAACTGGTGACAAGGTTCTGGCTCCACAACATTTCTTACATATCAGGGCCACATCACCACCTTTCCACAGTAGATGACATGGTCCTGGATCTACACTAGTAGTAGCCAAGAGAAGAGAGCCACACGACCTATTTGCTGAAGTAGACAACACAGTCCTGGACCTACGTTAGCTCCAAAGCCCTGGCCGGTCAACCTACTTACTGAAGTAGATGACAATGTCCTGGATCTACATTAGTTCCAAAGCCCTGGCTGGTCAACCTACTTGCTGAAGTAGGTGACAATGTCCTGGCTGTGTTTGGCCACCAGGTCTCTGGCAGGTTCAAGGAAGGACAGATGGCGACGGGCCTGGGACAAGAGCGGATGCTGCCAGCCTGAGAAGAAAAGGACATAGAAGAGGGCAGCAAAAAGCAGCACGGCCACCAGCATGGAGATGACCATGGCTCCACAACAGCCACCCGATCTCTTCTTGGACACAGCAGCAGCAGGGGTGGAAGAATCCAGCTGTGGGGCACTGGAAACGTGGTTCTGCTCGGCCGACGCGGCCCTGGCGTACGTCTGCTGCACGATCTCTTCCTGCACCGGCGTCTTCAGCAAAGTCATTTCCTCCTCCTCCTCTTCGTAAAGGGTGGAGTTGGGCTGGTAGGATCCCACCCCCAGGCTGGTGTCTCCATCCTCCCTCACGCAGGTCACGAACTCTGTGGCATCCTGCACCACCTGCCCGTTCAGCCGAGGCAATGTGGCTGTTGCCGTGGGGACAGCCATTGTGGCGGTGAGAACCTCGGTGGCTTTGACCTCCTGTAAGTGCATGTCACACTGTTGTTGTTCATCGTACATTTCCTGCGGGGCCAGCGGAGCTTTTACGGTCTTGCTCTCCACACGGACTTGGGGCTGGTAGGGGACAGCCGCCGTCAGTCCACTAGGCACATCCACTGCTGCTTCTGAAACAGGGCAATGGTACCAGCATCAAACACATGCACACAAAACTTGCCTGTCTGCCATGATCAAATATACACACAAAAATACACAATACAAATAATACAACATACTGCTTGGATTTTTGTGTATGTGGATTTTTTTTTTTTTTTTTTTGGTCATAATTAAATTTTTTTACACCCAACTCTCCCCAAGTAAGAGCAATATCCTATTTCACATTTTCCCATTCTACCTTTTCAACCGAAATGCCTATTTTGGGCTGTGCATTTTGGATTGAGTGAAGGTACCGTTTTGCCTTATGTACTTGTGCCAGTTTACCTTATTTACATCCTAAGATCAGTAAAAAAAATAAAATAAAAAAAAAAAAATCACAAACAAAAAACTCAATACATTACTTATAAGGTGTGCATGTGTCTTTGAGAAAGGGAGTTATAGGGAGAATGAGTTAAAGAAGAATAATAATTTTGTTATGCTTATTCATTTTATTATTTTGTGTTTGATGTACATAGGTGTCTTCATGTGAATAACATAATGCATTTAAGGCAAAAATGGGACTAAGTTAAAATAGTGATGTATCAAAATGCAAGATGGGAAAAGGCAAAACAGGAAAAGATGAAACAGGACATCCCCAGAAAGAACATATAATCACAATACAGCATCATTTTTTTTATTAGTGGTGGTGGTGCTGTTTATTTGTTTCACTTTTTTCCTGTCCACATCAGTGCTTGTCTTTCAAGCTGGCTTTTCTTTGTGTGAAATAATCGATCTAGCTATAAAAAAACAACAACAACCAAACAAAAGAAAAAACATCCTGTGTGACATGTACTGGTATCCATACACAACTGTCAGATCGGCATGAATTCTGACTGGACCATCTCCAAGTCTGAGCCTTACAAAGACAGCATCCAAGCTGCTCTATGCTAGGATCCATTTAGCAGAAGCACATTTAGTTACTTTACATTTTCAATGACATCATACTACATCTTGGAGTTTGTTCAAGAAGGATTCATCGCACTCAGACAATTCCATATGTGCTCCAACCAGATCTGCCAGCAATTATCTGGCAGACTCACAGACCCAGGGTGAAATCCTATACACTGGCAAAAATCTGGAAATGGGGAGGGGATGAGGGAGAAGGGACCTATGAAACAGTAAGCTGATACCACCAGAATGATGGAAACATTAAGATGGGCAGCAAACAGGCCAGTTTGTACTGTTGTTGGCTGGGACTGAACTGTACATATCAGATCCTGAGTCCATGGCTCTATCGAAAGAACCAACCAGCCATGAACAAACAAAAAATTGGGAACAACATTTTGAACAATAACACTGAACAGATACACTACCACCTACCACACAAGGAAAATCTATCACAAAAAGACACAGGTAATTTCAAGTAAAAAAAAAATTTCAATTCTCAATAACAATTGAAAATAAATTAAAAAGACAGATGAAAAAAACGATAAATGAACAAATAAGTAAAATTTAATGGTAACAATGTAACATCAAAACACTGAATATTAAGAATATTTGTATATATCATTCTAAAATACATAATTTTCATTCTAAAACACAATAATAACCTTCACTCAAGGTGAAAACACACTCACTCACACACACAAGCACGCACGCACGCATGCACGCACGCACGCACGCACGCACACACACACACACACACACAGGTGTGCCCTTTAAAACAAAACTGCAGTACACCTCTATCTGCATTAAAGCAAAATCAATACACCTGACAGCAAAACAAGAATGGATATCTAAAAAAAAAACGAGTGAATAAAATCCAAACAATTTCCATCTTTTTGAATATCTCCTTTCAACTAAGACTCAAACTTCTCCCAACCCAACCCACTCATACAAACAGGGAAACATCAATGGTAAAACAATATTTAAAAGACCGCATGCAGTCACACACAGAACAATTCATAAACAATACAAAACACAACTGTTGGATTTTACACTGTATATTCAAATTCATCAGTTATTAACCTATATGTTAAAAGTGTTCATTTTCTCTTTATGATAATAAATAAATACATAAACAAATAAAATTAATCAATCAACCAACATTTTGATAAATAAATAAATAAATACATAAACAAATAAAATTAATCAATCAATCAATCAAACTTTTTAAATCAATAAGTATGTGCGCAGACTGACAGCTTATGCCATGATCATTTTGGACCTAGTGATTTCAGTGCATATAGAACTAAACATCTCCAAACTGCACACATTAGCTTGAGAAACTGAAACTGAAAATTAATCGCTTTTTGTAATACATAAAAGGAGAAAAAAAATGGAATCTTGAATCGCTCAATCAAAATAGATAAATAAATAAATGAAATCACTACCCACTAAGCTACCTACTCATCTAAAATGTACAAATCAGCATTCATGAAATTAAAGAATAAAATCTGAAGGGACTGATTTCAAAAAACAGTAAAACAAAAAATTAAAAAAACAACAACAATAATAATGATAATAACAACAACAACAATGAACAAGTCATCATCATCACCATCATAACAACAACAATGAGAACAAATAATAATAAAAATGCAAAATAAAAATAATGATGATAATAACAACAAACAAGAACAACAATAACAGCAACAACAACAGCAACAGCAACAACAACAACAAACAACAAAAAAACAACAACAATAATAATGATGATGATGATGATGAGATGACAACGATGATGTGAGATATACTATTATATTATTATTATTATTATTATTATTACCATCATTATTATTATCATCATCATCATTGTTATTATTATCATGATCATCACCAGTATCATTAAACACTGCACTCACAATCTTCAGAGGGTAATAGCTGGAGGGACTGGGTGAGGGATATCATACAACTAAGGCACAGAGAAGCATGATGATGATCGTGTCATGACTGGTACGTGCCAAAGGGAAAGGAGAGAGAAGGGGGGGGGGGGAATAAAGGGAGGGGAGTTGGTTGTGGTTGGGAGAGAGGGTAGGCAGGTGGGGAAGATCATTTAAGAGGGAGGGGGTGTCCCCCACACCAAAACAAGAGTGCAACCACATCTCAGCCCTTCCACACATGTGCCAGCACCCTTGCTGTGTTTTGAACCATGCAAGAAAACCCTGACCTTATTACCTGTATATCATGCATAGCAAAAACAAACAAAACGAACAAACAGGGAAACAGACAGATAAGCAGGTGGTCATGTACATACACATACGCAGGTGTTCAATGTGTGACATGCATGGGTGATAAAAAGGATAAAACTAGAAAGCAAACTGAACAAACTGAACAAAACAAACAAAAACCCTCTTAAGCACAGCAGGTCTCCATGCGTTGTACATATTTGCTGAGAACGTTGTAATACACTATTGTATACTACAGCTCGTCTCTACACTGTTACATTTATGATCTGTGTGCCAACAGCAGTTAAGCTGTACACCAACCTATATTCTAACACACACACAACACACACACGTACGCAAACATACACCACACATACACATACACAATACACATACACACACACACACACACACACACACACACAAGCATGCACACACACAAGCAAGCAAGTGCATACACACGCACACATAGACACTCTCACATGTATCAACACACACACACAAACATACACACATCATACCACACACACACACACACACACACACACACAACACACACACACACACACAAACACACACACACACACACACACTTTAATACCCAGGAAGAAACAGCTGCCAAAGGTGTATTTTTCCATGAAATCTACAGGAACGATTATGAGTCATTCAAACTAAAACCAAAAAAACCTGGCAACTTACAATATATACACATACATATACACAAAATTACATACTATATATATGTGTATATATATATATATATATATATATATATATATATATATATATATATATATATATATATATATACACACATATACATTTACATTTACATATATACATACACATATACACATATATATATACATAATATATACATGTACATATACATACACTACAGTAAATAGCAACTTCCAACGTTCAATTTATTCGAATGTTACAGTCACTATATTCGCAAAGCCAAAAATCTACATATAAACTACACACCAACCTCACATGTTCAAATTCTATGCACACTTTTCTACCATACACAACTAAATCTGCAGTGTCTAAATATGCTGGTGATAGCATTTCCACAAAAACAAATTTCCAAACAATTTTCCCAAACAGAAAAATGTGGCTGAAAAGTGACAAGTCTACATGTAACTAAGCCCAAGCTCATGCTTTCTGCATGCACAAGTAAACTAAAGCAAAAGAAAAGAAAGACAGACAGAGAGAGAGAGAGAGAGAGAGAGAGAGAGAGAGAGATCAAGGCACAATAGCAATGTTCCCTTTTTCTCTTTTCAGCTGTGACTGTGGTCACACACACACATGCACACACACACACACACACACACACACCACACACACACACACACACACACACGCATGCACGCACACACACACACACACACGCATGCAGCGCGCGACACACACACACACACACACACAGAGGGCTGGGCACTTGTCATATTCTTAGACACAGATAAATTTTGCGACAAGTGATTGTTAATAACACAATCTAAAACAGCCAAATACTTTGTGCACTGTCCAGACACACGCACGCGCACAACACACACACACACACACACACATTAAGACACTTAAAACAAAAACATCTTGGGGAGAGTGGAGGAAATGGCAGCAGCAATCTCTAATAAACCCCAATGGACATAATCCCAAACTTCCACTTATGCAATACAACACACACACACACACGAAAAACTGTTTTTCTTTTCAAACAGGCAAGCTGCGGTGAGGGGAGCAGGGATGAAAATGTGGTGAAGCCATGAAAGATGAACTAAAGTACTGTCATCAGCACCCATTATTTTTTCTACCATGACCATGAAAACAATAGATCTAAAATGTAGCAGCCAAAAAGTCCTTTTCATTAATTTGCCTAGGACTATCTAAAGCAAAACAAATGAAACGCCAGCAAAATCATTATAATGAAAACAAATGCAATAAGCCTACATCTGTCAGCACAAAAAGACAAACCTACTGTCTTCACTACTACTGCACTAGGTGTTGTGCTGTTATCATGGGAAAAAAAGCGCCCTGGTTCCTAGAAAATGTTTCTGATTCACTGCGCATAAAAACAGATTTATTACCATTTTGTCGCCGCTCCACATAAATGGACTCAAGCCGACTGGCGACTTTTGGTATGGTCCCTAATGAAACATTGCAATACCATCTGGCTAAATACAGCAAGGGACATTACTCAAGCAGAAAAATGGAAGTCAAGACCGACACCTGCTCTCACCCCCCCCCCCCCCTCCTCCTCTCCATGTCGTTCGTTACACTGGTCAGATCATCAGCCTGTTAGGTACATCCATTTGGACTTACTACATATCTGCCGTCAAATCTAACTGTTTAAAGATAATCATTTCTATACCTTTTTTAAACAAGAAATTAAATATCATGGGTCGATGTAAATCATTAATGCTTACCACAGTTTTACCAAGAAAAGGGAGTTTAGAAAAAGGTGTGGCAAAATAGGGAATGGAGGAAAGTATGGGGAATTAAAAAAAAAAAACAAAAAAAAAACGTGTAATGGGACCAACACTAAAGATGTACTTTTAATAAACATACTGTGAAAATAACAACGCACGCAAAAATACACACAATCATATGCCAACACACTTCAAACCTTGCAAAACAAAGTTATGTATCAGAATTTGAAAAAAAAAATTCTTGTGCTTAAATCCTAAGATGGAATTAAGGGTCAGGAAATTCAACAACAAAAACACCTGGTGCCTGTCAACACAGAAAACAAAAACCAAACAGACAGCAGTGAAAAAGGAAAGGTGTGAGTGCCTTAGTAAGAGCAAAGCCATGGAAGGCTGGGAAAAGTGATCTTAATTACCTGGTTTGTGTCCGGGTGCCCAGATGACTAATTAACAAAAATACAACAAAATGGAAACAAGAATGTGAGTTAAAATAGTCCACCAAGCAGTCCCAAAATGGTTGAATGAGGATGAGTTGGGTGGCAAATACCCGTTAATCATATCCAAAAAATATGAAGATGAAATGCGGGATGAGGTCAGAGGTAAATACCCATTGAATAATACCCAAAATGGATAAATGAATGAGGAAATTAACTAAAGTTCTATCAATAAATGCTGTAATATTACTGATGAATGGATGAAAATGCCCTAACAAAATCACCAAAACTAGGTAACTTTATTATCACTGTATCCTAATTGTTTATTATAAACAAATTCAATATTATTTTATCTGATTTGTTCAATTAGAACTTTAATAATACTACTTTATTTGTTCAATTATAGCTTTATCATCACTTCATCTTACATTTGTTCAATTATAAATCTTTATTGTCATTTTGTTTTATCTGTACACTTGCAAATAAACTCAAAAGGACTTACTTGATCAGAACTACAAAGATAGGACAACAAAATATAAATGCCTAGTTTATTGATTTAAATTAAATTTTTTAATGGACAAAACATGACAGATACAAATAATCATATTTGATTTTTCACTTGACTGTCAATGCAGTACTCTTTCAACACACACACACACACACACACACACCACACACACACACACACACACACACACACACACACACACACACACACTTGCCTTAATCTAACCAAGAAAGGAGAGATACGGAGTTCTTTTTAAAACCAAGAATCAGCTTACATCGACCCAACATGATGGGATACCACTAATATTAAGAACAGACATACATGGGGAGGAATAAGCATGATTTCTGATAATGCATAGGGTAGATTACATGATGTAACAAGATTCAGTCACTCATGATAATGTTTACAC
This sequence comes from Monoplex corrugatus, assembly GCA_030674185.1. Classification (NCBI taxonomy): domain Eukaryota; kingdom Metazoa; phylum Mollusca; class Gastropoda; order Littorinimorpha; family Ranellidae; genus Monoplex; species Monoplex corrugatus. The sequence continues at coordinate 54,034,472 of JAPXFY010000013.1, forward strand.
TGCTTCAGCAAAATGAAGCTGCACTCAATAGAAAACTTTTGGGAATGATGGGGAACTCTATTCTCTACGATATCTTAATGGCAACAGAAACTGGCATAATTTTTATGATGTGATAGCAATGATGGTGATACAGATGAGGATGATACTCATGATGCTATGGAGTTCCATCTAAGGCTGAGACTGCGTGACAGGGCTATACTCTATGCTTACTATTATAATATATCCTGACATGAGCCAGGCCTGAGAGATACAGACACCTGCAGTGGTGGTCAGAAGATTTGAGCAACACCCTCTATGATGCATCTGTGAAATGGATGAGACTCGATTGTATGACCCCAGTCTTTCCAATGACTTCAAAGCCCAGGGCCGAAATATCCCACAATGATTTCAGAAGGGACCAATGGGGATTCAAACCCATGGCCTTTCAGTTGGTAGCCAGTGTACTAACAATTATACCACTGTAACTGGAGTCAACTCAAAACTTTATCATATCTCTTAGTATAATTGTGAACAAACCATGTGGGACTGAGCTAAATGATACACATTATTTTGAATAACAAATATAACATTCAGATAATAATACCACCAAAACAAACTCCATAATGACAACAGAAAACACAGCATTTTACTCTGAATTACAAAAACAATTCCTCAACACTGCTGAACATTGTCTGACATATGTATGCACATGCATAACATCACACTAAACCAGCACACTCATCTTTATCGATTTAGATATGGAATTTCTACAACAATTGTTTTTATTCAATTCAAATATGAAATTACTACCACAACTGTCTTTATGTAATTCAAATACAAAATATCTTCCTCTAGGGTCAAACTATGAGGAAAATCTTCAGTCCATGACAAAGACATTTTCAATTTCACTAAAAATAAGAATAATGTTTGTAATCATGGCTCATCCGCAATTGTCGTACCTGTCTTCTGAAATATTCTTCAACAGCCATCAATCACCATGATGCAGTGGTTAGCACAATCGACAAACAACTCGGAAGACATGGGGTCAAACCCCATCAGACCCCCAAAAGCATTGCGATATTCTTTGGCCTAAACTGGCTCCTACCAACAGTTGAGTGTGCAGTGAGCTCAAAGGGAAGACTGGGACCACATAGTTGAGCATCATCCAATTTGTGGATGCCTCATTGAGGGTTATGCTCAAATTTCCTAACCAACACTGCATGTGTCTGTGGCTCTCAAGCCTGGTTGATGCCAGGACATATTCGAAAGTAAGAATATGTGTATAGCCCAGTGAAATGGGAGAGGGTGGGAGACGTACTTGTAGTGACAAAGAACAGATTCGTATAAAGGGTCATGATCATCAATGCCATGAGGCAGGGCACATGATAATGATGATGATGGTAGCCCAATGATAAGTCTCAATCCAGAATGGAACCCCCAGCATCATGATCATCATCTTCATCATCATTATCAACAAAGCATTGTGAAAGACAGTACAACAGCTATATGATTATCATTATAAATAATGCAAAGTTCCCCTTGATCCATTTGTCCTTTGTCTGCACTCAGATTTGAATATCAAGTCTAAATCCAAAACTTTCGCTTCTTCATAATCACTGCTGGACAAGCTAATTTACTATATCATGTACACATGTATTTCTGTTAAAATATTAAGGGGCGACTACATGACTTTTTGTTTATAACTTTATCTGTATTTCTGAATACAGCACAACAATCACACACACACACACACAAATTAACATCCACATAACCAGCTGTGTATCATGCAAACACAAAGTCATATGTACAAACATAGTCTAGAGCAGAAATCTTTTTTTTATAATCAAATACATTCTATATACCATTGTTATGCTGAGCAGTTACAATATTTCAACTAATTTTCTGTACACAAAACACTCGCTATCAAAACAATTAAAAGACATGTTCATTAATTTAATGTTACACAGTCTTCTTTGTCATACACAATCTTCACCGTCTTTATATTTGTTTCTATAAATATACAGAATTTTGCATGCAACAGGAACATGTCTAATATTTTGTCTGACTTACAATTTCCATCATGTCCACGAAGTATAATCTTTTTAAGTAAGTGCTACTAAGGTGGTATTGGCACATGTTACTGACATATATTTGAAGTTGTTACCAGAATAGCTATATCAGTGTGCATCTCTAAAATACATGGTGTCTACATGTACTGTCTGCTTAGTTTCGTAGAACAGATGTTGTTATTCTTCACACGTACATGTGTTGAACAACATTTGTTGCCAACGACTACCAGACCTGACTGTGACAGTGCAGCGTTAGAAATGACAGTTTCAAAGTACTTACCAGAAGTGACAAGTTAATAATTATATCAAGAGTTTCCTGTACTCTAGGGTGCTGATCTATATACAAATAGTAGTACATACCCATTACCATAACCAGTTAACAGTGATTAAACAAAAACAGATTTTAATGATTACAAAAAAAACAATTGTTAAGAAGAGACTGAACCGTCTAAGCTAATCAGTACGAAAACATTATTGAGTAAAATTATTTGAAAACAATTCAGTAATGTGACAATCAAGCACATCCTTACATTACTGGGTGAAGTAATCATATTTGGCATATTATACCATCACAACATTACAAACACTGTGTGCTTCTACTCAAGTTCCCACAAACTATGTGCTGAGCAACTGAACACATTACAATCATATCCACAACCATACAAACATAAAAAGACATATCTGAAAGAGGGAAGCAATAAAGAGAGAAAGATGGAGGAAGAAAAAGACAGAGAGACAAAAAGAGAGAGAGAAAATAGTTAAGAGCAACAAGAAAAAAAAACCCACTGACATGCCATGGCAACAATTACAAGAGTAATACTATAACTGTAATGAAAGTTCATGCTCGCCTATAGAACCATACAGATTACTGAAGTGATATTATAACTGTAACGAGCATTCATGCTCACCTATAGAACCATACAGACAGTAATATTAAAAACAACAACACCAAAACCGAAGAAGAAAAAGGAACACATGTACTGGTACAAAGGATAAAACCCTCTTGGAAAAATGAGATATAAAGCATTTCTGTTCTTTAAAAAAAACAACTAAATTAATCAAAGTGAAGATGGAATTTGTTTTGACCACATACATTAGATGCTAAACAGATAGTTCTATCTCAATCTCATGGAACCTATTTTGCAACATTTGATAACAAGATAGCTCTATCAATCAGCACCCTCTCAATCTCATGGAACCAGTTTTGTATCATTTTGTATCTGATTTCTTTATTCATTTTTCATTTTTCATTTTGTTTTCAAGCCCATATTATTACAACATCAAAAAACATATCCAAAGAAGTGACAATTCATCTTAACAAGATCTCGGCATTTATAAGGTCAGCAATGAAACAACTACCAAAAACAACAACAGCAGAAGTTACATCAATTACAAGACACTGATGAACCTTTTTTCTTCACCACTGCTGACACTACCATTCTGTTTCTACTAGTACTATTATACACTCCACTCCCAGTTGCCCTCCCCTCCCCCCCCCCCCCCATCCCTCAACTTCATTTATCTAATCCCCACACCAACAGCTATCTTCAAGACATGCACAGTGCACCAAGAAACATTTATCATTATAATCACTGCAATGGTCATAATCCGGTTCATTAATATTCATATTGAAACGATCACTGCTGATTTGAATGATTTTCATATAGTTTCCAATTTAAAAGGTCGTTCAATAATTATCATGCTGTGATGATCATCGCTAATTGCTAATTTTAATTCATGCAAACTGTCATTTACATCAGTAAAAATCTGATTTTCAAATTTTATTTTTCAATGAAATGTCATTCACAGGCTGAAGTACACTGAAGCCTGAAGATTTTGCCTGCTTCTATCATTTGTTTATCAGCTGTCTCCTGACTAACATAACTAAGTTTGTAGGCACAAAGAAACATAATGTACAGACTCATGCTATATCTGTAGACATGTTATACAACAAAAAACATTCATCAAAATCCTAAGGAACACATACACCACCAGAAAATTATTCCCCCACTAACCCCAACCCCCTAAACGAATGAACGTAAATGTGAAACAAAAGAAACAAGCAACTTAAAACGAAGAGCAAAACCATCTTCAAAACGAAAACATGATTCACTCTCCCTCCTTCCACATTGAAAATAATTAAGCAGCACACCCAAGAGCAAGGAACAATCCTAAACCACACAACTTCACATAAATGAAATCAACAAAAATCTTAATTTTAACTGAACATACACATTCCCATTGAAAGAACAGCAATGCAAGACACAATTTCGCAGTCAGAACAAAACGAACAGAAACGCATTCCCATAACACAAAAACAAAACAAAAAACATGGACAGAAAAGAAAAGACAGGTGAGAACCAGTGACCGCCAGATGAGAGTGAGAGAAGAGGGAGGGAGGGAGGGAGGATGTGAGAGGACAGGTGAGAAGAGATAAAAAGGGACAGGGACGCAGAGTAGCGTACCCTCCCCCCTGTGCAGCACAGAAAGCCAGGGAGGGGGAAAGAAGAAAGGCTTACCATTGTAGGGTCTGCGATCTACAACACACACCAGCAAACACTAGATGCCTCACATGCTGGCCAAGTCCACTTTAACATCTTCATAGCACCATCCTTCTTTAATCTGACCCATGCTTTAACCCTTTCACTCCTGCACCCTATCCACCAGCCACAAAAAGTTAATCCTTTCGCTCCCTCACCCTACCCACCAGCTTCCTGCAGAAAGTTGGTGGATAGGGTGAGAGAGTAAAAGTAAAGGGTTAATTTTTGCTCTGCTATTGTGACAGACAATGTAGGATGCTGGAGGATAGGGTGAGGGAGTCAAAAGGTTAACTCTTCGGAGACGTAACAGCGGATATTCCGCTGCAGCTGGCCAAACCATTAGAGACGTGACAGCGGACATTCCGCTGCAGCTGGCCAAACCATTAGAGACGTGATAACGGATATTCCGCTGCAGTTTTTAAAAATAGATGCAAGCCGGTCGCTGGTCTAGGGGAACTAACTACACATATAGGAACACTCTTTGGTATCTTCTGAAGTGTTTGTTACTTCCCTTGCATCGATTTTATCCCGATTAGTTAGTTTTTGCCTTTATCCAAACCAACCGGAGTGACCGTCCTTGCACCAAAATGGCGACATTTAGGCCTTCTTCTTCTTCTTCTTCTTCTTCAAAGGATTGTCATAATCACTTTGCTGCTTCACCTGTGTGAAAACAAAGCTGTGTTTGTTCTTTTATATCTTCTGGTCATACCAAGGACTTGTGATTACCTGGATTTCTGGATTACCTGGTCAAGAATGGGTGTTTTACTGACTTTATGTGTTGGATTACTGTCAATCAAAAACTTCTTTCCCAGAGCCAAAACCCTACCCCATTTCACTTTCTAGGAAGGTAAGCAGAATAGATGTATTGTCCTTGTATGTAGCTTCAGCTCAAAGAGTGTAAATTGAATTTTATTTTGATATAAAATATGTTCTTGTGCTGTAAAATCTGTATTTTTGAGAATTTTTTTTAAAAAAACCCAAAATCGTGCATCTCCAAGGGTTGCGGCAGGCCCCGTTGATCGCGTCCACAGTGGTTGTGCAAGGCAACTATATTACGTCTTCAAAGAGTTAAATACCTGACTCTCCCTGTAATGATAATTGACACACCAACAAATGCACAAATTTCCAGACAGCTCAACCAGGCTCTACTTATCTGTTGAATGCCTGCATGCCATCATTCAAACTTCATTACTTTATAAACTTAACCCTAACCTTTTTCTGTAATCCTTACCTTTTTACCTACTGTGTCAATCACACATCATCATGGGATTACTTCTGTCGGCACTAGCTTAAAAAAGCTACACCAAACCTAAACCTTGCTTTCATTCCATCTTTACAACGAAAAACAAGCAATAACTTCAATTCATAAAAAGCAGAAATAGTACAACCAACAATTTATAATATGAGAATTATTTCATGATGGATTAAAATAATATCTAGAACAGTACAACCAACATTTTATAATATGAAAATCATTTCATGATGGACTAAATAATATCAGAAACTTTTACTCTACCCCCACCCCACCCCCACAAATTGAAGCCTGTGTAAATGAGTTATCTGCTACTGGCTGACGGGCTGCCAATAGCCATGAAATCAGCAAAAACTAGTTAGCCTGCCATGCCAGCCAAGTCTCTTCTATCTTATTCATGCCAACATCTCTCTTTAATCCCTTTCACTCCCTCATCCTTTCCACCTGATTCAATTCCCTACTTCCTACTTTTGATACAGATTCTGTCTGAACATGGATTCAGCTTCAAATGTATTCTTGTAACAGATAATTACAAACCATGCAATACTGGTTTTGAATGTTCATTTTTCTCAATGCTTTCATTCATTCTTCATTCATTCATTCATTCATTCATTCATTCACCCACTCACTTATTCATTCATTTAATTCACACATTAATTATTTTTCTATATTTACTTATCATTCATCAGCATTAAAATTTCAAAGCTCTTTGGCCGTGACAATAAAAGGTTAGTTAATTTGACAGAAAATGGTTGTTGAACTGAATCATCTGGCTGTAAGTTACCAAACCCTTAACTCATTAAACCCATTCACACAAAACAAGACTTCTAAAATACACACACCACACCACCACATCTAGTCATGACAACTACAAACACATACTCACAAAATAAACAGACAAGAAAACTACAAAGTTATGAAGTCACAAGACAGTAGAGCAAATCATCTTTTGACAAACAAGACAGAACCATTACTGGCAGCTACCAACTCCACCACTTTCTACTGAACAAGACTTTTCATGTGCGCAGCTATCACCACAAACCCAAACCAACGCACACAGAAAGAAAAAGGACACACAGTCAAGTAGACATTATGCACAAGAAAACCTCTACGTCAATCCACATGATGCATACATTTACTAACAATAACTGTGTGTCTCTGTGTACAGAGTGTGTGTGTGTGTGTGTGTGTGTGTGTGTGTGTGTGTGTGTGTGTGTGTGTGTGTGTGTGTGTGTGTGTGTGTGTGTGTGTGTGTGTGTGTGTGTGGGGTCACGCGCATGAGCGTGTGAAAAGCATGGGGTATATACAAGCATTTTCTCTACATCTTACCAATCAGGACATCAACATTGATTAAATGTTAACTAATCATACTACTACCACGACCATATACGTTACTAACATAATACAATCAGGTACCTTATTTTCAGTCATCATCAATGTTCAATACAGCTTTGAAATGGAGGAAGAGAGGGAAGGGGAAAAAAAACAGGGTGGAAAACCAGATGGAGGGGAAAGTGGCAGAGACAGAACCCATCGACAGACAGGTAGGGATGAGAGGGGTCGCTGGAGGGACAGAGAACAAAGCGCATATGAAAATTCTGAGAAAGAGAGGGGAAAAGGTTTCAGTTTCTTGTGATTACATCTCCAAGCCTGAAACAAATTCTTATGCATAGGTGTCATTTGATGGATAAGACCCAAAATGATCACGGATAAGCCAGAAAAGAGAGAGAGAGAGAAAGAGAGAGAGAAAGATAGAGGGGAGAGAGAGAGAGGTGGGGGGGGGGGGGCAAGGTGATGCAAAAATATAGAACAAACAACACGAGAAAGACTCAGACAGAGAGGAGAGAAACAGAGAGTAATAGAGGGACAGAGAGAAACGAACACACGAAGATGGAAGACAGGGAGAAATGGGAGGGGGGGGGGGGGAGAAAGGATGTTGGAGAGGGGAACAGAGAGCAGACAGAGAAGAAAAGTGAAAGAAAGAGACAGAGATGAGGGACATGAGAGAAGAAGAAAAAGGATGGAGAGAGAGCGCAAGTTGAAACTACAGACATGAAGGGTCTAAGACAGAGGGTCTACAACAGAGTCAAAGGAGGACAGACCTAAACAAGGAATTGAGAGACAGAGACAAACAAGGAACTGAGAGACAGAGACACTGACAGGTATATGAAGATAACCACAGACATATGCTGACAAGACTACAGACAGACAAATACAAACATTCAAACTGACTGACCAAAAAACACGGCCAAAAGAAATTAGACATATCAATGAATTCATGTGCGTGTATGTATACATGTACTGTAATCAAACAAATCTGCCTAAAAAAAATAATAAAACTGATCTTGTAAAAGCTAAATTTCTCAATTGTTTTGAACTTAAAATTATCATGAACAATGTCTAAGAATTATTTCAGAATAAAAACATTTTTGGGGAAAAAGAAACATAGGAAAAGGTAATTAGGGACCATCAATCACACATCTTAGTCTTACCTTCATTCATAGACTCGTCAAGAACAGAAGAGTCCCGCTGACCGATGACAGCACTGCTGCGATTGCTTGACGAACCATGCCTTCGGGCAAAATTAGGCAGAGACGAGGATCTGAAACACATATATACATAATCAATATCAACACTGCCGTCATTAGACAAACATTATCCAAGCACTGTAAACTACATGAATATAATGCTAAGATATGTGTGAGGAAAACGAAGTTTGCTCTTAAGCAGTGCAGCTATTAAACGTATCCACAGAAACGGAAGGACTGTATTCAGAATGTTCCATGCTCCTAAGCTATTTAACATGCTTCAAAACAGTATTTTTTTGTAATAATGATAATAATGACTACATGTACAGTATCTCATCTCACTAAAGCCATAAGCACTAAACACAGGAATGAAGACAAAGGCAGATCACATAACAATTCAAAGAGACGTCAACCCCTACAGGTTAACTCTAAAATTACACGTTAAAGAAGCAATGAAAAGAATCTTCATAAAATCACCACACACACAAACACACACCGAATACCTCCCTCTCTCTCTCTCTCTCATGCTACACATAAGCATAAACACACACACACACACACACACACACACACACACACACACACACACACACCCACACACCCCACACCTGGGAAAGTGAGGTGCCTGGCGATGGATTCTGTCACTGGCTTCCTGTGCCTCTGTCTGGCAACGACCGCTGTTGGTGACAACAGACAACACACATTTCACCACACACATCTTAATCAATATTTGTTATACTTTACTAAAAAATATTCATAATAATTGTGTAAGACTGTTTATAATAATCACACACACACACACACACACACACAGAGACACACACGCGTGCATACACACATTTGCATACGCACACACACGCACGCACACACACACAAACACACACGCGCGGTGCGCGCACACACACAAAACCCAAACAGTATATAGTCCTGCCATTCTTACAATGTCCCTTTTTATGCAAAAAGACTGTCAAGCCATATTTTCAATGTCCCTTTTTATAAAACAATTGTTACAAAAAAATCCTGATTCTGTTTTTCCCAAGGTCACTGTGTCCTTGAAGAAACCTCAGATGAAATAAAACTTGATGTGCGAGGACTAGAAGAGACTGTAACCATAGTGAAAACAGCATCTAACCTTATCAGAAGTTCCTGACAAAGCATTGTTCACACACCTTCAAGAAAAAGTGCTGATGTTAGGCCCTTATTTGTCTGTATGACTGAGACACTGATGCCATGACCTCCAAACTTACAGACTCCTCAATAATCATTTTCATATTCATTTTCATATTCATTTCTTTTGTCACAGTAGATTTGCCATGTGAAACTCGGGCTGTTCTCCCCTTTGAGAGCATGTCGCTGCAGTGCAGCATCATCCTTTTTCTTTTTCGCCTAGAACTTCTGCCCTGCTCTTTATGATTTTCAACTGCCATGGGATCTTTAGCACGCACAAGCCAAAAGGCACACGGGCCTGACTTCTTTTTCATCTACATCTGAAGGACTAGACGCTCAGTTTGATTCTCCAGTAAAACTAATGAAAAAAGTCGCCTCAAAGGGGAACAAACCCTGGAACCTCTGCCACTCTTCTCCTTTAATCCATACCAATGAACTAAATTAAGTTAAAATATATCTAGAAACAGCTGAGAAAATCTTGCTGACACATTTCTGCCACAGACACAGACAGACAGACAGACATACACCTCTCTCTCCATTCAATATAAAACAACACTCTGACTCCCCTTTTCTTTTTCGAATGAAAGGGGGCGTGAAGAAAAGGAAGAAATAGAATCTTTTCAAATTATTAGATCTGTTATGTCAGTGTTGTTGCATAACCTTGAGATCATAGGAAAATAGTGTGGTGTGCATTTTATACAAACAGTATCTTCTCAAATTATGGACTCTGTTGGGTAAGTGTTGTGCTATAATCCTGACAGAATTTCTGGACACACGACTCTTCTCAAATCATGAGCTCCGCTAGGTAAAGATTGTCCCATAACCTGAGATCATAGAAGAATATTACAGCAGACATCTGAACCTTTCTCGGTGTGCAGGACCCCTCTGAACTCCTTTGCAGGTTTACCTTCCTCAACCTTAACCCTTTGACTCCCGCACCTTACCCACCAACTGCAAAAATTTAACTCTTTGACTCCCTCACCCTATCCACCATAGGAAACTAGTAGATACAGTGAGGGAGCCAAAGAGTTACGTTTTTGCTATGCCAGCATGGTTCACAGTGCAGAATGCTGATGGACAAGGTGTGGGAGTCAAAGGGTTAAACAGGGGAGTGTACTTATTCACAGCTGGATGGATTTGAAGGTGCATGCACAAACATTTTCTTGGGCCAGAATTGAACTCATGCAAACCCATATAGACTGACTGGATGGCAGGAGTTCTGCCTCTGTGACATCTCTGGAGCTCACCTGGTATCAAGGACAAACACTGACACTGTGGATGAGGCAAAGTGATCGGAATTCTGTACACGTACTTGCAGCAGAGTAAACCACACAGTAACAGTATTTAAGATTTTGAATCAAAAATTTCATGTCCCTTTCTCAGTCTCTGTGACCAACATTCACTACAATGAAACATATGTCAATAAATTCCAATAAGTTATCTAACTGAACTTAACACCAACTAACAAACCCAGCTGCCCTACACTACACACACACATGCACGCACGCACGCACGCGCACACACACAAATAACGAAACAAAAAACATCAAGCAAATAAACAAATCAAAACAAACCCCCCAAACACCAAAATGAAAAGTGTTACCTGAATCGGAACTTAGAACCTCGTGAAAACAGACCACCCCCTGACCTCAGTTTGGGAGCAGCGCATCCAGCCGCCAGACTGCACACACAGAAAGGTATGATGACCAATCAATTTTCACCTGTTTTCACACCTGATCAATCAGATCACAACCGTCTTTAAATTTGATACTCATAAAATTAGACGGCAACTTTCTTTTTTTTTTTTTTTTTTTTTTTGTTCAATAAAATCAGACTGCAGCTTTCTTTTCTTCTTATTTCTTTTTTGTTTCGTTTGTTTGTTTCTTTGTTCGTTTTTGCCACTTAGAATGTAGTTCTCTTTCATACTGGCCAATCAAAGTCAATCTTTCATTTTGACCAATGAGATGCATCTTCTTTTAATCCCATAATTTGTGTGGTCATTGGAAGGGGGCTGATGGGATTAACAGCAGACAGGATCATCCGTTTCTGTCTCTGGTGTGCAACAACAAGCATGTCAGGTTGGTTCAGTCATTGATATTTGTCATTCAGCTCCGTCTGTTGATCCCAATGACCTTTTTCCAGAGTATCAGCACATCACAGGTATTGGACCAAAGCAAGCAAACCTGCATTGTCTCACATTTCCTGTCTTTTTGTGTAGATGTCATTCCACATGTGCCAAGTGGTCATACTACATGTCTTATACCTTTGCTGCCAGCAAAGTAGATTTCTTCTTCTTCTTCTTCTCCCTTAACTTGTAAAACATCACTGGGGCACGGCAGTAAAGAGCTATTCATCACATTCCTCCTGCTCTGTCAGCTGTGTGCCAAAGCTTGGATCTTTGCAATGGTTTCTTTGTCCATTCTGCAATCTTGTCAGTCCATCATTTTTTCTGTCCTCCCTTCCATCTCCCTCCCTCAACAGTTTCCTGGAGGGCTGATTCAGCAAAACCACAGGATCCTATTACATGGCCATACCAATTTTTCTTAACCAATGTCAGCAGATATTGATATGGTCCAGTGTGCTGCTTGATTGTTTGACTCACTTGTGTTGAGTAGATACATGTGGCTGAATCTTTTCCTTTAAATAAAATAGTTTGAGATATCAGAAATAAGCAATAAATGGGAACCAGTGAAACACAAGAACAGAATCAGATTGCAAACTTCATACAGCGAAACTAGAGAGGCACACATTTTTAGCCAAGTGTATTCTGTCAAACATATACAAAAAAACAAGAGAATAAATGTACAACATTCACAAGAAAAAGTAGACAACTTCCCAAACGTGATGTTAAGCAGTTAGCAGGAAAAAAAAACGTCTGAGCACTTAGCAGAAAAAAAAAGTTTGAGCAATTAGCAGAAAAAACGCAATGAAGGACGAAAAAACTGACATAATGTATAAATCAAAGGACTTGAAAAAACAGAACCAGAAGGCCCAGTAAAGGACAACAAAAGATGTATGATACATCAAAGGACTCTGAAAGTAACACAGCCACAAAGGACAGTGAAGGACAACAAAGAGATGTATGATAAATCAAAGGACTTTGAAAACAACAGAACCATGAAGGACCAGTAAAGGACAACAAACAGATGTATGATACATCAAAGGACTCTGAAAGTAACACAGCCATGAAGGACCAGTAAAGGACAACAAACAGATGAATGATACATCAAAAGACTTTGAAAACAACAGAACCACAAAGGACCAGTGAAGGACGACAAACTGATGTATGATAAATTAAAAGACACTGAAAGCAACAGAGTCACAAAGGACATGTGAAGGACAACCAACTGACGTAAAGAAGAGCTGTTGTTCCACAGCACAGCGCCACATGTACTTGGCCCCTGGCGCTGTCTGGCACTTGTAACTCACTGGCTGCTGTTTCTGCACAAACATCAACACACAGTGTTACTGTTTTTAATCTGCCTCATTTTCTGGACACACAGACACACACAGACACACACTCCGTGCTGCTTACTTCTGCTCTCAATCACGCCTCAAAACCTGGAAGAACTACTGTCACCATGAATGCAGAGCATGAACAGCCACAGAATATGAGGCAATATTTTTCCAAAGCTAAGATGATACAAAAGAATGGGAATGATAATGATGATGTCGTAGAGCTCCATTCAGGACTGAGTCTGTGTGACAGGGCAATGCTTCTTTTCATTACATATCCCAGCATCAATCAGGCTCAAGAGATATAGAAACTTTGGAGTGGTATTGGTCGGAAAATTTGAACATCTTCAACGATGTATCTGTAAAACGGACAAGAGTCAACTGGGTAATCCCAACCTTCCCAATGAGACCATGGAATGCTCAATTCTAGGTAGGGGCTGGCTGAGGCCCAAAACCTCACACTGACATGGACTGATGAGGATTCAAACCTCTAACATCCAAGTCATCAGTCCATCACCCTACTCACTTCACTATGATAACTGACACTGTCACTTATAGCTATTGTGTCTGCATAATTAACATCACCACAAAATCTACTTCATTTCAATGTCTTTTTGATAATATTAATACCCTCCATATTACAATGTTATAATAACAATTAACATCACGTAGACAATAAAATGATAGAGCACAGTGAATTACAGCACCACATAACTACTTTATTCATATTCAACTCTCTTCCTGTACATTTTGTTTGCCTACTTTTGTTTGTGTCTTTTATTTTTAGTGAACCTTTAAATTAAAATGTGTTTTTATTGTTACATATCAAACAAAATTTAATTTGCACCAAAATAATTTCTAAAAGTTAAAAACTAAAATCGTCATGTAGTGCTACAGTCTCAATACAAACACAGCTACTGTGCCCTACTATCACTCAATATACTCCAATAAATAAAAAAATACATGTGCTTGTGTTAAGACAATTCCCTTGTCAGTACAAACTTTTTTCCACCTCAGTAGTGTTGTTGCAACACCAGATCATTCTGGTTCCACAACACCCCCCCCCCCCCCCATCCCCAAGTTCATTCAGCTGAAATCTCACTGTTAGGAAGCCCATGGGAGCCAGAGATGTCAACTGACATAGGGTGACTTACCAGAGAAGACCCAACACTGTTGCAGGGTCACATTTGTGGAGTTCAGCAGTGCCTGTTCTGATCCAACTTACTAAGGTCAATGCTTACTATACCCTCTTAACCCTTTGGCTCCTGCACCCTATCCACGACTGCAAAAATTAACTCTTTGATTCTCTCACCCTATCCACGACTGCAAAAACTGAACTCTTTGACTCTCTCACCCTATCTGGTGGATAGGGTGAGGGAGTCAAAGGGGAAAGTTTTTGCTTCGCTTGCATGGTTGGCAATGCAGGATGCTGATGGACAGGGTGCAGGAGTCAAAGGGTTAACTAAGGTCACTGTTTACTATAACCCTTCACTAAGGTCACTGCTATGTCCACTTACTATTTACAAACATCACTCAGTCGGGGGGAGGGAGAGACCTCTGTAAAGGAGACCACCACCCACAGCCCTCAACCCCCGTAAAAACCAGTGACACCAAAGACCCTAATTTGAATTCACCTCACTCATGGAAACTGTAAGCGCAAACAGTATTAACAAACACCACTGCAGTTACTTGGTTTTCTTTCTTTATGTGTCAAGCACAATGATTGTTCACAAACACCACAAAATTATACTGTAATGTACACCATCATTTATGGCAGCAATTCAGTGCCATTAACACACAAGTATGTATTCTGTAACAACAGCATACTATAATCATGGTTCAGATTTCATGTGTGTGGTGTGTGTGTGTGTGTGTGTGTGTGGTGTGTGTGTGTGTGTGTGTGTGTGTGTGTGTGTGTGTGGTGAGTGAGTGAGTGAGTGAGTGAGTGAGTGAGGGGGTGTGTGTGTGTGTGTGTGTGTGTGTGTGTGTGTG
>JAPXFY010000013.1:54054454-54071954 GCA_030674185.1 Monoplex corrugatus
ACACACACACATTCACTCACCCATACATATACATAATGTTATTCACACTTCACAGTAAAGTGCAGGGAAGAGAGTGAAAGATGGGATGGGTGTATAAATGTGTGAGATTAGTAACAACACCACACCAAGAAATTCAGGTTAAAAATGAAGAATACCAATTGATTAAGAATTAAACAAATCTACAATCAAATCCATCTATACTGCATACCAAACACAGCACCAGGTATCAATTTCAGGACCTGATACAGATAACTAAAGTTTTCTACACAGAAAGCACAAAACCCAAAGAAAATTAACATCAGTGAGTCTAACTCTAATCTACTAGTGATTAGTAAGAACATAAATCCAAGAACACAACGAGATTAAAGTGCAAATACGAGCAACCTGTAACCAAATACAGGAGGGACAGAAGTGCATGGTGAAGTGCACACTGCTATACTAGCACTGCACGATGTAGTTCATTAAGAATCTTTCTCTCACCTTCTTAGAGGAGCCTGAATTTCCCTCCTGTCAACACACCATTGAGTTTTCAGTCTGAATCCATTCAATAAGATATCACTGGGCACCAGGGAATCGATAACTGCTACATGACATCTACAAACTGGTCATCTAGACTCAGGCCTACAGTGAAAACGTGTAAGTTGATAGTCTTCAGGCTTTGCAAACTGATCATCTAAACTCAAAGCCTAAAATGAAAATCTGTAAGTTGATAGTCTTCAGGCTTTGCAAACTGATCATCTAAACTCAAAAGCCTAAAATGAAATCTGTATGTTGATAGTCTCAGCTTTGCAAATGATCATCTAACTCAAAGCCTAAATGAAAATCTGTATGTGATAGTCTTCAGACTTTGCAAACTGATCATCTACTCAAGACCTAAAATGAAAATGTATATGTCGACAATCTTCAGAGTTTGCACAGCTGGAAATTGTGACACAGCACATGAAAATCATGTGAAAGAAACACCCCACTGTTCACTGTTACAGTTTCTCAAGACAATGTCTGTGCGCTCGAAATGAATTCCATACACGTTATCATAACAGGTGCCATGTGAACTGTTAAATGGATACAGCAGCCAGGATTACTTCAATAATTCTTCATAAGAAAAAAACAATTGTAAAAGAAACCTTAAATAAATGTCTACACATTATGGTATCAGCTTTTTTGTTTGTGAACTGATCTATCCAGCAACTCTTGCCAAGTTATCTGCTTGCAGTGTTTCCTTTTTAAAAGGTACTTTTGATTTTTCTTTATTGCACTGTTGATGACTGACCACTTTTCATTGTTTGCCATCAGATGTTAATGTCTGCTTTTCACCACCTTTACACACACACACACACACACACACACACACACACACACACACACACACACACACACACACACACACACACACACACACACACACACACACCTATCTATGCCTTGTACATTGATGTACATACACTATTTTCAACAAAAGGGTGGGGTGGGGGGAGCCTAGGGGAGGCGTTACACTCCACACTTAGAAGTACCATACAGTAAAAACACTGCAAAAGTATAGTGACCAAAGACGAGGCTATTTCAAAGTATTTTGGCAGGATTCTGTAACTATTTCGATCTGAAATCTTCATGCCTCCAAAACTACATAGTCCTTTTTCCAAACCTGGCTCTTTCCAGTACCAATACTCCTTTTTTTTCTTTTTTCTTTTTTTGACAATAGTACAAGAAATATCTAGCTGAGACAGAAACATCACATTTCATTTACTTACCTCATTGACACTGACGTGAGCAATGAACATCTTGCCCTCATAAGAAATACGACGAATCTGAGTCCTAGAAAGGTACAAACACATAAACATGAAAATTTAGATTATATTCGTTACATTGCAAACTTTTGCATGATACAAACTTGTACAAAATGTTATGCAAGTTGTTATTAGAAATGTTAACATGCAAACAACTCGTTTTTACATGTAAATATTATTCATCCTTAAATTTCCTCCAATGATATGTATTTTTGCTCCGTCTGATTGTTCATATGTCCATGTGTTATTGTGCTGGTTTGCATATGTCTACATTTTATTACTGCAATACAAAGCCAACAATGTTGCATATTTCATTAAAAAAAAATCACTATCACATACTTGTTACTTGGCGTTCATCCACCATTGTAAACAGCTTAAAAGAATACAACATATTAAGATTTATCATCATCATCAACACCATCAGCAGCAGCAGCAGCATCATTACATGCATATTATAGTTATTGTAATCACTGTCATTGTAATTATCATCATAATCGTCATCATCATCATCATTATCATCATCATCACCATCATTATTATCAGTTAGTACTACTGTATGGATACCGTACACAGAGAATCTATTTAAGTCATGTTTTTACTTCCTTAAAATCACTATTTTGTTTAAACTGTGTCATATTATTATACAACAATCAAACACAACAAAATACATGCAATAAAGTTAAAACATTGACTTAACGGGATTAATATGTATGTTTTTCTTGAACAATTTTTAAAATCCACTACTCAAATGTCAAGTGTGTAACTTATCATAAGAGAAATCGGAGACAGTGACAACAGATTTCCTTGACTGTATTCTTAGAAAACAGAAAGACTGAGAAAGGGGACACACACGCACACATGCGCATACATTTGTATACACACACACTCACATGCACACACGCATGCACGCACGCACGCACACACACACACACATACACACACACACACACACACACACACTGACACACACATACACTTACACACACACACACTCACACACACACACAAACACTCGCATACTCTCACCTCCCACACACAAACACATGCACACACACACACTCTCTCACACACACACTCACACACACTCACACCACACACACACACACACACACACACACACACACACACACACACACCACACAACACACCACACACAATGACCAGAGGATGGGCATGACAGCGGAGAGAGGAAGACATCAAACTTCCAGCTGGAAGGCCTGTGTTCGATCATGCCTGGGTACCTCACGCCTGGGGGCTAAAAGATGGAGATTATTAAAATCTCTCAGCTCAACTCATGTGAAGACCTGTTAACACCTCAATATAAACAGGTTTAACCACTACACCTCCTGGGTATATGCACAAGTGATTCACCATTTGTACAGCTGCGTGCGACGACTGCCCCTGAAGGTCATGATGCCTTGATGGGTGATGCCCAGGTACAGCTGGTCCCCCTTCTGGTCCTGTTCAAACAGAAAACACAAACATCAATCTTCTTGGAAAATTTATTAGTATTACTGTTACAAGCTCAGTCATCTGCATGGAGTCAAATCAGGACAATAACCATCTCAAATTAGATGAAACACCTCAATAATAAAAAAAAAAAGGAAACCTGGAAAGGAAAATTAAGTACATGTATCAATGCATTCACACACAAAATCTAAAGACATGCCTCTACCATTAATTGTTCCATGTAATTTATCACCAAGGATTAAAAAAAACTTGAATACAAAGGTAAACATAACTAAAGATACTAAAACATATAAAAACTGGCTAAAGTCATCTGAAACTGCTTCTGCACAATACATTTCCTTCAAACAAAAAATGTAGTTAATACATGTATCCAATTATCAATCATAAGAAAAGGTATGTAAGGCTTTACAGAACATACACATTAAGGTAAATGGGTTGAAAAGGCAGAAAATGATAAGAGAGTAAGGCAGGAACAAAAAGCATGACTGAAAAGAGGAAATTTCAAGTACAGAATTTCCAGAAGGTGGGGGAAACAATTTATACTGAGACCACACCATCCCCAGGGGGGCCCAAGGCAAAAAATGCATTACTGGTTATACAACATGCATAAAAAATGTGCCATCACTTCTCAGGATGAAAATGAGCAAGTGGAAGATGTTTCAGTAATCTAATAAATCAAACCATATCCATTCCACCTCATCTTTCTCAAGCCCTTAAAACTGACATCATAAACACAGATGTACAGACTCACCTATCTGCTTGTTCTCTCTCTTTCACATACAGTTTTCTAACACACACACACAGACACTCACCCCTCAGAGGCACACATACTCATAGCACACACACACACACACACACACACACACACACACACACACACACACACACACACACACACACACACACACACACACACACATATCTACAAACACAGAGTGCACATGGTCTCTTTAAAATGTACTGGCTAATACTTTGAATTTTCATTCCATGCTTTGGTCACTGAATATTACGTATCAGTTCATTCTATCATTTTTGTTCAGTCTGGACATTTTGTCCTGTTGGTTTTGTTCAGTCAGGACATTTTATCCTGTTGATTTTGTGAATCCTGGACATTTTGTCCTATTGATTTTGTGGATCATGGACATTTTGTCCTGTTGATTTTGTGGATCACAAACATTTTGTCCTGTTGGTTTTGCAAATCTGGACATTTTGTCCTGCTAATTTTGTAACTTCTGGACATTTTGTCCCATTGATTTTGTGGATCATGGACATTTTGTCCTGTTGGTTTTTGTGGATCATGGACATCTTTTTGGTTTCGTGCATTTATACCTGCGCATGAGTCATATGCACAAATAAGGTTACACATTATACACATACCAACAAACTACTGACCTTAACCTGATGTGGATCAACACCATAGGTATCCAGAGTACAGGCCCTTTTCAAGAAGTTCCCCTCTGCTTCCGCTGGTACCTGACCTCTGTTGTCACACAGAAAGAAATATTGGTTGTCTTTTTTAAACCTGCTTTTAATTCAACATTGCAAATTACTGTACACATGGAGCAATACATATCTGTTGTTATATCAAACACACAGTGTTACAAACTTTATGCCATATACGTAATAATACGTGTGCAGTTTTGAGAAATCATTGATATTCGCATGCTCTGTGTGTGTGTGTGTGTGTGTGCGTGCGTGTGCGTGTGCGTGTGCGTGTGTATGTGCGTGCGTGTGTGCGCGTGCGTGTGAGCGCGCGGTGTATTCTCATCTTTCTTTTCTATTAACAGATTTACAAAACAAACTGGGGCTGCTGTATTCAGGATGAGAACAGCACTAAAGACCATTGCTACCCTATATTTTTCATTTTTCTGTCTTAGTGTATCTGTATTTGCTTTTACAAGATTTTCTACAGAATTTTCAAAGGGAACTTTTCTGGCTATGTGTTCTTTTCTTGTGTCCGTCACTGCATGATACACATCAACCTCTGAACACACATACACACATTATCTGCATGCACACAAACATGCACACACGCAATCCGGAGTTCAGTCCAGAGAGATTCACCAAAACTTGAACAATTCAAATGGCAGACTCCTTCAGCCTAGCCAAAATCCAAAGCACTGGCAAGGTCTTGAAATGAGTAAGGGGGTGGGGGGGGGGGTGGAGAGACTGAAACCTATGAAAATGTTTAACTGACACTAACAGAATGATAGGCGCATTAAGAAGGCCAGCGACCAGTCCAGTTTTTATGCTGCAAGTTGGGACTGAACTCGAGACATGAAATCTTGGGTCCACATCTCTATAAAGACAGCCAGGCAGCCTGCTGTAAACTGTGGTCTACTGAGGATTGAACCCGGGACCCCTGAGTCATCAGCATGATGCTGTGATCAACTGAACTAATGTGCTAATAAACTTCCCATGAAGCAGCATGCACACACATTTCTAAAATAATATAATGATAATAACAACAATAATAATCATAATAACAATGAAAATAACAATAATAGTGACAAAAAATAATAACAATACTAATAATAATATAATGATAATAACAATAATAGTAACAGTAATAATAACAACAACATAATAATAATAATATAGTAATAATAATAACAACAACAACAATTATGATGATAGTGATAATGCTGACGAAGATGATGATGATGATGATGACGACGATGATGATGATGATAATAATACCAAAAATAATAACAATGATAATAATCATAACAACAACAACAACAAACAACAACAATAATAACAGTAATAATGTGCATTTACAGCACACCTGACAGTGCTCTAGGGGCTTACAATTCTACAAAACAAAAAGACATGAAATATACATTTAACACATTTTCATTCATTTTAACCATTAACATCAGGAACACACTCTCAACACCATCCATAGACAACACACTACAAGACACTACAAAAATACTCGAAAACAAGATGGGTTAGGGTCAGTATAACAAAGTGACTTTAAACACAAGGATTTAAGGAAAAAAAGGGCTTTAAGTTTGGTTTTTAAAAAGGAAAGGTTAGGTAAATTTCTCAGATAAAAAGGCAGATTATTCCACAAGAAAGGTCCAAAATGGGCAAAAGATCCGAAAGCAAGAGCCTTGTATCTGTACTGAGGGATTTTGAACAGTTAAGTATACAAGACAAGATCAAAGAGTTCAGGAAGGAGAAGGGCATGGAGCAATTCAGAGATATATATAAACAGGAGCAGTAGCAGAGACAATACTAAAACATATACAAGCAGGCTTGTATCTAATACACTGTTGAGCAGTAAGCCAGTGGAGCCGACATTTGTATCTAATACACTGTTGAACAGGAAGCCAGTGGAGCATACAAAGCAGGGAAGTTGAACTCTCATAGCAAGAAGCCTTGCAGCAAAACTTGGAACATTCTGTAGAGGTTAACATAACAGGGAGCACCAATAAGAAGACTGTTACAGTAATCAAGACGAGAAAAGTGCACAAGAGGTTATGAGAGTTTTGGCTGCAGAATCAGTGAAAAGAAGCGAAGAGATGTTAACAAACCTTTACAAACCTTCACGAACATGAACACACACTCTCTCTCTCCCCCTCCCTCCCTTTTCTGTAATAATCCATGTGAAGAGACCTAAAAGTGCAGCACACAAATATTCTTTCTCTCCACATTCCGATAATAATCTGGGTGAAGAGAATCTAAACTGAAACATGCATACACATACACACACACACACACACACACACAAACACACACACACACACACACACACACCTCTTTTGTTCTCTGCCGCCCCTTCCTCTCTCTCTCTCTCTCTCTCTCTCTTCTCTCTCTCTCTCTCTCTCTCTCTCTCTCTCTCTCTCTCTCTCTCTCTCTCTCTCTCTCATTTTTCTTGAATCCTCCTTTTCTTAACAGGAGAAAGATAATGGCATCCTTACTTGAGAGCTCTGTGTTGTTCCATGACACGCTCCTCCAGCTTGGGTGTCTGTTTGGGCAACATCTTGAACTCTGAGATGTAACCAGGGGGATGGTCCTCAGGGTAGTAATCCCCCACCTCCGCTGTAACCATACACACTACCACATCAACACCTTACCATAAATAACAAACAAACATAACACCCCAAACAACTATACCAACATTTTGAACTCAAGATGTAACTGATGGAATCTTATCATTATTGTTTAACCGTTTGGCTCCCGCTCACTGTCCGCCAGTGCAGTGTCAACCATGCTGGCAAAGCAGGGACTTATCCCTCTGGCTCCCTCACCCTGTCCACCGGCTTCCTGCAGGAAGTTGATGGGTGGGAGTGAGGGAGTCGGGGGTGGAGTTTTTGCTGTTGGTGGATGGGGTGTGTGAGTCAAAGGGTTAAAACCCAGGCGACTGCACAGAGCTACATCAGGGACATAACCATTTCAAAAAGTTCACAACACCTCCTTGAAAAACAAACCCATGGAAAAGAAAATTAAGTACACAGATCACCGCATTCACACACATAAACAAAGGGACACCTCTACCACTGACCATTCCACCCTATTTATCACCAGACAGTTCAGATAAACAAACCTGAATACTAATGCAATCATAATAAGGGCACTAAAATATGTACAAAAATGGTGTTAATTACCTAAATTGCTTCTGCACACATTTCTTTGAAGCCAAAAAATGAACTTAATACATGTACCCAATTATCAATCATAATGAAAGTGAATAAGTCTTCATAGAACGCAACCAGCTGAATGGACCAGCAAGGCAGAACATGATAGAAAGAGATGACAGAAAGCAAAGAAGCAAGGCAGGAACAAAGAGAGTGACAGAAAAGAGGGAATTTCGGAACATAATTTTGGAAAGTGGGGATACTATTTATACTGAAAGAATCCCCAGAATTGCCAGGGTGGATTTACCATCAATACCAACAACAAGATGATCAAGCCATCTTAGAGAGGTGAATTCTTCATTTGTGGGTAGGTCTTTTCTATCTACTTTGGACGGTGAGGGAGTCTGAGATGCCCAGTGTCATTACCTGTTTTCCTCTGGCTGATCAACAAATCTACTTGTTGTGTTAAGATGTTGAGATGGAAATGTCTTGTCCTGTGTGTATTGTGAGCATGGGAAACCAGTTTCAGGTCTGCAAAGTTGAGACCTTCCAGTGAAGTGAATAAAAAATACACTGCATCATAAACCCTTTGACTCCCACACCCTGCCCACCAGCATCCTGCATTGTCAACCAAGCTAGCAAAGCAAAAACTTAACCCTTTGACTCCCCCATCCTATCCACCAGCTTCCTGCAGGACGCTGATGGAAAGCGTGAGAAAGTCAAAAGGGTTAAGTTTTTGCAGTTGGTGCATAGGGTGCGGGAGTCAAAGGGATAATACATGCACCCAATTATCAATCCTAACAGAAAATATGTAAGCCTTTATTGAACACATGCAAATGAACACACCAGCAAGGCAGAAATCGATAGGAAGAAATGACAGAAAGCAAAGGAAGAAATGATAGAAAGCAAAGGAACAAGGCAGAAACAAAGAGAGTGACAGAAAAGAGGAAACTTCTAGCACAGAATTTCCATAAGGTGGGGATACCATTTATACTGAAAGAGCCCCTGGCAGTTGGTGAATATGGTATGGGAGTCAAAGGGTTCACTGAATACAGTACAACGAACAACAAATAAACAACGAACAAACAACAAGCAAACAAATGTGAACCTAAACATACATTGCACAATGTAAGCAGCCAGATAAACGGCATCATCAGGGGAACAGAGCAGACGACCGTGGTGCAGATCACGCCGCAGCTGTAGGAACATGTAATATCTGAAACAGACAATAAAAACATTTCTTTTATTTTGACATCAATGCATAGAAATATAAATATAAATGGACCAGCACATGAATGCACACAAAGGCATTAACACGCATGAGCACTCACACAAGTATACATGCAAATACACACACACACACACAAACCCATGCGCGCACGATTGCACACACACACACACCCCATGCACGTATGACTGCCACACACACACACACACACACACACACACACACACACATACTCTCTCTCTCTCTCTCATACACACACATGCATGAACGCACACATAAACACACACGCACACACATATACAAACACACACACACAAGTACACACACATGTACAGATGAAGACATATGAATGCAAATGTACAAGTGCACATACATGAGAGAAATTGAGGAGTGCAGTGTGTGTGTGTGTGTGTGTGTGTGTGTGTGTGTGTGTGTGTGTGTGTGTGTGTGTGTGTGTGTGTGTGTGTGTGTGTGTGTGTGTGTGTGTGTGTGTGTGTGTGCGCGTGTGTGTGTGTGTGTGTGTCTGTCTATGTATACATTTTCTATGTACGTACACTTTTCTGTGCAAGGATATAGATTCACACACACACACACACACATTCTCTCTCTCTCTCTCCCCCACCTCTCTCTCTGACACCCCCTCTCTCTCTCTCAAAATGCCTCACCTGGTGATCTCTTCATGTAATTTCATTGGTTCCTCTGGATAGAACTTGACCCGGAAACACAACACCATCGGAGTGACCCCTGCCACACACAAACATCAACTACTAAAAAACAAAAGCAAGCAAGTTGTGTCTTAGTGCTTTGACAAAAGAGCCATTAACAGTAAGCTGGGTCTTTGAACTTTAAACATTATCAATTTAAAAATTATCATGAAAAGATTATATACAGAGAGAGAGAGAGAGAGAGATACAGAGAGAGAGAGAGAGAGAAGAGAGAGAGAGAGAGAGAGAGAGAGAGAGAGAGAGAGAGAGAGAGAGAGTGTGTGTGTGTGTCCAGTATGCGGCCGCCTGTGTGCATCAGACTTTGGCCCGATATCCCACATGAGAGTATACAAATAAAGTGCTCGGTTGGACTTTATCGACCACGATTGTCAACTATACATATATATATACATATAATCCAAGATGATGAAGTCATTCTAATAATCTCCCTTTCATACAAAAATGAATACAAAAAAAAACAAAAACCTCAATGTGTCCTTCTCAAGGTCACCAGACCCTGAAGACACTTCAGTTCAAAGAAAACTTTATGTGGACTGAAGAAATGGTAGACTGTTACAAAAGTGAAAATAAACTGGAAGTGCTTTCAGAAATTTTGAATTAAATGCCATTTACACACCTTTCTAAATAAAATGATTTCAGTCACTGAGCTTGATCTGTGCAACTCTGATCCTGACATCTTATGCATTTACAATTTTTCAACAGTCCACACCTTTAACAAATCTGGAAAAGATCCACCCCAAAACAGCTAAGAATGTCTTGATAACATATTGGTCTCACACACAAACATGCACACACACACACACATACACACACACACCACGCACGCGACGCACGCACGCACGCACGCACGCACACACCACACACACACACACACACACACACACACACACACACACACAAATGGGGGGAAAAACGCAAGCAGGCAAACACGAAACCACATATATCTTGTTCAAAGATGTACGTGGTGTGAATTTTGTTATGATGACAGATGAGAGAGAGAGAGAGAGAGAGAGAGAGAGAGACAGCGAGTCAGACAGACAGACAGACAGAGACAGACAGACAGACAGAATGAGAGATACAGTCAGACAGACAGACAGACAAAAGCAAACACAAAGACAGAAGTGGGGGGGGGGGGTGAGAGGGAAAAAGAGCGAAAGAGAGACAAAAAGACGGACAAATGCAGAGAGAAACAGAGACACAGAGAAAGAAAGAGAGAGAGAGAGAGTGTGTGGTGTGTGTGTGTGTGTGTGTGTGTGTGTGTGTGTGTGTGTGGTGTGTGTGTGTGTGTGTGTTGTGTGCGTGTGGTGTGTGATGAGGGGGAAAGGGGAGAGAATAAGTGAGATGTGTGTATTTGAGTGTGTGTGTGTGTGAGAGAGAGGGGGAGAGAATGATGAGACAGAGACTGAAAGAGAGACAGAGAAAGAGAGAGAGAGAGAGAGAGAGGAGAGAGAGAGAGAGAGAGAGAGAGAGAAGAAGGGAAGATAGATTTATGTCCCATTAAGGAATTAAAGCCATACCTTTTATCCAGCACTGATTTCCCCCTTTACCCACCCTTCCCTTCATCCTGCTATTCTCCCGTCCTTCCTCTCCCAGCAAGCATGTGCTTTTGTTTCCTTTAAGTGGTATTTTTGTCATTGTGGGTGAATTTTTGAGTGAACGATGAGACTGTGTGTTTTGATTTGTCTTATACAAACTTTAGCACCTTACGATATCATTATCATTAGTGTTGTTGTTATTGCTATCATCATCATCATCATTAGTATTATCATCATTATCATTTTTTTTAATTAATTATTTTTATAATCATCATCATCATCATTATTATCATCGTCGTTGTCGTCGTCTATCGTCGTCATCATCATCATCATTATCATTATTATCACTATTAATGGTAGTAGTAGTATTGTTAGTATTATTACATTATTGTTATTATCATCTATTAAGCCAAGACCAACTTGTATCCAATTATATACCGATGACTGACTCATCAAATTCAAGGGTTGACAGCCCCAGTTCACTTTTTGTCAATTTTCACTCTGAAATTTTGATGTGATCTTTCACTTGGTGGACTTTGTTTTTGCCATGATACTGGTTTTTATCGGTTATCGATAAAACCAAAAACCAGTATCTCAAAATGTAGATATAGCCTCTCCCTGAAAATCCATTAAAAATGTCTCCTGTAAACTATCACAAAATTGAGATACTTGGTTCTGGTTGTCAACCCTCGAATTACTACTCATAGTAAAGAGAACATATAAGGAGAATGAAGAGGATAGTTATTTTTGTTTAAAGCCCAGCTGACTGCGTAGAGCCATATCAGGGCTATAACCATTTCAAAACATACACAATACTTATCAGGAAAACAAGGAAAAGAAATTTAAATATGCGTATCTATGCATTCGCACACATAATCTAAGGAGATGCAACTGGCGTTGACCACTCCGTCCAATTTATCACATACGGGATATAAAAAACATACTGGAATACAAATTTAAACATAACTAATAACACTAAAACATATCTAAAAAGGGGCATAAATTACCTAAAATTGCCTCCACATATCTCATTTCCCTCGAGCCAAAAATGCACTTAATACATGTATCGAATTACCAATCCTAAGAGACCGTATGTAAGACTTCATTAAATACATACAGGTGAATGGACTAGCAAAGCAGAAAATGATAGAAAGATATGACAGAAACTTGAAAAAGCACAGGAACAAGCAGAAACAAAGAGAGTGACAGAAAAGAGGAAATTTCTCGCACAGAATTTCCATAAGTTGGTGACACTATTTATATTAAAAGAGCCCCCGGCATCTACACGGGGGTGAGCGATATCTACACAAGTTCTAAAGCAGGCCTTACAACAAGTAGACAAGTGTCCTAACCACCACTATGGTGCACATCATTAAGTGTAGAAGAAGATAGAGAAGAAAAAGACAGAAAAAAACAACAGCAAGAAGACACTGCTGCCACCACTACAAACAACAGCAACACACTAGACCAGTCACTGTGGTGTAGTGGTTCACACAATGGACTACCGACTGGAAGGTTGTGGGTTCTAATCCCCATCAGTCCCTTCAAAAATATCATTGTGGGATTTTTCGGCTCTCATCGGCTCCTACCCAGAGTTGGGCATGCTATGGGCTCATTGGGAAGACTGGGACCACACAGTCGAGTCTCATCCACTTCACGGATAGTCGTTGAGGGTGTTGTTCAAATCTTCTGACCAGCACCGTAGGTGTCTGTATCTCTCAGGCATGGTTGATTGCAGGAAATGTTATGATAGTAAGCATAGAATACAGCCCTGTCACGCAGTCTCAATCCTAGA
Source organism: Monoplex corrugatus (assembly GCA_030674185.1). Taxonomy (NCBI): domain Eukaryota; kingdom Metazoa; phylum Mollusca; class Gastropoda; order Littorinimorpha; family Ranellidae; genus Monoplex; species Monoplex corrugatus. The sequence continues at coordinate 54,067,578 of JAPXFY010000013.1, forward strand.
TGGAACTCAATAGCATCATGATAATCATCCTTATTGACATCATCATCATAGCATTGTAAAAACAAAACAAAACAAAAAAACAAACTAGCAAACAAACAAAAACTGTGCCAGCTTCTGTGGTCATTAAGGTGGCACAGAAAATGGGATGAAAAAAAAACAAACAGCAACACACTACTACCAGTACCACAAACCAACCACCATCAAGAAGGACACCATCAACAACAGCAACATCATCATCACCATGAAATCAGGCTCTGCACCCATTTACGGCTGATACCCTACCCCACATCTAGAGCCATAATAATGCCACTCCCTAACAAGACATCAAACCAGCCTGTCACTTAATACCAGGAAGAACTCTTGTCTCATCACGAACAGTAAATCACTAAATGGCATCATGTCCAATAAAGAGACAAATGGCATTTCCTCTCTCTCTCTCTCTGTAAATGGCATCTCTCTCTCTCTCTCTGTTTTTTTTTTTTTTATATATATAGTTGTTTTTTTCTCTCTTGATTTATGTGTGTGAGTAGGTATGTATGAGTCGATGTGTTAGCGTGTGTGCCTGCTGTTGCTACTGAAAGCATTATTCTTATCAGTATTACCATTACTTTAATTTACTGCACTTAAATCTATTGAAAGTTAGCAAGTAATTGATCCCCATTACTTCTAAACTGTGATTAGGTCAAATGTTTTTAGTTGTATAGGTCGGGTCAAGTTAAATGTGCATATTCTTTGTGTTTTGTGTGTATTTTGTTAACTTTATCATATTCCTTTTCTTTATTTTTCTATCCAGTGTTTGATTCAGTTACATGTATATTTGATTTGGTTTCTTTATAGATGTTTGAATATATCTCTGAATTCCCCAATTTGTTTCAATTTACTCCCTTTCTGGCTTATCTAATTTGATAAGATGGATGTAGTAGTCAAAAGGTCCTGTGCTTGATCCATCTCTCATGCTTAGATCGCCCGGGACTTCTATGACAAAGTTAACCCTCTGACTCCTGCACTCTATCCACCAGCTGCAAAAAACTTTTGACTCCCTCACCCTAGCCACCAGCTTCCTGTGGGAGTCCAAGGATTAAGCTTTTGCAGGAAACTGGTGGATAGGGTGAGGAAACCAAAGGGTTAATATTTGTCTAAGTGTTACATTCTTTAACATACCAGAGTGGTTCTACCTGTTTTTCATTTGTTGGCAAGATCTGAGCATATTTATCGCTCAGCTTCTTTTTAAGATGGTTTGCATTCCTACTCTTGAGGCAGTTTCTGGTTGGTTACAGCAGTTGTTCATGTGCCTGGTGAGATGGAAATCTTTGCACATTTTTTTCTGTGAATTATTATGTTTTCCTCTCTCCAAGTATCCAGTGGTTCAGTTTTGTGGTCTTCTCTGTGGTGTTGATGGGAGTGATTTTCATGCTACCTGTAATGATCTTCATTCCTAGTTTTCATTCTGCCTGTAATTATCCTTATTCCTAGTTTTCATGCTGCCTGTAATGATCCTTATTCCTAGTTTTCATTCTGCCTGTAATGATCCTTATTCCTAGTTTTCATTCTGCCTGTAATGATCATTATTCTTAGTTTTCATTCTGCCTGTAATGATCTTTATTCCTAGTTTTCATTCTGCCTGTAATGATCCTTAGTCCTAGTTTTCATTCTGCCTGTAATGATCTTTATTCCTAGTTTTCATTCTGCCTGTAATGATCCTTATTCCTAGTTTTCATTCTGCCTGTAATGATCCTTAGTCCTAGTTTTCATTCTGCCTGTAATGATCCTTATTCTTAGTTTTCATTCTGCCTGTAATGATCTTTATTCCTAGTTTTCATTCTGCCTGTAATGATCCTTATTCCTAGTTTTCATTCTGCCTGTAATGATCATTATTCTTAGTTTTCATTCTGCCTGTAATGATCTTATTCCTAGTTTTCATTCTGCCTGTAATGATCCTTAGTCCTAGTTTTCATTCTGCCTGTAATGATCTTTATTCCTAGTTTTCATTCTGCCTGTAATGATCCTTATTCCTAGTTTTCATTCTGCCTGTAATGATCCTTAGTCCTAGTTTTCATTCTGCCTGTAATGATCCTTATTCTTAGTTTTCATTCTGCCTGTAATGATCTTTATTCCTAGTTTTCATTCTGCCTGTAATGATCCTTAGTCCTAGTTTTCATTCTGCCTGTAATGATCTTTATTCCTAGTTTTCATTCTGCCTGTAATGATCCTTAGTCCTAGTTTTCATTCTGCCTGTAATGATCCTTAGTCTCCTAGTTTTCATTCTGCCTGTAATGATCTTTATTCCTAGTTTTCATTCTGCCTGTAATGATCCTTATTCCTAGTTTTCATTCTGCCTGTAATGATCCTTATTCCTAGTTTTCATTCTGCCTGTAATGATCCTTAGTCCTAGTTTTCATTCTGCCTGTAATGATCCTTATTCTTAGTTTTCATGCTGCGTGTAATGATCCTTATTCTTAGTTTTCATTCTGCCTGTAATCCTTATTCTTAGTTTTCATGCTTCCTGTAATGATCCTTATTCTTAGTTTTCATTCTGCCTGTAATGATCCTTATTCCTAGTTTTCATTCTGCCTGTAATGATCTTTATTCCTAGTTTTCATTCTGCCTGTAATGATCTTTATTCCTATATTCTAGATCTTGGCAAGTTTGTTTGTGTCGGTCCTGGCAGCAGTAGCCCAGGCAGTTGATTAGTATCCTACCACAGACCTGACAGAGTTCTCCTGAGTACATATATCTGAGGATCTTGCCACTGGTACCATCCTTGGTATTTCTCAGTTCCTTCACCAGGCCCAGTTTCTTTCTTGCTTTCTGCTGTCTACTTCTTCAAATGTGGATTCCAAGTGAGCTGCTTATCAACCTTGACACCAAGACAGGTTTGTGTATCTGTCTGTGGCAATTCTTTCTCCACCATGGTGAGCTTAAAGACTTTTGTTGTTGTTGTTGTTGTTGTTGTTGTTTTTGGAAGGGATACAGCTGGTGGTTACAGTCTTGCTGGTAGTGATGATGATGCACCACTCATTTGCCCATTTTCGAAAGTATGACAGCTTCTTGTATAAGAGAGTCATAATGTGCTTGGCAACGCTCCAGGTCATGAAGTCATCTGCATTTGGAGTTCTCTGTAGATGTCTTGAAAGTCTTTCATTAATGTCCTTGACAAATACCAAATTTTTTTTCTTTTCTTTCTTGGGGTCGGGGGTGTGGGGGTGGTGATGGTTTGGCTTTAAGAAGTAGTAATGACAAACATAGAAATTTGACTATACACTGCTATTACAAGTTACTGTCTTTATTATTGAAAAAATAATGAGTGACCAATCAATCCATCTCTCTCTTCGAACCCTCTGTCTCCAGCCTGCTCATTTATTAACCTTTAGAGTGCCACACTTGGCATTCCCGAAGGGTGAATAATTCATGCCCCTGACAATGACACGATCCCCATTTGAGAACAAGAGTAACCTATCGCAATTTCGTGCAAGTTCTTATTTTGTTTGGGAATCGTGAATTTAGTAGCTTTAGCCTCATCAATCTCTGCTGCCTCAATTCTTTTGCAATCAGCTTTTCTTTGAGGCAGCAGAGATACCATTTTATTGGAGACTACTACATGTCAAATGGACAGATAGAACCAATGAAATTTCGAAAGTGTCCTGGAAGAACTTGATACCACCAAAAAATTGCTAGCAGACATCAACTAGAGAAGACAAAAATACATTGGCCATATGAAGCAAGAACACAGACCTCATGGCAAGCATTTTTCAAGGAAAAACAGAGACAAAAAGAAAGAAAGGCAGACTTCCAATCTCATACATCGCGAACATTACCAACATCAGTGGCCTAAGTATTCAAGAAGTTGTCTACAAAAGTCAAGACAGCCATTTGGAGGAGAGTGGCTGTGACATAGAGTGCTGTGGCCAACACTGAACCTGGTGACGCAAACAGGTGAGAAACCTATCATGGTTCCCTTGAATCTGATAATACCTGGGGAACCCATTATCATTATGTCACCCAGAAGTGTATTTTTCAAACAACACTACTGGCTGTACTGGAGGGTGAACAAATACATGCCAAGCGAGCAAAACAGCGACACTTCACCCGAGCATGACTGTGAGCAGCACAAAACACTGTTGACTCATAAATTTAGCTGCAGTTCAATGACAATTTGAGCAAACGCTTAACAGAGGTAACATTAAACTGCAATTTGATGATTCTTTGGAAGAGGAAGATTAGGAAGATGAGGAATATCAACCTACACTTTCTACTCTGGACCCAGCGAGCTGAACTGAGTTTGATGCTGTTGCTAAATATTCTGTATAACATTTTGAACAAATATAGGTAAAAATATATATTCTGTGGAAGAAGAATAAAAGGACAATTATTTTTATC
>JAPXFY010000013.1:54076954-54096954 GCA_030674185.1 Monoplex corrugatus
CATCTAATCGTTGAATTAGAATTGGCCAACGTGGATCGCACACACAATGGATGCACTCTCGAAAATGGTTTTGGTTTTTTTTTTGTGTGTGTGTGTTTTTTTTTTGGGGGTGGGGTGGGGGGTGAGTTCGCTTTTTTTTTCTTTTTTTGGGGGTGGGGGTGGGGGGTCGTTTTGTTTGTGTCTCATCCGTGGTGCCACTTCACTGCCTGCAATCGATCTCATGTCGTTCATTCCGGTTCTTAAGCACACCACCAAAGCAAACTTCATTCAGACTAATTCCCAAGCGCCATGAAGTCTATGAGAATGGTGTTAAAACATAAACAGGGCCCCTTGACAGAGGAGATTCTGTGTATTGTATTCGTGTTAACTCTCTCTCTCTCTCTCTCTCTCTCTCTCTCTCAACACACACACACACACACACACACACACCACACACACACACACACACTCTCTCTCACTCGCTCATTCTTTCTCTGTCTCTCTCTTTCTCCCCCCCCCCCTCTCTTTCTTTATCGCTTTCTCTCTCTCCCTCCCTCTGTCTCTCTCTCTTTTCTCCCTCACTCTCTTTCTCTCCGCCCCCCTCTCTGTCTGTCTCTCTTTCTGTTTCTGTCTTCTCCCCCACCCTCCTGCTCTCTCTCTCTCTCTCTCTCTCTCTCTCTCTCTCTCTCTCTCCCCCCCCTCACACACACACACACACACACACACCACACACACACACACACACACACACCACACACACACACACACACACACAACTGAAATAAAGAATCACTGTCAATGTCAACATACTCATTGTAACAATCTCTAGTGCTGTATTCTTTGAACTGCATCCATGTACATATGATAAACACATATAAATTTTTTCATTCTTTTAAAATTAGAATAGGCAGTGGCACAGAAACAAAACCTTGAAATACACATGACACAGACTGACACAAAACATTTTTAATTGAAAGATAAAGATGATAACTACAACAAAGACACACATTTACAAGAACACATACACGTACACACAAGCGCACACACACACACACTGCACACGCAGACACCACACACACACACACACACACACACACACACACACACACACACACACACACACACACACACACACAAGATAACAAGATAGTTTATTTGTCCCGAAGGAAATTACGTTGCCAATCACATTACAAATTAGACATAAAATTATACATTATAAATTATAAAGGCATTAAAAACAAACAATTAATATTATCACATACATTAATATCACATACTCTCGCATATCACAGCGCGCTGCTCTCACATAGACCAAGTGCCAATTATCACAATAAACAATAAACACACACACACACACATATGCATACAATGCACAACATTCAAACACATGCACAATGTACAACACACATAGTGCGTGTGTGTGCGTGTGTGTGTGTGTGTGTGTGTGTGTGTGTGTGTGTGTGTGTGTGTGTGTGTGTGTGTGTGTGTGTGTGTGTGTGTTGTGTGTGTGTTTGTATGTGTATGTGTGTGTGTACACGTGAGTGTGTGTGTGTGTACACGTGTGTGCGCATGTGTGTGTGCGTGCGTGTGCTATGTGTGTGGTGTGTGTGTGTGTGTGTGTGTGTGTGTGTGTTGTGTGTGTGTGTGCATGTGTGTGTGTGTACATACATATATGCGTGTGTGTGTGTGTACATACATGTATATATGTGTGTTATGTGTGCGTGTGTGTGTGTATAGGAGGGAGAGAAGAGAGAGAGTGCGTGTGTATGTATGTATACATACATGTGTGTATGTGTGTGTATGCATGTCTGTGCATGTGTTTGTATGTATGTATGTATGTGTGTGTGTGTGTGTGTGTGTGTGTGTGTGTGTGTGTGTGTGTGTGTGTGTGTGTGTGTGTGTGTATGTGTGTGTATGTCTATTTCTCTGTGTTGTGTGTATGTCTATCTGTGTGTGTGTGTGTGTGTGTATGTCTATCTGTGTGTGTGTGTGTGTGTGTGTGTGTGTGTGTGTGTGTGTGTGTGTGTGTGTGTGTACCTTTCATCTGTCTGTAGACTGTCTTGAGTGGATCCAACCAGTGCTGAAACACAACAATACTTTCCAATAAACTGTCTTTGTGAAATTCTGTAAGATTCTACATTTACTATGAACCATTTCTTACAAACTAGATAGGCAAGGTTTTCACAATGTATGATAGGTACGACTTGCAGACTGGCTGAAGACAGAGAGGGTGGGAGATGTACTTGCAGCTACAAGGGACAGATTCGTAAGGATGGCCATGACTGCCAATACCATGCGGCAGGACAAATGATAATGATGCTAGATATGAGTGTTTCTTTCTTCCACCTAGTGACAAGCATGGCTAGGTATTTGCTAGGCAAGGCTAGGTTGCATTAACTGGATCTTGCCAGAAAGGTAAAATGGTGGTCGTGCAAGTCGCCTTTCTGTTTTACAACAACCCAACCTTTTCTTATGAAGTAAGTGCCGCACACTGGCTAAAACATCTTACTTCCGCCTCATATCAGTTTCAAAGCACACTTTTTTCCTTGCTCTCACATGTGCACAAGTGTGCTAGCGTAAGAAACAGGCCCTTGGTATTTCAAAAGGGAAATGATTACACTCGAACAAATACACATACACTTTACTCAATGCGCCATTTGGTATTCGGCAAACACCTTCAGCCTGCACAAAACCCCACACACTGACAAGGTCTTGAAATAGGGAAAGGGGAAAAGGAAAATGGGGGGGGGGGGGAGAGAATAGGGCTTATGGTAACACAAGGCTGACACTACCAGAATGATTGAAACATTCAGACGGGCAGCAAATAGACCGGTTTTCATACTGCCGTCTGGGACAGAAACTGAGACATGAGATCTTGAGTCCAAGGCTCTATTACCAAAGAACCAGCCAGCATGCTAAAAAAAAGTTCAAAAGGGATTAGTGCACTCAGAAAAATCCATATGCACTCCACCCAATCTGCCGCTACCTGTTAGTGAGTGACGCCCCGCCACTGCCTGGCAGAGCACGGAGAAAAGTAGTGACGACCCGCAGGTTATGCCGAAAATGGCTATTTTTAAACTAGAACGTTCTTACTTTCAGACCAATCCTATGTGCACTGTTTTTATTGAAAATAAAGAACAATATCTCTACTTCAGTTTCATCTGATTTTTGTTTTATCGCATGTGAAATGAAACGATATATATTTGATTAATTTAACAAACCCGCGGCCAATTTCAGCCGAACCCGTCGCGAGCGAAATCGCATTCCCCGATGGGGGTACCCCGCTAAAAACGTCAGCGCTTCTCACAAGGGTCATGTATAAAAATAGAAATGACCTCAACGGAAAGGGGAAAAGCTGAGCTTTTGATTGGTTAAAATTTCGAAGGTCAATGCCATGTGGAAAAGTACGGAGTGGTCGCTGAAAGTTCGTGCTTGCTTTTGTTCCACGCGCCACAAGTCTTTATTTTTAACAGATCGCTTCTGCAATCTGGCAGATTGTGCAACCATTCTTCAACTTCAAAATAAGGCATGATTTGACTTGTAAACCTCTGAGGATAATACGCGATTTGAGTTTAAACGAAGTGACCCAGTTCGAAAAAGTTGCCGATGCTGTGACGACTACACGCAATGGCGGACTCCGCGATGCTTGTAGACGATGCTGAGATTGTGGGCTCGAACTTCGAATCTGTGCGTCCCCTGATCGGTAAGTACACAGATTTCGTTGCTGCTTTGATAGTTTGATATTGTGTGTTCATCGTATAGTCTACTTTAAGGATAAGTGGAAAATTTCTTTGAAAGTAATGACCGACATGCTGACATACATAACTGTTTAACTTAAAAGCGTGTGTTAGCGGTGGCCAGATGATCAGTCGATTATCATGCATTTATGACACAAATGTAAAGAGAAAACTGGCTTGAATCATTAATAATATGAATGTTTAATTTATGATTTTTTTCTTTGATTATGATTAATAGTCTTAAACGAAACATTTTCAGTAATTGTAAGGGAAAAATTCTTAGCAAGAGCACTTCCGGCCAATGCTTCCCATGTCTGATGAAATGTTTCAACAAGCCAGTTCAGTTTCCAGTTGATAGCACTTAGATTATTATCATCAATATGACAACTGCTGTATTAGCATTAACAACAGCAATATTAGTAGTACACTTAAAGTACAACACACACACACACACACACACACACACACACACACACACACACACACACCACACACACCACACACACACACACACACCACTCTCTCTCTCTGAGTCTGTCCCTCACAAATACTCAGAGACACAATTTGCTTTTAATATTCATTAGAATTTACATTGCTCCAATACTGAAATTATATTACGTAATATATTGTTATTATATTATATACTACATTGTGTTATATTGCATTTTTTTTAACACCAATTATGTTAATTTCAGTCCATCTTTTATACTGTTGTGTGTGTGTGTGTGTTTCGTTCATTTAACGCGACAATAGACGAATGTGTGTGCATGGTGTGTGTGTGTGTGTGTTGTTGTGTAGTGTTGTGTTACAAGCACAAGTGTGTAGATTTATCTTCAGCATCATTTTCAGTTGACAGTCAGTATGAAGCCCTTTCATCACACTTCCTTCATACTGGACGGGGTCGACCCACAGCGCTTCCAAGAGATGTCACTCTGAACAACAGACTCCTGATCCAACTCCATCTACTACGAGAAGAAGGGCAGAAATCGTGGAGCGACATCAACATGTTTGCACAGAAACTTTTCCCACATGCTTCCAGTTCTTCATTTATAAGCATGATTCGGACAGCTGCTACTCATTTGAAAAACTTGCCTCTGGATGAAGTTAGCACTTTTCTGAGTAAAACAAAAGATATTGTCCATGTAGGTACTTTTTCTCAGGAAGCAGGTATCACCCGTGAAGCTCTTCTTTCTGGTGTTCCATCTCTGCATGAGAATGTTATTTGTACAAATGGACTAATAGGAGAAATAGCAAATTTTGCTAAAAAGGAAAAATATAAAGAAGCAGTAATGCTGCAGTGGATCATGCACATCTGCAACCTGAGTGAGAATGATATGGATAAATTGAAAGTTCGTTCAAAGGTAAAAGAAACTCTGTCAAAAATACAGATGTTGAGAAAAAATGCTGGAAAAGCTAATGGTCAAGAAGTGCTTCAGACATTCCTCAACAAATCATTCCTGCTGTCTGCCTCTGCTTCTGCTTCTGGTTCTAGTCGTAGTAGTAGCAGTAGCACTTTTACTGGTAGTATTGATAACACACACACAGCTCCATCTACAGAGTCTGTTGCAATGACAGAAATGACTAGTAAAGCAACTGGTGATACTGCTCCATCAACAGATTCTATCGCAATTACAGAAATGACTAGTGAGGCAGCTGGTGATACTACCGAGTTGGCTCAACTATATGAAGACATGAAAAGAAAGGACTGCATCATAAAACAACAACAAGATCAGCTTTCCTCTGAAAGTGAAAGAGAACAACTCAATGAAATTATAAAAGAAAAAAACAAGGCGCTACAGGCTGATACCAGCAAAAAAGAGAAGCTGCAGACAAAGATGGCAGAACTTGAGAGCAAGCTCCAGGATGCCAAAAGAAAACTGGAGTTGAAAAATGAAGAGTGCAAGACTTTGAAGGCATCTGCAGTTTACAAACGCTTAAAAAGAAGGGAAGCTCAGTCACAAGCTTTGAGGAGGCAATTATTACAAGTTAAAAGTGTCAATGAAAATACAGAACTGAGTTTGAGAGAGAGCAGGAAAAAAACTCACAGCTTCCAGAAAATGTTATCTAATGTTAGAATTAGGCAAGGAAAGCTCATCAAAGAAAAGAAGACTTTGCTTCACCAAGTCCGTGAGCTAGAAAAGCAAAACAGCATTAGGCTTCCAGAAGATCATGGCGCTGTACAGGAATGTGATCTTCCAGAACTCCATCTAAAAGATGAAAATGGGCACTTTAAAAGTGAGGCCAAGATCTGCATCATGGCTCTGGTTGGTGAAAACGAGATCCCTGCACACAGATGTGGCTCCATCATTAAAACTGTTGCAAAAATGTTTGGAGCCAGGATTCCTGATGGTGATCTGCCTTCACAGCGATCTGCTCTGCGTTTTGCCGATCAGTGACATGTTGTCAGCAAATCACATGTCGCTGAAGTTCTTACCACTGGTCACCGCTGGGACATTAATGTTGACGGCACCAGCAGAAGTGGGAAGAACTATGTTGGCCACCAAGCTACAACGAAAGATGGTTCTTTCTCAATGGGTTTTACCCCAGTAGTGAGTGAGGACACCTCCACACTTGTCGACATTGCCGTTCAGATGCTGGAGGAATTGTCAGATCTCTGTCCAGAAGGAGAAGCCCAGCAGAATTTTGTTCAAATGCTTCTTGGCTTATCGGGAATCATGACCGACAGGGCAGCAGTCATGAAGTCTTTTGGCAGGAGTCTGGAAGCAGAACGACAACAACTGCTTCAGACATATGAAGGGCTAGAGTTCCTTCATTGCAATGCTCACTTTCTTCTGGGTCTTGGAGCAGAAAGCAAGAAGGCTCTCGCCGAAGATGAGAAGGAAAAGGGGGTGCTGCTCGGCAGAGACGCACAACCTGGCTTAAGCAGCTACAATTCATCAGACTGCTCAGCATACAGATATATCTGGATGGCTTGTGATTGCCTTGGCCCAAGAGGAGATGACAAACATGGGTGCAGAGACTGCTGGGAAGCATACTGTCTCATGGTAGAGAAGCCCTCTACTGTGACAAGCTTTCGGGAGAAATAGATTCAACAATCTCTTCCAAGCAGTTGCCAGTCGCCACTATCACCAACACGACATCTTAGAATGCCTTAGCTCTTACGTGCCAAAGAAAAACAAGAAAATTGAGAGCGTGCTGGCTGACTGTGAGAGTGAGGTTCTTGACTGCCATATCATCACACTTGGCCTTTTGTATTTCAGAATCACTACCTTGATTTCTACATCCATGTAGAAAGGCTGATGAGATGCTTACAAGAGTGACAGCTTGATGCGTCACCTGCTCTTCAAGCAAATTGTCCACCTGTATTTCCGGATGTCTATTTCCCTCACAATGAAAACATCCTACAGTCCCTGCTTGCCATTAATGAAGAGAAGACCAAGGCAGTAAAAGCATTGCTTGAAAGGGTCTCTGCACGCTTGATTCAAATTACCAAGCGTCAGTTGGCTGATTTCCTGCCAGGTGGAAAGTATCACAATGTTCAGGATGAAGAGCTGAGGAGGAAACTTGACCATTCCAGCATCATCAATTTAGTCGGTGAACAGTGCTTTGCAGATCTTGATTTTTCTCTCTTTAAACGGAGAAATGCCAGTTTGCATCACCACTCCACAATGAGTCTACTGAAGCGAAACAAGTCTGTATCATCCTGGCTAACCTTGAAGTCGCCTGCGGAACAAGAAGAGCTGCTTAAACTTTCTGCAAAAAAAGTTCAGTCTTTAAGAAAAAAGCATGTGCAGATGGAAAAGGACACCATCAGAAAAAAACAAGACCTTCGGGAATCCAGACTACACAAGGAAGCAGCAGAGGAAAGAAAACGTCAGCAAAAGATGGAAGTTTTGGAAGATCTACGCCCTCACCATGGCCCATGTTCCTCACCTGCTGATGTCAGTCATCTGCTGCTGATGTACAGAACTAGCAAAGATCTGAAAAAAGCCCTTAGAGCAGAGATCCTTTTCCAAAAACTGATCCTAGAGAAAAAGTCTCCTCTTCTGCGGGTATCAGGGTCTGTTCTTAAATTAGCCAATCAGCTTCTGCAGTTCTTTGGTGGAGAGGTCTTGGAACATCTGCCAGGTTTCCAGCCAGCTGCAAAGGAAATGTCTGCAAATCGGTGTCATCATAGAGAAGTTCTTGCATCAGACACCTCTGAACCGTCTGAGTCAGACTCTGAGGAGCCTCAAGATCAACATATGACAGATGCTGAGCCTGAAACTAGTGAAAACAACCAAGAAGCAAACTACAAATATGATGATTTTAATTACAGCTTCACTCAGGAGGGAGAGATCATTGCTGTCTTCTATGAAGATGACTTTTACATTGGAGAAGTGACCTCAGTCCTGGAAGAGAATGAAGCTGTAGTCAACTTCTTGGTCAAGGCTAAGACAGGCAGTGGTGCCAATGAGAGATGTGTTTACCGATGGCCACATCCACAAGACAAGTGGCCTATATCTTCTACAGTTGTGTTTGCCTCCAGCCTCTCTCTTGCCCCATCTTCATCATCTGGACGATCATTTTTTGTGGACAAGCCAGAAGATCTGCCAGGCCGATATAGGGCTTTCAAGAAATATTTGTTTGAAAATCTCCTTTAATAGTTTAAAAAAAGGCAGCCACAGGCTTACATAATGCTAAACTTACAGTTTACACTTTCAAAATGCATGTGCATTGTTTAAGTCAAGAGAATTTCTATTTGGTCATTTTCCCAGACAGTAGGCCTATTTGGTGTACCATGTATTATGATGTAGTTTTAACTAAGACATTTGTTGACTCTCTCACTCTCAGTCTTTTAAATTCTCAGTTACATTTTGTGTTTGATAAATATTTATGTCTGTAATGGTATAAAATAACATTTTGAATAACTGGGGAAACTCTTAAAAATGATGTCCCCATTAGTTTAGAAGTTACTGCTTTTTTTTCCAGTTGACACCTGCAGATTTGGGGGTCATCCGGCAGCCATTTTAAAATATTAATTACACAGCTATGTGAACAAATGAGATAATCAGTGTAAAAAATTATTGCAGTATCATTTCACTAGTCTCTCGCCAAGTTGGAAAGAAGATCTGTATTCTTTCAAAGATTACAGCCGTTTTTCTTCTTAATACTGAGTATATGACTGATTTACCGCAGGTCAAATTTGAACATTTCAGCAAATTTGTACCTCTGTAAAATGAAAGTTTGAATTCTAGTTGTGTTAAAAAAAATTAGACTTAAACTATATATACAAGTGTTAGAAAAAATACAAAGAAATCTATATTTTATGTCATCTTGTCAGAAATATTGGGTCTTAAACATGGCACATCATGCAGATTTGTTACATTCCAAATTGCTAAAATTGTCATTTTTAACGTGTAGCAGAATGTGGAATATTTCTTGCATGGTTCAGTAAATATGCTTGCTGAAAGTATATATTGTGAGCATTGTGAACACCAAATATTGTATGTCTGACATGTATGCTTTGACTGATGACATCTTTCAAATTAGCCACTCCAGATGGGTCCGGCAGATGTTTCGCGAGAGGTAATTTTTAAACAACAATATCTCAGGAACTATTAAAGATAGAACAATAATTTTTTGTTTGTTTGTTTTTGTTCATATTTTTCTATTTAAAAAATGCAGAACAAAATATCTAATTTTCAATTAAAATTTTGGCTGCCGCTACCTGGCAGACAGGTGTTACTTGGCAGACACCATTAGCCTGCACAAAACTTTATTCCTTGACAATATCTTGTATTGGTGTTGGGGAAAGGGGGTGAATGGTGGGAATGTGTGGGGGTGGAGGGGGAACAGAACCTCTGAAACATTAAGCCATCATCATCAGAATGGACTGAGTATTAAGATCGATGGTGAGCGGGCCAGTTTTTAAGCTGCAAGCTGGGGTCTGAGTTCAAGATATCAGATCTCAAATCTATGGTTATATTACAACAGCCAGCCAATCCTGTATGAAGTTTGTCAAGTTTCAAGTGTCAATGAAATCATCATCATTCCATCGCTACCATCAGCACCATCACTGTATCACTGTCATCATCACCATCACCATCATAACTATTAATACTTCACTGCAGACAACATCATCATCATCATATTAACACTATCACCATCACTGTCATCATCCTAACTACCAGTTTATCATTATCACCATCATCATAACTACCAACTTATCATTATCACTATTATCACAACAATTTTTTTCAATCAAAATTTTCCAAAGATCAGCAGGCAAAATGAACCTCTGAAACAAGCCAGTCCCCGAAGAAATACTCAAATAGTGAATAGCAGGAACTCATGAAGCAGCTGTCAGTTGAAATATCAGAACTACTGACATTGTTAACATTGATTTAAAGTGTGTGAGTGTGTCATCATCTGTATGTCACCATTGTTCTTATGCTCGAGTGTCAAATTGCACGCATGACCTGATTTCATAAGCAGAAACCTTACCCTTTGTTTCTCTGTGTCAATGTAGCGCAGACCAAAATAGTCCTTCTCCATCAGGTTCAGCTTCTCTGACACCCGGTCCAGCAGCCATTGTCCGATGGTGTCTTTCTGCACACACACATATTTGGACTTTTAGATGTTTGTTTAACATTTTTTTTAAACATCATATGAAACAGAAGAATTAGAGCACCTGGTCACAACAGGAAAGCTAAAGGGAAAGAGAGCACCAGGTAGACCCAGGGAGAAAATAACTGGACGGACTTACAGGGTGGCTGAGGACAGAGAGGGTGGAAGATGTGCTAGCGGCAACAAAGGATAGATACATATGGAGGGCCATGATCGCCATCACCATGATGATGATGACATGATGATGACGATGATGATGATAACAATATATGATAATGATAATAATGATAGGATGATGATGATGATGATGATGATGATCAAACAGAAAACAAACTCAAGTAAACAAACAGATACAGATGGGCAGACAGACAGAACTATAACCAACCCATACTTAATAAGTTAATATTTAATGGAATCCCATGTCAATATTTCACATGTACATAAACATGAGATCATAATATAATATATACGTATCAAATAGAAATTCAGGATATCAATCAACAATTAAGCAAGTTCAGAGCATCCATTTGGAATTTGTTTAACAAGCACTACTTAAATTTGCACAGTCACATGGGGCATGTGTTCTATCAGAACCTGCAGCAAACATGCCAGAAATGACCTCGCAGACTCCTATTGTTACTGGCATTGCTACTCAAAGCCCAGCCGACTGTGCAGAGCCATATCGGGGTTATAATAAACATCTCAAAAAGTACACCATACCTCATTGGAGACAAACAACTGGAAAAGAAAATTAAGTACACATATCAATGTATTCCTTTGACACCCTCACCCTATCCACCAGCTTCCTGCAGGAAGCTGGCGAATAGGGTGAGGGATTCAAAATGTTAAGTTTTTGCAGTTAGTGGGTGGGTGCAGGAGTCAAATGGTTAAGGCCCCTGCTAGTGAAAGTAATAGCTGAGTCACAGTCACACTGAGTGAGCCCCCCATCCCCACCCCCTGTCAAGAAGACCTCTACCATATCCCTCCAACAACATCTCCCCATGATCCACTCACACCAAGGACCACAACTTGATTCACCTCAGAATATGGAAGTGATACCAGAAGCTGTGACTGAGGTAACCACCAGATCACAGCATAAAGGGCTACACAAATGGGGACAACTGTCACACTGCTATAATGACTGATGACTTCATGATAATGGGGACCTGTCTTAATGTTGTATGAGTGAAAGGAACCAAACTGTGTGAACAGCCCCGTCTGTATTTCATGCTTACTGCCATATTCTGGTATCAAACCAGGCCCAAGAGAAATTGTCACCTACAGAGTTGGTCAGAAAATGTGAACAACTCTCTTCAAAGTGATGCATCCACGAAATGACAAACTCAACTGTTTGGATTAGTAATAAAATCACACACACACACACACAACACACACATACACACACACACACACACACACACACACCAAGATAATCAAAGTTAGCTAATGAAACACTGGTCTGGTAGCTGACTTATATAACATAAGACATTAGATTACTTTTTGACAATGTACAAAACTTTAATACTGAAAACTGTATCTTTAGGAAGATCTATGTACAGACATTATGCACATTTTCAATTCCAAAATACAGCACAGTCATTTTCCCTCACACAGTCCACAAACACCACAG
Source organism: Monoplex corrugatus (assembly GCA_030674185.1). Taxonomy (NCBI): domain Eukaryota; kingdom Metazoa; phylum Mollusca; class Gastropoda; order Littorinimorpha; family Ranellidae; genus Monoplex; species Monoplex corrugatus. Next base: position 54,088,871 of record JAPXFY010000013.1, read on the forward strand.
TCAGCACGGAAAGACGTTTTTATACAATTTCACACAGTGTCTGTAATCGACTGAGGAAAGACCTATGACCAATCTATTTATAACTTAAGCAGTCCTGTAAACATTAAGGTCAGACACAGAAAATTCTTGTTTTTTTCACATTCCTGATGGGGAATCCAAAACAAGTGTGACTGCCCGCGTTCAAGCAAACAGGAACCAGAAAAAACATGAAAAAAGAATAAGAATGCGTATTTAATACAACAAGACAAGACAGGTGCAAATTTCGGCCAACTGGCCTTTGTCAAGCTTAAGATCACAAACAAATAAACACCAGATACAAAAATCAGGAGAAAAAGACTGAAACTTCCCTGCTGCTCTATCCGGTGTGAGAAAAAGAATAAACTGACTAAAATTGGAAATGTTACTATGTTAGCAAGAAACGGTTGTAACTGGAACATTCCTGATTAAGGAGGTTAGTTCAGACAGAGTTAATGGAGCATTACTATACATAGAGAGACAGGATGGCATTGTGTTTAATCCTCTGATTCCTGCACCCTTTCCACTAGAATCCTGCACTGCCAACCATGCTAGCAAAGCAAAAAACTTAACCCTTTGATTCCCTCATCCTATCCACCAGCTTCCTGAAGGATGGGGTAAGGGAGTCAAAGGGTTGTTTTTTGCAGTTGGTGGATAGGGTGCGGAGACGGCAAAGGGTTAACTAAAACACCTGTTCCCAGAAGGATGACTTTAAACATGTGATTTGCACAAACTGAGCATGGATACCAAATGGATCAGGTTGATATTCTGACTTGTTTGAAACTATCTGTACAAATTACAATTGTTACAACATAGATGCATGTGTGTGTTTTGGTTCATCTGTTTTACATGCTTACATTGTAAGTGTAGAACAGCATGGATTGTCTGTAAGACAGGTCCAGTGGGACCTCATGCTATCATCCTTGAGTGATTAAGTGTTTGAAAATGGCAAAGTTGGAATTTGGAAGTTTGTTGACCTACTTCACCAAGCTGTAAATCAGTATCTCATTAGGCATGGGGAACTTTTTTACATTATATACAAAGCAGTAACTGACATGTCACAGCAATGCTCTCATAATTCTAGTCTCAAGAAAAGTTATGGTCTTTTAACATAACTGTAACAAAACCAAAACAACAACAACAACAACAAAAAGGGGGGGGGGGGGAGTAATACAAATACCTCTAATGCTTTAATGGCATATATGTTTATGATTATGGCATGGCACATGAACACATAAAAAGTATATATATATAATATAATATGTTCTGCAAGAAAATGAACACAAACAATGAAGTATCAGAATTAGAAAGATAAAATATGTTATCTTGCTAAATATGAGCTCATGTATCATTTACTTTCGGTATTGGTGTCATCTCAAGATCCCAGTCAGAGCTGAGGAACGCTGGATGTAAAACACTATTTTTATATTATTTACAGTCACAAAACTCTCTCCTGTCTCTGTCAAGTGCTGACCCTGTCTAGACACGTACAGACTGATAACACTCACAAAATTCATGATGTCTACATTTGGACTTTGACAACTGATGCTAGTGTACACAGTACCCCTGACTTCCACTGGTTTTGTTCAAGCTGTATGAAAGCATGACATTACCATCAATGAAGATTTCAAATTTCGGAAAATGCTGTTGTGATTTATTAGTTAACAACTAACAAGTGACTTTTTAGTCAAAATGAACCTTAAAGAAAGCTTTATTCCGTGGCGTTCACCTATAACAAACCTGCCTACAGCCAATTTCTGGCAATAATGCACTCTTCTTCTCCCTGCCCACTTGTTATTATTGTTATTGTTGAAGACTATGGTGCTGTTCTTCTTTACATTGTTCTGTCTTTCTTACTGTTCTTCGTTTTGTTGTTCTTTCTTTCTTTCAATCATCATCTTTTTATGTCTTGTTCCGTTTTCATCTTTTAACTTTTTTCTTTTTGTTTTCTTTCCATTATGTACTGTTTCATTTCTTCAATTTCTATTCTTTTCCTCTTTTGTTTATTTTGTGTCTTACATGTGTATGTGTGTGTGTGCGTGTGCGTGTGCGTGTGTGTGTGTGTGTGGTGTGTGGTGTGTGTGTGTGTGTGTGTGTGTGTGTGTGTGTGTGTGTGTGTGTGTGTGTGCATGCATACGTGTGTGTGTGTATATATATATTTGTGTGTGTGTGTGTGTGTGTGTATGCGCATACTTGTGTGTGTGTGCGTGCCACGCGTGTGGCCAGCCATGTGGGTGTCTGTGTGTGAGTGTGCTCAGATTATGAGTGTGCGGAGTGTGTGTTTGTGTCTGCAGATGAGGGGTGGGGGTGGTTCTTATTTCGTCAGTGATTAGCTGTGCCTGATTATTTGTCTGATCAGAAAGCCTAGAATTCTCTCGAATCTACACACCCTCACCCCCCACCCCCACCCCACACACACACACACACACTTTTCTTTTTTTTTCCCCCTAGGTTTTCTCCTGAGTAGAAAGGTAGCACAGACCACTTGGTAGGGGGCAGGGTGAGATAAAACCCAAAACAATGAGATAACGAACAGACCAGGCTTTGAAACAAAAGAACGCAGGAGTCCTCCAGTCTGACCCTGTCTCAACCTGGCCAGTAGTCAAGTGGGTAAATATTGAACAACCAGTTATTGGGTCCTGGGTTTGATCCACCTACTCACCACAGCCTGGTGGGTGTAGGGACAAGTTTTAGACCCTAGCCTAATCTCCCAGGTTAATGAGTGTGAAGACCTATTAGTGCATAAATCCCCTTCATATACATGTACCACATGGAGAACATCAAGTAGGCATGTTAACGATCCTGTGTGTCATGTCAGTGGCTGGCCTAAAGAAGCATAAAAACATCCAGCACACATGTCCGCTAAAGACAAGAGTTTGCAGACTGTACAGTGCTCAACACACTGTCTGCACAGTGTGGTAAAAAACCATAGAGTCTACATGCATGCATCAAAAAAAAAAAACTGGAATGCTAAGGAAGGGGGGGGGGGAGAGGAGAGGGGGGGGAGAGAGAGAGACAGACAGACAGGGAAGGAAGGGAGGGGGGGAGAGGAGAGGGGTGAGAGAGAGACAGACAGACAGAGACAGACAGACACAGAGAAAGAGCGAGAGAGAGAGAGTGTGTGTGTGTGAATGAGAGACAATGAGAGGAGAGAGTGTGTGTGTGTGAGAGACAGAGAAGGGGGGGGGGGGGAGGAGAGAAAGAAGGAAAAAAATCTAAGTCTACACTGAGACAGAACACAACAGGTTCCTGTCTAATGGTGAGGTTTCTGTTCATTTCTTTGGTGTGTTTGTGAAGTCTGTTATTTTTGTTTGTTTGTTTGTTCACTTGCTTGGTTATTTGTTTGGATTGTTTTGTTTTGTTTTGTTTCTTGTTTGTTTGTTGTTTTGTATTTTATTTTAGTGATACCATGCAACAATTTAATATTTACGACTTTAGTTTGAACCATAAAAAGTGACAAAACAGTGTCATTATCGTGATTATGTTTACCAGCATTCATTTCACCTTCCTTGTGCAATACAGAAATGTATAAATTCATTTCATAGAATTGTACTGTAGTGTTATCTCTGAGCCCAAAAGCTTCATGTTTTACCACAACAACAAAAATAAAACAACAAAAATAATGTTAAGTAAAATCAATAAATAGAAATATACAAATCTCAATATTTTTCACAATCTTGATTTCAGTGTGTGCTTTTGTTACTGTCATTCTGAACTTTTGTTCCAACATTTCAGTATCACAAAGCCACCTTCAGGACCAATCTGACATAATCACACAAGAACTGATGTTTTCAATATGAGTATAATTTGACAGTCACAATCTGTGTAACTGATGTCACACAATTCATATTTTTGTATGTTAACTCTTTGGCTCCTGTACCCTATCTTCCAACTGCAAAATCTTAACCTTTTGACTCACCTCACACCTGAGGAAGTCAAACAGTTACGTTTTTGCTTTGTTTATCATGATTGATAATGTAGGATGTTGGTGGACAGGATGCGGGAGGCAAAGGATTAATATCACACACTGCAAAACAACATCCCTCATGTATAATAAAACGTAAAATAACTACCACCACTTCAATTAATAATGGTCATCATCACGTGCCTGTGGCTAAGGCATAAGGGTGAATGTACAGCACCATATGTTTCTATGCTTCACTGCCTGTCGTCTGGACTACCTGTAGACATGTATCCACTTCTGTGTGGAGAGCAGAACAATACCTGTCGTTCTGGCCAAACGATGAGCAACAGGTCACAGCTGTTACATCATTATGCACACAATGCTTTCTCCATGACTGTACGTGACACCTCACACACACTACAAATCATTCCTGTATAGTACTATTCTCTAAACTTATTTGGGCTCACCGTGCATTACACATGATCAGACTTTTTAGTGAAGCATGGACAGCTCAAGCTGTTAAACAAGCTGACCACATTCCTCTTACGCTAAGTTCTCCATCTCCAGTGGGCATGCAAGTTGGGTGTTTTCATGTTTCCGTAAGCCAGCCACTGACATTTTAACTTCGTCATCATCATCATCATCATCATCATCACGTGATCTGCTGTATGGTGTTGGCGATTATGGTCAGGACTCCATATGAATCTATCCCTTGTCACTGCAAGTGCACCTCCCACCTCTCTGTCCTCAGCCACCCTGCAAGTCCATTGAATATTTTTTCCCCAGTGTTCTTTTTCTCACCAGCTTTCCTGACACTTTAATATGCACATATTCAGTTGTACTGCACATATTTATCTATTACATATTTACATATTATTTACCAGGCATATGTTCAATGTTTACCCACTTGACTGCTATGGCTGTCATTAGTGTCAATAAGTATGAAAAAAGTTAAAAGTATGTCAGAGGTGGAGATGTTGTTTTTAACTTTAGGACATAATGACTTACTTTTAAGACTTATTTCAGGTTATTTATGACTGATATTCCCATCCATGATGTTAATATGAAAGATGTTTTACATTCTCCAAGTTTGTTTGTTTGTTTATTTGTTTGTTTAGTTCGCCTGTTTGCTTTCTAAGAGGGATTCATCACACTCAGACACCTCCATACACATGCACTCCATACAATCTACCAGAAATATCTGGCAAACACCTTGATCCTGTGCAAAAGCCCAACTACGGACAATGTCTTGAAATGAAAAGGGAAACAAGACCTATGAAATACTGATATCACAAAGATGGATTGAAGCATTCTGATTAACCCTTTGACTCCTGCGCCCCATCTATCAACATCCTGCACTTGTCAACCACGTTAGCAAAGCAAAAATGTAACCTTTGGACTCTCTCACCCTATCTACCAGCTTTCAGCAGGAAACTGGTGGACTGGGTGAGGGTGTCAATAGGTTACATTTTTTGCAGCTGGTGGATAGTGTGCAAGAGTCGAAGGGTTAAGGAGAGCAGCATGCAGGCCAGTTTCATACTGTTTAAGTTAGGATTGAACTCAAACAAAATATCTTGAGCTGACAGATTAATACTGGAAACAGCCAACTGTAGAAACTTGCAGCCTACCTGAGGGTTGAACTCACTGACCCCCTCCATTATCACCACTAACCAAATGAACTACTGGGGCCATAAATTATACACTCTCAGTGATGCACACTTTCTAAACTTCACACACACACACACACACAACACAGACACACACACACACACACACACACACACACACACACACACACACACACACACACACTGTAACAATAACAGTAACAGTCAAACTCAAAAGCCACAGTGAATTATGGACTTTACTGATACTAGTGATAGTGACTAAGTGAGTGATACCTGTGGATCAAACCAACTGTTGTTAGATCAATGCACTTTCCAACTGAAAACAAATTTATCCAACATTAGATCTATTTGTTTTGTTGTTGTTGTTGTTTTCTGTTACAAATTACTACTGTTCATTTCTTCCTGTGGCATCTCAAGTTTAGATTAATTTTAATGGTGCTATAAATAAACTACAAAAATGTACTAATCAGGTGTGGTCATGTTATCACTGTGGAAGCCTATATTCAAACTGTCAAGGTGATCTATTCTATATTTATATAAAAAAAAATGTAGGCCTAGACCTAATTCTAAATGCATAAATTCTTTATTATATTTGAAAATACACCAATTCATATGCCTAGTATAAACATCACCTCATTAAATGTAAACTTTCTTTTTTTTAATTTTTACTCTTTACTCTTTATCATTTAGGTCGACGACCTTTCGTAAATTTAGTACAAAGTCCAAGATGAAGAACTTAGCCTCCCCTTCTCTACCCTCTCACTGACCAACTAACACTACCTGCAGCCGTCAGTGTCTGACACGCCCATTTTCCCCCTGCTCTCTCTTTCCTTACAGCGTTGTTGATCTCCACAGGCCTATGTATGTCAGCGATCTATACACGTTCTTTAATCATAATGTTCACACTAGACTGACTCGGCGAATCCTCGGTTCTTTGCACGCCTCAGTGATCTGGGTCGTGAAAGAAGCGTTTTTACAAAAACTCTGTGGCAAGCGCGGACTGCTGCTGTCAAAAGGCGAAGTGCGGGTTGTGTGCCGGGTGGCAGCGACCTGAGATCGTGCGGGGAGCTTTTATAGTAAACATCGGTGACTAATATGTTGCGAAGCTTACCTTGAATGTAAACTGCATCGGTTCGTCATCCAGAAACCGTACACTGCACGTGTACTCCATCTGCACGTCCGGTTTATTACGTTTCCGGAACATGATGCTCCTCACAGTGTTGCCAAGCGGCACAGTGAAGACACAGGGGTGGATTATCTGAGGCGGAGCCCCGCACTGACACTTTAGGAAGCTTCCGACTTCGCGCACCGCAGCGGAGAGCTGAGGTATAATCCCAAGATGGCGTTCTCCTATCACGTGACTTAACGATAACACGTGTATCGTCTAGATTGAATACTCTATTACGGTTTCACATGCTAGACTTTCTATGCGATGACCCAAAACAGCTGGGACACGTTTTCTGTATCAGTTATTAGTATCATGTCTATATGTAAACACCTGTCTCAAAATCTATTGCCAAGACAAATCAACATGTACACCATTCGTTTCCAAAGGGCTGTTTATTTGTTTCTTTACTACTTTGTCTTCCCCCATCCGTCAATCCTTTTTTGTTTGTTTGTTTGTTTGTTTCATTAATGGGCATCAATATTCATTTTCATGAGTACTCAATCCTGCATACACGAGTAAAGTAATTTGAACATGATTCAGTTGACATTTTTTCAAAATCCAGAATATCAGAATTAAAACAACGTTAACAAAATTCTTATATGTATTTTAAACAAAAAGTCATATCATGTGAAACGCAAAATTATTAGTGGGAAGGGATGATTTAATTTTAGGTGGTAGACCGCAATACAGTATGATACAATAAATGCAATGTAATACGATACAACACGACACAAGTAGGGAAAGAGAAAGATGAAAATAACTCTCGTGCTTGTTAACCATTAAAGCTCGCAGGCCACTGAAAGTGTGGCCCCCTAAAGCTGAAAATATCATTGTCAGAATTCTTTTGTAAGGAATGTCACTGAAACAGCACTGATAGCATCTGGCCATAGTACTGGTCTGGTATCTTTATATTCAGACACAGGAGTGATTCTGCTGCTGCTGTAGAGGTTCCAAAGAGAAATATGTGGACATGGCATCGTTTATTTTCGCTAAAGTACATACTGCGTTCCATTGTGGGAACTTTTCTCAAAGATAAAGCGGAAAGTTGCTGTGCTACATCGCATGGATTTAAATATTGCTGCTCCAGCTGCATGATGTACAGCATATTTCACGCCGCTGTTGTTTTGTTTAGTTTCAGTTTCTCAAGATGACATCTCCGCGCTCGGAACGAATTCCATATGCACTAATGACTAACGTCGCAGGTGCCATGTGTATGGTGACCGTGGCACATGCCTTATTAAGCCTGTACATAAACCCATGAGCTGGTCAGGTTCTGTGTTTTGTTGTTGTTCCATTACAGTGTTTATGGAATTCCATCATAAGGATCGTACCTACAATCCTTGAGTTATCCGCATGGTACTCTGACCAA
>JAPXFY010000013.1:54099454-54106954 GCA_030674185.1 Monoplex corrugatus
ACACACATACACACACAGAGTCTCTCTCTTTCTCTTTCTTTGTGTGTACGTAAACGCACGCATTCACACACATTGTCTGCCTATCTGCCTGCCTGTCTGTCTGTGTCTGTCTACCTCGCAAACACAACACATACACACACACGTACACACACACACTTTAATCTCACCATCCCTAGCCCCAAACGCCACGTGGCAAACAGAGGATGACTTGTTGGGATCAGATCACATCCCCATACGTCTTACCCTAAACCATACTACTGAAATAGACGCCATACCACAAGATAGTTTACCCAAGTTTAATTATAAAAACGCAGACTGAATCAGTTTTAAGGCAATCCTTGAAAAGACAAGAACAGATCTATCTGAAGCAATGAACATAAACGACATGTACGAAGTTTTCTGTAACTCACTGTTAAGAGCTGCTAACATTTCAATTCCAAAACTTACAGTGTCGAAAATAGGAAAACATCATGGAAATGTCTGGTGGAATGAGGATTGTCAAAAGGCAGTGAAAGAAAAGAAAGAAAAATACAAAATCTATTTAGCAAACAGGTCACCTGAAAATCATACAGCGATGAAAAGTGCCAACATTAAGTGTAACAAAATCATAGAGCAAGCCAAAGAACAACACTGGACGTCTTTTTGTAAATGTGAAGTAAATGACCACAAAGACATGATAAAGATTTGGGAAAAACTAAAATTAATGAAAAACGGGATTAAGTTGCCATCAATTCCAGTAAAGCTAGAAAATAACCCTTTTCCTAGCTCATTGGAAAAAGCAGAAGCTTTTGCAGACGTGTTTGCTGAGACCTGTCCGTAGAAGGACTTCCTGTCTCTAGTAGAGACTATAGGGAACGAGAAGAAAAGAAAGATGTATATAAGGATCCTGCCTCTGACAATACTCACTATATAAATGCATCACTCACACTTCAAGAATTAAAAGATGCCATTCAGTCCCTTCCAAGTAAAAAAAACGTCAGTTGGACTAGATGCAATTTCCAATGAGATGCTGAAAAATTTACCAGAAAATTTTATAATTTTGCTACATGACATATTTCAAAAATGCTGGAATAGTGGGACAATGCCCAACAACTGGAAAGAAACAATAGTGGTTCCTGTACTAAAACCAGGTAAATGTAATACCGATCTGAAAAACTACAGGCCAATTGCATTAACATCACACGTATGTAAACTAATGGAGAAAATAATCTTAAAGAGACTGATGCACTATTGTGAAAAGAATAAAATAATACCAGTAAATCAGGCAGGATTTCGAAAAGGCAGGTCACCAGTAGAAATCCTAACAAAGCTAACTACTAACATAAAACAACAATTTTAAAAGTATTGGGCTGACAGGTCACATTTTTGACTATATTAAGTGTTTCTTAGAAAACAGAGTATTTCAAACGAGGATTGAAAATGTATATTCCACGAAACGAATTCTTCAAATTGGTATCCCTCAGGGATCCGTTATAGCTCCCCTTCTTTTCATGATATTAATGCATGATTTACCCAGTAAAGTATCTAAGCATGTAGTTTTAGCTCAATATGCTGACGATTTATGCATGTGGATGCAGGTAAATATGAAAAGGAAAACTCCTTTGCACTGTATTAATTATACACGCAAATGCTACCAATTAGAACTTGATAAAATAGCACGATACATGGTAGAAAATGGGTTGCATCTATCCCTGGAAAAATCAAAAATAGTTTTGTTTAATAATGGAGCTAACCCAGTAAATATTCCCACTTTCAAACTGGGAGATACTCTTCTTCAGTTTAATGAGTCAATTAAATTCTTAGGAGTTTTTCTTACGGCAAAATTATCTTGGAATCAGCATATTGAATACTTATTAACCAAAGCTCAAAAAAGTTAAAATTTCTTAAAAATAGTTCGCAAACAGGCATGGGGTCAAGATTCATCAACACTTGTTCATCTTTGTAAATCGCTTGTTAGATCTAAATTAACCTATGCCCAAGAAATCTTCTTCAGTGCACCGAAACACTGACTAAAAAAACTGCAGAGCATAGATTGTAAAGGTTTCAAACTTGCACTGGGTCTTCCAATGCATGCTTCCTGTCTTCGCACATATAATGAAATCAAACTGTTGCCACTTGATGAGCAAAGGAAAGTCGCTTCTACTAAATTTTTGTTAAGACACACCACCGTAGAAAACATCTCCGAAACAGAAATTAAACTGAGATCAGATACCGACTTTCCAAAAAGAGCTAAATCAATATCTTCACAGGTCACTCTTGCAACATACACATCTGACGTCATGAAAGGCTCAGGAATTGATCTACACGTAGATCCTTTATCTATAAGACCTTCCTTTTCGCCAGTACCCAGTTGGGAACTCCAAAGAGCACAATTTGACGTACACCACACTAATTTAAAAAAAGGAGACAATATAAACTTACTGGCAAGTCAGGTTAAATGTCATATAGACGACTTATATTCCGATCATTTGAAAATTTACACTGATGGATCAGTAATTGAAAGAAAAGCAGGCTCAGCGTTTTTAATACCTGCTCTCAAAATTGAAAAATCTTTCTACATAGGACTTGATAAATCTGTCTTTACAGCAGAACTCTTTGCAATATTAATGGCTTTAAACTTTATGATGTCTTCCTAGGACAATTTTTCAAACACTTTTTCGCGTTGATTCAAAATCAGTACTTCAGGCTCTTGAATTATCAAAATTACAAACAAGATCAGAAATGATTCTGGAAATAAGTCACTTGATTCATAATTTATCTTTAAGAGGCACTGATATTACTTTCTGCTGGATACCTTCTCATAGTTCTTTTCGTTATAATGATAAAGTTGACAGGGCTGCCAAACGGGGAGCTAATAACTCACCAGATTCAAACAATATCCAGCTTTCTCTCTCGTTGCACGAGAATTACACTTTAGTAGACAACTACGTCTGGAAACAGTTCCAATTAAAACAGAAAAAGTATGATAAATGTCACATGAACTTTGAAGTTAGCAAAATACTTAAGCAGCTTCATGCCAGCAGAATTATACAATCCCTTATGTATAGATGGAAACTTGATGCATTCAAAACAAAATATACCAAGAACATAGTGTGTCTGTGTGGAAAGAAGATAACACATAGTCATATTCTTTCTTGCGTTAAGGTAAAACGACATATTCCAACACTATCTATGAGTACAGTTTCTGATATATTTGCCTCATCATCATTACTGTATGAATTTTTTGTTAGCCTGTCAAAAAGTCCTATAGCGAATTACCTTTAAAATGTTATTTCACTTGTTCACTGTTATGGTTAGTCAATATTTATTAATTTTGTTTGTTAGTTTGTTTGTTTAAATCGTTAAGTATGGTAACATTATTTGTTAGTTTTACTTTCCCCTCTTCAAAACAGTTGTTTTCTGGATCATCTTTTCTCAAGTTCAAAACTGACAATTTTCAAATATTTTCTTCACTCCTCCTCTATCACCCCCCCCCTTCCCTTTTGTTGTTGTTGTTGTTGTTGTCTAAAATCACTTTAGTGAATAGACATTAAATCAAAGACCACCACACACACACACACACACACACACACACACACACACACACCACATACAGAGAGAGAGAGAGACAGACAGGCAGACAGAGATAGACAGAGACAGATAGAAAGACAGACAGACAGACAGAGAGATACATTGACAAATATAATACATACTACACACACACACACACACACACACACACACACACACACATTGAAACACACACACACATGGGCACACACTCACACACACACACACATACACAGCGAGAGAGAGAGAGAGAGAGAGAGAGAGAGAGAGAGAGAGAGAGAGAGAGAGAGACAGACAGAGACAGAGACAGAGACAGAGAGACAGACACAGAGACAGACAGAAGAGAAGAGAAGAAAAAAGAAAAGGGGAGAGAGAGAGAGAGAGAGAGAGAGAGAGAGAGAGAGAGAGAGAGAGAGAGAGAAGAGAAAAGACAACAACAACAACAACAACAACAACAACAACAACAACAACAACAAGAGAGAGAGAATAAAAACAAAATGTCGAAGATTTTAAAAATGTTGTTTTATTCGATAAAAAAATCAATACAATATCACTGAACCGTGCCATCAGCAGCTGAGCATTTCATTTAAAGACAGATCAATCTTTACATGTAAAACATTAAACTATGCAGACAATGTTCGGATCAATTCGTTTACATGATAGCAATTGAAAGAACAGAGAGAGAGAGAGAGAGAGAGAGAGAGAGAGAGAGAGAGAGAGAGAGAGAGAGAAAGAGAGAGAGACAGACAGGCAGACAGATACATAGACAGATACAGATAGACAGAAAGAGAGACAGAGAAACAGGAAAGCAGACAGGCAGAGACATAGACAGAGACAGATAGATAGAGAGAGAGAGAGAGAGAGAGAGAGAGAGAGAGAAAACAGACAGACAGACAGAGATAGAGAGAGACAGAGAAACAGACCAAAAGAGAGAGAGAGAGAGAGAGAGAGAGAGAGAGAGAGAGAGAAAGAGAGAGAGAGAGAGAGAGAGAATATTTTTATTTACGAAAATAGCGGCATGAGCAAAATCACACTTTTACAATCTACAGCCTGTGAAACGTGAAACACCTGGACGAGACATCATCCAGATATGGCATGGAGATCAGTGCCGAAAAGACAAAGTTGATGACAAACAGCACAAAACCAATAGAAAAGAAGATTACAGTCAGCGGGAGTGAGCTGGAAACCGTGGCTCAGTTCAAATATCTCGGAGCCATTATCAGTGAACAGGGATCGAAAACCGAAGTTCTTGCAAGAGCAGCACAGACAACAGCAGCACTAGCCAAGCTGAAGCCCATCTGGAAGGACAAAAACATCGCCCTCACTTCCAAACTGAAGCTAATGCACGCATTGGTCCTGTCAATCTTTCTCTACGCGTGCGAGTCATGGACACTAACAGCAGAACTGCAAAAGAAGATCCTGGCAGTAGAAATGAGATGCTTTAGAAGAGTGCTTGGCATCTCATACAAAGACCACATTACCAATGAGGAAGTACGAAGAACAATTTCACAGCATGTCAAAAACTATGAAAACCTTCTGACAACAGTAAGAAAAAGGAAACTTCGGTGGTATGGTCACGTGACAAGAACTAACGGACTATCAAAAACAATACTCCAAGGAACAGTTCAGGGGGGAGAGAAAAGAGGCAGACAGAGAAAAAGGTGGATGGACAATATTGACGAATGGACAAAAAGCTTTGCCACGACCCAGACCCTTGCTCATGACAGACAGAGGTGGAGACAGACGGTGCGACGTTCATCCATGTGGAGCCCCCACGACCCTGGATAGGGTTAAGGGACAGGAAGGAAGGAAGGAAGCCTTTGCTTTAGATGGTCCACCCAACACAGAAGGAAACATAAATAACATGAAAATGTCGATGAGAAAAATGGGGCGAGGGAGGGAGAGACACAGACAGACAGACAGACAGACAGACAGACAGACAGACAGACGGGCAGGAGGGCTGAAATTGTGCGTAGGCATAAGCAGTGTTTTGTTGAGCGCTGGATCAACGTATGACAGACCCTTTAACCCTTTGATTCCCTCACCCTGTCCACGAATATCCTGCATTGTCAACCACACTAGCAAAGCAAAAACTTAACCCTTTGATTCCCTCACCCTGTCTACGAATATCCTGTATTGTCAACCACGCTTGCAAAGCAAAAACTTAACCCTTTGATTCCCTCACCCTGTCCACCAGTTTCCTGCAGGAAGGTGGTGGACAGGGTGAGGGAGTCAAAGGATTAAGTTTTTGCAGTTGGTGGATAGGGTGCGGGAGTCAAAAGGTTAAATTATTTACATTATGAACTGGATACACTGAACTTTTTTTTTTAATCAAATATTTCATGATAACTCGCACCTTTGAAAGTTGACTGACATGACAGAACATTCTCTGATAATTCGGAATTTTTTACCAACAACAAGATTCCTACACTGACCGTTATAACAACAACAACAACAACAAAACAAAACAACAACAATAATAGTCATAATAATGACGACGTCGACAACAACAACAAAAATCACAACCTGCACAACAAAAACAACATACAACACAATTTCCTGATGTATCAAAAATTTACAACGAGGGTAAAATTTATTTAACAGCTGAGCTTAGCAATTTTCAGAAGAAACTAATGTCTAATGAAATTTGCAACAACATTACATGATGGAATATTTTCTGACGAAATTTACAGCAACAAAATCAACTTTTACATGACGAACTGTTTCAGATGGAATAATGGAGCAGACAACATTCAGATGAAATTTAACACATGTTTTCTCATGGCGGAAAATTCTTTGTGGAAGTCGCTATAACAACACTTTCACAATACGGAAGATTTTTTTACGTGAAAATTCCACCAACACTCTTACATGATGGAATTAATGCGAAAGTTCCGTCAGCAACTGTTTTACATCTTAAACTATATTTTGGTGAAAATTATAACAATACTTTTATACGATAAAACGCTTCCTGATGAAACTTGCAACGACTGTACATTGTGGAATCATCTGTGACGAAATGTACAAGTTTCACACGGTGGATTTTTTTTTTCGGGGGGTCGGGGGGTACGAAATTTACAACAAAAATGTGACACATGATGGAACATTTTCTGTTGACATTTACAAAACATTTTCACGACTGAAGATTTTTTTAAACATTAACAGTAACTAAATGCATAAATAAATAAAAATAATAAATAAATAAATGAACGAACGAATGAATGAATGAATGAATGAATGAATGAATGAATGATGAATGAATGAATGAATGAATGAATGAATGAAACATCTCTGACGAGAATTTTACGAAGAATCTTTTCTAATGAAATTTTGATAATAAAACATTTTCGATACAGTTTGTATGAAGAAACCTTTCTGGCGAAGTTTACATGATGATATATTTCTGATGAAATTTTCACAATGGAACATATTTGACGAAATTTTACACGATGGAACATTTCTGATAAAAAAGTTACACAATGAAACTTTTCTGATAACATTTACACAATACAACATTTTTGATGAAATTCTACACGATGGAATATTTCTAACAAAATTTACACAATGAACATTTCTGATGAAATTTACACTCTGGAACAGTTATGATAAAATTTACATAATGGAACATTTATGATAACATTTACACAATGGAACAATTATGATGAAATTTACACAATGGAACATTTTTTGGGAAAAATTCACGCAATGGAACACTTATGATAAAATTTACGTTTGTGATAGAATCAAAAACAATAGAACATATGAGATAAAATTTATACACTGGCATTTTGATCAGATTAACACAGTGGAACATTTCTAATAGAGTTTACATAACAGAACATATGGAATTCACATGATGAAATTTACTACAGTATTTACAGCGGCAAACTTATGGAGTCGGCATGCACAGTCTCACACAATGGATTATGTACAGATGAAATTTACAACAAC
>JAPXFY010000013.1:54114454-54131954 GCA_030674185.1 Monoplex corrugatus
ATTTTATGGTTCGTGTGGGTCCATGGACATTATGGGTGAATTCTTTATTTTGAATAATCTTAAATCAACCCCTTATCCGTGTATGTTTGGTAAGTTTGTGTTTGTCTTCATTACGAGCCTGTGACTGTAAAAATGAATTTCCATGTGGGTTAATACTGTATAGTACTTATTCCTATTCTCATTGTTTGAAGCCCAGCCAACTTCACAGAGCCATATCAGGGCCATAACCATTTCAAAACGTACACACCACCTCGCTGAAAATAGAACACATAGAAAAGAGAATAAGCACATTAATCGATGCATTCACGCACATAATTTAAGCACATGCCCCTGATACTGACCATTCCGCCTAATTTGTCACCAGAAGGTTAAAAAAAATGAACACAAATGTGTTTTATAAGTAAGGATAAAAACATATATAAAAACGGGCCTAAATTACTCAAAACTGCTTCTGTACACCACATTTCCTCAAAGTGAAAACTGCAGTAAATACGTGTACCCAATTATCAATCCTAAGAGAGAGATTTAAGAGTTTCCAGAACGCATACAGGTGAATGGACCAGCAAGGCAAGAAAATGACAGGAAGAAATGACAAAAAGCAAAGCCGCAAGGAGGAAATAAAGAGAGTGACAAAAAACGAGGAAATTTCAAGCACAGAATTTCCAGCAGGTAGGGATGCTATTTATACTGAGTTTGGAATTTGTTCAAGAGGGATTTATCGCACTCGGCCAATTCCATAAGCGCTCCTCTCAAATCTGTCAGCAGTTGTCTAGCAGACTCCCTGAGCCTGCGCAAAAACCTATGCGCTGGCAAAGTCTTGAACCGAAAAAAGTGAAGTGCGGTGTCAACAGCCGGTTGATAGTAAACACACAGAAAATCCTTAACTTTGTTCTGAAGTTGGGAGAAAATCCATTTGCCTTTCTGACTAGGCCATAAACATCACTTATTTTTATTCTGCAGGACTTAAAGAGCCCCAGGTATACGCACACAGCACCTACATGTAGTTGATAATAGATACGCAGAAAATCCTTAACTTGGTTCTGAAGTTGGTAGAAAAGCATGTTTTATCCTTAAGGTAGATATACTGTAAAATATGCTTAGAGTATGTGCGCAAAAGCATCGACATGTCTATTTAATTTTCTTTTCAGATGTTTTATCCTGAACTATCATCATCATCAAGTGCCCTGCCGTGTGGCGTTGGCGATCATGGCTCTCCATATGTATCCCTTGTTTGTCGCAAGCACATCTTCCACCCTCTCTGTCCTCAGCCACTTGCAGGTCCATCCAATATTTTTTCCCTGGGTCTACCGGTGCTCTCTTTCCCTCCTGCTTTCTTGTTGTGATCAGGTGCTCTAATTCCCCTGTCCTCATAAAATGGCCTGTAAATATTGCCTGTCTTTTCCTAATCTTTCCTTATGAATGATCTTCTTGTGTCTGCCTTATCAAGACTGTCTCGTTTGTTTTCTTTGCTGTCCATGGAACTCTCAACATTGTTCTTAGAAACCACATCCGGCTGCCTCAATCTTGTTCTGGCTTTGTTTGTTGACTGTCCACGCCTCACAACCGCATAACATTATCGGATCTATGTAACATTCAAGAACTCTCTTCCTGATGTTAATTGATAGGCATTTGTTGGTAAGAATGCTTTTCATCTTCTTGAATGCTGTTTTGCTTGGCCAATTTTGCTGGCTATTTCTGATGTGCATCTGCGTTTGGTGAGATGATCGTTCCCAGATATTTAAACTTATCAACCTGTCTCAAGGTTGTGCCGTAAAGTACTGTTGAACTAAACTGAAGGTTACCTCAGGACAATCACCACCGCTTGTCTGAGGCACATCCCTGACAAAGTCCACCAACGCCTGCACGTCTGACGTCAGGTCGATAGAGCGGATGACGTAATTGTTGTCTTCGTCGCAGTAATCTCCATGAGCCATCACGCCGATACGAATGTTGGGCACATCCTGAATCAGGCGTGTGCAGCATTCACGTAGTTTGGAGCGTACCTGTCCACACAGTAATGGGAGATCATCATCATCATCATCATCATCATCATCACCATCATCATCATCATAATTATTATTACTATTATCATTATATCATCATTATTATCATTATTATTATTATTTCAGGATCATTGCACTCAGGGAGGTTACTTTTGTGCTCATTTTCTTTTTCGTCCCATCTTCTACGCCACCTTAATGGCCACCGAAGCTGGAACCGTTTATACAACGCAATGATGATGATGTCGATGAGGATGATAATCGTGATGCTATGGAGTTCCTTAAGGGTTGAGACTGCATGACAGGGCTGTACTCTACGCTCACCATCATAATATATCCTGGCGTCAACCAGGCCAGACAGATACAGACACCTGCGGTGCTGGTCAGAAAATTTGGGCAACACCCTCAATTACGTATCCGTGAAGTGGATGAGACTCGACTATATAGTCCCAGTCTTCACAATGAGACCGCAGCACGCCCAACTCTGGGTAGGAGCCAGTTAGAGCCGAAAAGTCCCACAACAATTTTTGAAGGGACTGATGGGGATTCGAACCCACAACCTTCCAGTCTGTAGTCCGTTGCGCTGACCACTACACCACGGCGACTGGTATTCATTTGGTTCTGTTATGTTTTGTTGAGTTTATAGTCCTCCCACTCTGAGAGTATATGAGGGCTGTTGCCAAGAAGCTAACTTTGGTGCATGATATACGATGCTATGTCGGATTGTCTCTGGATCAAAGAAGCCTTAAAACATTTTGGTTGCACTGTGATATACCGATGCTATTGTCGGATTGTCTCTGGATCTACTAGTATTTGATTATTTCCTCCTGACTGCTCTGTCCTCTCTTCTCGTTAAGAACTTGATTTATTTTCTGTCTTTTTGTTTATATACAATTGGTTCACAATATACAAGACATTGTATATGGTTACATATACATGTAACTCTCTCTCTCTCTCTCTCTCTCTCTCTCTTCTCTCTCTCTCTCTCTCTCTCTCTCTCTCTCTCTCTATTCTATATATATATATATATATATGTGTGTGTGTGTGTGTGTGTGTGTGTGTATACATATATATACATACATACATACATAATACACACATACATACATGCATACATACATACGAACAAGCATACATACATACTCATACATCTATAAACATACATACATACATACATGACTACATACATACATACATGTACATACATACATACATGCATACATACATACATACATCATATACATACATACATACACATACATACATCACATACATACATACATAAACACATACATACATACATACATACATACACACATACATACATACATACATACATACATACATACACACATAACACATACATACATACAACATACATACATACATACATACATACATACATACATACATACATACACACTACATACATACAAAATACAAACCAACCTTTGCGCCGAAAAAAAATCTGCTATGAAAAGAAAATCCAATCGAATCCAATCCATTTCAAACAAGCAATCAACTAGTTGTTATCATTGTTGTTTAAAGCCCAGCCGACTGCATAGAGTCATATCAGGGCTATAACGCTTCAAAGCACACAAAAACTTCAACAGGAAAAAGAAAAGAAAAGAAAAGAAAATGAAGTACACATACCCATGCATTCGTGCACATAATCTAAGGACATACTCCCGGTGTTGACCACTCCGTCCAATTTATCGCACAGCGGATTTAATAAACACACCTGAATACAAATTTAAGCATACCTAAGGACACCAACATATGTATAAAAACGGGCATAAATTACCTAAAATTGCTTCCGCATGTCTGACCTCCCTAGAGCCAAAAATGCACTTAATACATGCATCCAATTATCTATCCTAAGAAAAGTACGTAAGACTTTATCGAACACATACAGATGAATGGACCAACAAGGCAGAAAATGATAGGAAGAAATGACAGAAAGCAAAGGAATAAGGCAGAAACAAGGAGAGTGATAGAAAACAGGAAATTTCTAGCACAGAATTTCCTGAAGGTGGGGATACTATTTATACTGAAAGAGCCCCCGGCATCCCCACGGGAATAAGCTATCAACTAAGCAAGCAGCCAACTGACCTGATCTAGGCAAGAGTACATGCTGCCCGTTGTATCGAACGAAAACACCACCTCCACCTGCCGGCCCCCTGTGTCGAAACTGTTCAAGATGGCCTGAAAAAAATATTTACACTGATGAAACAACAACAACGACGACAACAACAACAACAACAACAACAACAACAATAACGATGACAAAGACAAGGGCTGAATATAGAGATAAACAAACAAACAAACTTAAAAAATTTAGACAGATGAAATAAGAACAACAATGACAACAACAACACCAACACCGCTATGACGACGACAAGGGCTAAATAAACAAACAAATAAATAAACAAACAAACCTAATTTTTTTAGACAGATGAAATAAGAACGACAATGACTACGACAACAACAACGCTAATGACGACGACGACATGGGCTAAATATATAAACAAACAAATAAACAAACAAACCTGAAATACCTAGTCAGACGAATTAAGAACAACAACGACATCAACACCAACACCAACAACGACCACGACGACGACGCGGCTGAATAAACAAACAAATAAATAAACAAACAAAGCTGAAAAATATTTAGACAGACGAAATAACAACAACAGCGACAACAACATCAACACCAACAACAACGATTACGGTGACGATAAGGACTAAACAAACAAATAAATAAATAAACAAACAAGCCTAAAAATATTTAAACAGATGAAATAACAAGAACAATGTCAACAACAACACCAACACCAACAACGATGACGACAATGACAAGGACTAAATAAACAAAAAAATAATAAACAAACAAATAAATAAACAAACAAAGAAACAATTTTTTTCAGACAGATGAATTAAGATCAACAATTCAACAACAACACCAACAACGACGACGGCGACAAGGGCTCAATATGCCAACAAACAAATAAACCTAAAATGTGTTTTAGACAGATGAATTAAAAACAATGACAACAACAACAATAACATCGCTGACGACGACGACACCGACTAAATAAACAAACAAATAAACATACAAACATACACAAAATGCTTAGATATTTAAAACGATACATTGCACTCAGTCAGTCCCATATGTACCAGGTGGTGATACTATTTTATACTGAAAGAGCCCCCTGCATTCGTATGGGGGGGGGGGGGATACAGGGAGGGTAAGGGGCCGCCTAAAGTCCTAGTCCCCTTGCGCTCACAGGGCAGATCCTTTGGTCATGAGTTAAGGGTAGTGTAACTCCAACGGAAAAGCTTAGAGGACTGAAGGCACATATCACACCTGATGGCGCCTTTCACCAAACCATGGTACTATACACCATCATCACCATGTGCCCTGCCGCATTGCGTTGGCGATCATGGCCCTCCATATGTATCTATCCCTTGTTGCCGCAAGCACATCTTCCACCCTCTCTGTCCTCAGCCACCCTGCAAGTCCGTCCGATATTTTTTCTCTGAGTCTACCCGGTGCTCTCTTTCCCTCCAGCTTTCTTGTTGTGACCAGGTGCTCTAATTCCCCTGTCCTCATAAAATGATCTATAAATGCTGTCTGTCTTTTCCTAATCTTCCTTATGAATGATCTTCTTGTGTCTGCCTTCATCAAGACTGTCTCGTTTGTTTTCTTTGCTATCCATGGAACTCTCAACATTCTTCTTAGAAACAACATCTCGGCTGCCTCAATCCTGTTCTGGCTTTGCTTGTTGACTGTCCACGCCTCACAACGCATAACATTATCGGTTCTATATAACATTCGAAAACTCTCTTCCTGATGTTAATTGATAGACATTTGTTGGTAAGAATGCTTTTCATCTTCTTGAATGCTGTTTTGGTTAGGCCGATTCTGCTGGCTATTTCTGATGTGCATCTACGTTTTGGTGAGATGATCGTTCCCAGATATCTAATTTCAACTTATTAACCTGTCTCAAGGTTGTGCCGTTTGCTGTTATTTTGCACGAGGGGATTTCATGTTTTTTACCGATTACCATGACTTCAGTCTTCTTGCTATTTAGCTCCAACCCTTCATTGTTGCTTTCTATTTCTATTATATTCACAAGGTTTTGAAGGTCCCTTTCATTTTCTGCAATTAGCAGGGTGTCATCTGCGTACTATACAATATAACACAAATATCTACACGGTCATCTACATCAGACGCTCGCCTGAAGAAGTCCCTTATGGGTGGACCAACACCGGGTCCTGCTTCTCAACAAAATCCATCTTCATACAGTCCCTTACATCCATCTTGTCGCACCAGAGGATGTTAGAAGAATCTGTTCTCTCCGACTGACCACCAAGTGCCATGGTAGCCTGCAGGAACTGGTAAAAACTGTCTATTCATTGCTATATATAACCCGACCATTGTAGACGATGTAAGAAAGAAGAAGCCTACGTTTAACTCTTTGACTCCTGCACCCGGTCCACTAGCATCCTGCATTGTCAACTATGCTAGCAAAGCAAAAACTTTACCCTTCGACTCCATCATGAATGAAGCTGGTGGACAGGGTGATGCAGTCAAAGGGTTAAGTTTTTGTAGTTGGTGGATAGGGTGATATAGCCAAAGGTTTAAATTTTTGCAGATGGTGAAAAGGGCGACGGAGTCAAAGGGTTAAGTTTTTGCAGTTGGTGGATAGGGAGAGGGAGACAAATGGTTAAAACTGTCAGTGACTGCAGAAAGGTCAGGTTGTGAATGACTACGTACCTGTTTTTCTTCCTCCTTCAGTTCGTCTGCCTTTGACGTGACACCGTTCGTGGCACCTTTGATCCCAACCATGCGGAAAAGAAGAGAAGACAATGACAATGACAATGACAATGACAACGATATTGTACTGACCAACGGTAAAAGTTGATTGGATTACTATTAGTATTGTTGTTGTTGTCATCATCATCATCATCATCATCATCATCATCTTCATCATCGTTGTTGTTGTTGTTGTTGTTCTTCTTCTTCTTCTTCTTCTCCTCCTCCTCCTCATCATCATCATCATCGCCACCACCACCACCACCATCATCACCATCATCATTACCACCACCACCACCACCAC
Organism: Monoplex corrugatus; assembly: GCA_030674185.1. Lineage (NCBI taxonomy): Eukaryota > Metazoa > Mollusca > Gastropoda > Littorinimorpha > Ranellidae > Monoplex > Monoplex corrugatus. The sequence goes on from JAPXFY010000013.1 coordinate 54,121,584, forward strand.
CATCATCACCACCGTCATCACTATCATCATCACCATCCTCCTCCTCCTTCTTATTTATTTATCCATTCATTTCTTCATTTATTATCATTATCGATAGTATTATCGTTATCGTTAGTATTATGTTTACTATTCTTCTTCTTCTTTTTCTTACCATATTGTTCTGTATTTCCCCTTCCTTTCATCATTATCATCACCGTCATCACTGTCGTCGCCGTCATCATTCATCATCATCATCATCATCATCATCACTATTATTACTATCATTCTTCTTCTCCTTCTTCTTCTTACTGTTGTTCTCCTTCTTGTTGTTATCATTATCATTATTGTTGTTGTTATTGCTGATATTCTCATCATAATCGTCATTATCGATATTATTGTTGTTGCTATAATAGTCATTAGTATTATGTTTACCAGCATTCTTCTTCTTTTTCTCATCAAATAGTGCTGTAAGTATCATTTCTTTTCATTGTTATTATCACTATCATCTGTAGTATATCTATTATTATTGTTATCAGCTTTTAATTTTTCATGAGCATTCTCATTATTATATGAATATTATTATCATTATTGTTATTATTGTTGTTGTTATATTATTATTATTATTATTGTTATTATTATTATTACTACTACTACTACTACTACTACTATTATTATTATCATCATTATATTATTGTTTTTAATATCATTATCATTATTATTATTATTATTATTGTCATCATTATTATCATCATTAATAGTAGCAGTTGTAGTAGTAGTAGTAGTAGTAGCAGCAGCAGCAGCAGCAACAGCAGCAGTAGAAATAGGAGAAGTAGTAATAGTAGTATTAGTAGTAGTAGTGTAGTAGTAGTAGTTAGTAGTAGCAGCAGCAGCAGCAGTAGCAGCAGCAGCAGCAGCAGTAGTAGTAGTAGCAACAGCGAGAGTAGTAGTAGTAGTAGCAGCAGCAGTGATAGTAGTAGTAGTGTGTAGTAGTAGTTAGTAGTAGTAGTAGTAGCAGCAGCAGCAGTAGGAGTGGTAGTAGCAGCAACAGCAGCAGCAGAAGTAGTAGTAGTAGTAGCAGCAGCAGCAGCAGTAATAGTAGTAGAATTAGTAATAGTAGTAGCAGTAGTAGTAGTAGTGTAATTAGTAATAGTAATAGTAGTAGTAGTAGTGGAATTAGTAATAGTAATAGTAGTAGTATTGTCGTTCTGTATTCACCTTTGGACTTTTTGGCCTCAGGAGCTTTGGGTTCAGCCAGCTGCACCTCTAATGCGGACCCATCCACCAGGCCTGCATCCATTAGAGTGTGACCTTTGACCTGTCTACCCTCATACTGAAACACACAAACACACACACACACACACACACACACACACACACACACACACACACACACACACACACACACACACGCACGCACACACACGCACACACACGATCATAATCATCACCATCATCATCATAATCAATCATCTATTGTCAGGTTAACATAACAATTCTATTGAACACACACACACAGACACACACACACACAGACACAGACACACACACACAAACACACACACACACACTTACTAAATGGCGTTTTCACACACACATACACACACACACACATACATACACACACAAACACACATACACACACATACACATACACACACACACATACACACACACACACACCCCACACACACACACACACACACACACACACACACACACACACACACACACACACTTTATCAATCACAAGTTCGTCAGTAATAGCTACGAGAAAACAAACATGCACACACCATATACCCTTGTCCACACACCCCACCTCCCTCCTCCCCAAACCCGCACCACGGGCACCCCCACTCTCATTCCCTACAATCCCCACCCTCCTGCTACCTTCAGCTTCATCCCACCTTGAGCACGACGCGAGAGCTGTCCTCTTTGATGACGTCAGCAATTTTGGAAATGACGTCTTTAACTGTGTCCAGGCTGGATGACGTTACTTCCGTCTGTCCAAGGTCGTTGGGCAACGTCACGATAAGAGTCACCGATCGTGCCACCAGAATCTGCAGACGAAACCCATTTTATTTCCTCATCGACTTTTTGTTTTTCTTTTTTAGTCATGTTCAGTTTAAATACAATTAATTAAACAACGAGGATGATATATGTGTTATGCAAATACACTAAATCTGATACAGTTTTTTTTTTTAGTACATAATAATATGATAAGTAATACTGGTTTTCAGTATAGTTTCAAGTGTATTTCCTTTCAGATGCCGTCTGTGCTGTCCAGACCTCTGAGAGAGACAAGCTCCCCCATCTGACCAAGGCCTTTAAAAAAGTTTTAAAAATCCCAAGAGTAGTCCTCCAGTGGATCCCCGCTCACTGTGGGATACGAAGAAACGAGACATTAGGCGAGCTAGCAAAAAGAGGAGCTCAGGAAGAACAACCGGAGAACAGCGTTAGCTGCAGCGAGGAGAGAAGCATCATCAAATCACTCCATGGAAAGAAAGGGACGATTACCACCTTCTGTCCACAGAACAGCGAGTAATCATCGAGCATTTGTTCTCTCGTCTGAGCACACATAATCATTCGAACAGAGGTTAACAGAATTAACGAACGAACAGGCACAGGCACACATGCTCGCTTTCTTGCACTGGAAAATAAAACAGACAAAATGTGCGCGCAGATTCTTTTCTGGTCACACAGACATCATGTACACCAAGATACAAGTTAGACTTGATTGTTTTACTTTTAGCCTAAAAATAAATAAACAAACATAAATAAATAAACAAATGAACATATAGATAGATAGATAGATAGAGAGAGAGAGAGAGAGAGAGAGAGACAGACAGACAGACAGATAGATAAACAGACAGATCGATAGATAGATAGATACATAGACAAATACATAGATAGATAGATATTGATAGGTAGATAGATAGATAGACAGACAGACAGATAGATAGACAGACAGACAGACAGATATATAGATAGACAGACAGATAGATAGATAGACTGACAGACAGACATATGGAGACAGACAGACAGACAGATATATAGATAGACAGACAGATAGATAGATAGATAGATAGATTGACAGACAGACAGATAGATAGTTAGATAGACTGACAGATAAATAAAGACATATAGACAGATAGATAGATAAATAGATAGATAGATAGATAGATAGACACACAGATAGGTAGATAGATCAATCAATCGATCGATAGATAGACAGATAAATCGATAGATTGATAAACAGATAGATAGATAGATAGACAGCAGATAGATAGACAGACAGATAGACAGGCAGACAGATAGACAGGCAGATAGATAGATAGATAGACAAATAGATAGATAGATAGACAGACAGACAGACAGATAGATAGACAGACATATAGATCTATTATAGATAGATAGATTGACAGACAGACAGACAGATAGATAGTTAGATAGACTGACAGATAAATAAATAGACATAGACATATAGATAGATAGATAGATAGATAGATAGATAGACACACAGATAGGTAGATAGACACACAGATAGGTAGATAGATAGATCAATCAATCGATCGATAGATAGATAGGTAGACAGATAGATAAATCGATAGATCGATAGACAGATAGATAGATAGATAGACAGGCAGATAGGCAGATAGACAGGCAGATAGATAGATAGATAGACAAATAGATAGATAGATAGACAGATAGATGGATAGATAGATAGACAAATAGATAGATAGATAGATAGATATTGATAGGTAGATAGATAGATAGATAGACAGACAGATAGATAGATAGATAGACTGACAGATAAATAAATAGACATATAGACAGATAGATAGATAGATAGATAGATAGACACACAGATAGGTAGATAGATCAATCAATCGATCGATAGATAGATAGGTAGACAGATAGACAGATAAATCGATAGATCGATAGACAGATAGATAGATAGAGAGATAGACAGGCAGATAGATAGATAGGCAGATAGATAGATAAACAGATAGATAGGCAGACAGATAGACAGACAGACAGACATATAGATAGATAGATATATAGATAGATAGATAGATAGACAGATAGACAGAAAGATACATATAGACAGACAGACAGACAGACAGATAGATACACAGATAGATAGGTAGACAGATAGACAGGCAGATAGATAGATAGATAAAACGAGAGAGAGAGAGAGGGAGAGAGAGAGAGAGACAGACAAACAGACAGACAGGCAGACAGACAGACAGACAGACAGACAGGGACAGAGACTCACTTACAACAAGTTACATATTATGGAAGTTCGATTTTTTTCTCTTTCCAACCATGCATACTGATCTTGCATGGTTTCAACACTGCTGTGCGACTTCCATGTCCCGTCCCTTCTCTTCCCACCCTCACACCCCACCCCTCTCCCTGACTAATGCACACACACTTGCACACCCACCCCCTCTCCAAATCATGTAACAGTTCAGTTGGTGTTGCTTTATAGCTGATGATCCTATCATCCTAATATTGGCCGTAGTGGTCTGCTCTATACCTATAAGCAACACGAACTGACCTGCTTCTTGATTTCGAGAGAGGGTGGGGTGGTGGTGGTGGGGTCTACTGGTCAGGGAGCGGGGGATGGGGATGGGGTGGGGGTGGGGGGCAGGGAAGAAGCACATTAGTGATTAGACAGCTATAGTCAGATAACAAAAATATGGAAAGCAACAACAGTAACAAAACAACAGCAAAACAACAACAGTAGCAACAACAACAACGAAATCCGATGCATATAATTATAAGTATAATAAGACTGAAATACCTCTGCCTTGAGGATGGTTTCTGGTCGAACTCCAAGGTAAGACATGGAATGAGATCTGTTGAGGATTTTCCCTTGGTATTTCAATCTCACTTGCGTTTCTTTGACATTCTCCTCTTCCGCCACTTTTCTGCACAGAGTTTCGATGGTATCGCTGGGTCGCACATAGTACTGGGCATTTCTGCCCGTTGGGATTTTCACATAGATGTCGACAGTTCCACTCGCCATGGCTGAGTCACGGTGGGATTGTTTTCTGGAATGGGTTTAGTTACCACCTTGCTCTTGGCTACTCTTGTCGTCTGCTAGCAAACCCCGAGTCCGTCTGCCACTTTTATTGGACACAAGTATTTCCAAAAATAAACAGACCCGGAGATCTAAATATACTAACCAACGAGAAGCGTTTTATATTTGTTTACGGACCCTGGCTTTATTTTTAGAACGTTAGTCAAATGTTTGAACAAGCGCCAAATAGCTTGTCTGAAGTCATGTTATATGAGACTTTTGTATTATTTACAGTAATAAAAATATTTTGTATCTGTTTTATTGATAAATTGAAGCATTTCATCAAGTAATGAAAAATTCACCTTTAAAAATATTTTTAATTTTGAGATTATTTGAACGCAGGCAGCAGCATTTGTTTCGGATAGAGATTACTTCTAAGGGACGTCACTCTCTGACCAATATGAAGCAATTTCACGATGGATGTGAAATTTCTTTACCGAAGAAGAAAGGTGAGGAACGCAGGATGTCTGAAACAGATGGTGAGTTTTCCCCCATAAATCCTTGATTACTAGGTTCTTTGATATTATCGACCAATTACAATGTGATGTCTTAGTCACTTAGTGTATCTACTTTCACTTCTTAGTTCTTACAAGTAAACTGTCACTGAGTGATGTAGGTATGTTACAAAAAATTTCAAATATTTTTAATAAATATGTAATTACCATCATTGAAAAGAGCAAAAAAAGAACATTAAAATGGTATAAAAAGTTCTTTGATTGATTGTCTGTGACGAAAGTTACGATTTTTTTAATGATTAAATTTTCGACGTTTTCCTTCAATGGATTACATAGCAAAAACTGTGACCGCGTATGTGCCGTTTCATCACAAAAAGCACCATAACTTTGGAACGACTGAACCGATTGAAAAAAATCAAGTATCCATAGAAAGGTCTTTGTTTAGCCAAGATGATTACGACTTTCATGAATCTCTGGGTTTTTGCATTAATTAGGAATTAATTCATTAATTGCCTCAACTGGCTAAAGCGAAAATTAATTGAGATTCCTAAAATCTTTACAGTTTCCAAAATCATCAAATTTCTTACTTGAAAATTGTTGAGTAAAGCCTCAAGATAATTATAATGATAAATTACAACAGTTATTCAATGCCATTAGGCTGAATCTTTATGTAATAATCAATTAATTACAGTTTTTCATGAACAACCGCCTTTAAGAAGTTGTCAACCTGTGTATTTATTAAATACCTCTTGGTTTTTATATACAGATGTTTATAATTATGAGATATGTAGGCCTATGTATATCATTATATATCATATACATGTGTGTATAGATATATGTGATGTAAATATATTTATATTGATTAATCAAAATAAAAAATTGAGAGCCTGTGATGGTAGTATAAAACCCCTTAAAAATAGACATGAAAATTGTTTGAATATTTCACTGAAAAAAACTCAAGTTTCCTGGTAGCATAGAAATGAGTCTTTATTAAGACTAGAGATTACAGATTAATTACTAATTAAGCTGTTCTGAGGGGAAAAAAGATTCACAGACTGAATTGGTTTATAACTTGCACATCTGGAAAGTTCATATTGCAATTTTGAATTAAAAATTCAGCTGGTAGTAAGGACAGTGTATCTTTTCAATTATTTACCCTGACAAGCAGACCTTTTTCAAAAAGTTTTGTTTTTTTTCCTTGCGTAATCACACACTTTTTCATAAGCTGTCATACAACATGAAAGATAATGTGTTATGTACATAAATATGTGTGTGTGCATGTGTGTTATAAGTGTGCATATATATATATATATATATATATATATATATATATATATATATTATATATATAGTACATGTACCAGTATGCATATCACTCAAAAAACAAAATTATATGCAAACAAAAACACAAAGACGACAATATTTGGTTACAAATGTTTTAATGCATAATGCTATATCAAAATAAATACACAGAACAGGTAACAAGATGAAAAGGGCATCAGCAGAAATATATCATAACATACACGCACAAACACCAGACATAAAAATAAGCTACATTGCCAAAACAAAATTCTGAAACATATTTACATGAGTTACATACAAATAGTCCACACATACACAAAAAAGCACAGAATCCATAGTCACATTTACAGCTTGCTAAATGAAGAGATTACAAAAATGTGCAGACATTGTAAGAATGGAATCGTGAAAGTCATCTGTGTAAAACCAAACATGTCAAATGAAAATCTTAAACAATAACAAAAATTAAAAAAACTAAAGATTATACATGAAGGGTATCCAAGTGTCATTACCTAGACACACCCCAGTCTTCTTAGAGTGTACACGCTTGACAGGAAGGCTTCTCTTGACATTTTGCTGTTGACCTCTCCCAAGAATTTTTTGCTAAATACATGCAGCATACAAGTCACTGTTCTTCTCAGTACAACTATGCCATTTCCTCCTCTCCATCTGATACAGTGATGAAAATGATTGCTCCACATCATTAAATTCATATGAAAGGGTGGCTATGTATCCCTGATGATTATTGGCATTATCATTAATAGTGTTTAAAGCCCAACCCACTATATCCCTGATGATTATTGGCATTATCATTAATAGTGTTTAAGGCTGGAGGGCTCTTGTCCTGAAAAACCATTCTTTTCTCAAATGCCAATGTCTTCAAAAGTTCCATTTAAGCAATTGTATACGTGCTATTCTGTCTCTAGTGTACATGTATTCATGTGAGAGATACAATTATGAAGACTTCATGCATTAAAACCACCTCTCCCATTTAAAATGCCAAAACCCAAAGAAATAATGAGAATAATAAATAGCCTACGTACATTATATAGGCTACAGAGCAAACCTCTGGTAATAAAGTTTTCTTTTCAAACTCACTCAATATGTGTACAAACATGAATTATTGCACAGCAGGACATGACCAGTAGATAGAAAGTGGCAGTGCATATATATATCATGACAATTGACTTGTGGAACAGGCAGGTCAAGTGAGAAAGACCTGACAGATCCTTTGGTTCAACTGACAGTGAATTCCAAAGAGATGGTGTGAGAAATGGAAAGCACAATGCTCAAGCTGACTTAAGATGACATTTTATCACCATCAGAAGCTTTTGTTTTGAGAACTTCATGCATCTGTTTTATTTACCATTAAGATGAGACAATCCTAAAACATGTGTTAAGTGAATCAACACAGCAAGAGAAGATGAGCTGACTGACTGTACAGGCCTACATATGTCAGTCTTGCACAAAAATTATCAAAATATCCACTTACAATGGCATACTTGGATACTACACGCAAGCTTCTAGTACTCATACAACGGAGGAAACTGAAATATGTTGGACACGCAATCCGTAATGAGAGAACAGACTTGATGTCCACTGTCCTCCAAGGTAAAGTGGAAGGAAAGAGAAACAGAGGACGGCCACCTGCATCACTTGCTAGAAACATCACAAACATCAGTGGCAAGAAACTCCAGGAGGTGGTCAGACTTAGCCAAGATCGAGAGTGCTGGAGGCAACTTGTGAGGACATCATGTGCAGCGGCCAACACTGTTCCCGGTGACGCCGACAGGTGAGACAGGTGAGACAGACAATGGCATCAGTCTGTGACTGCACGATGAAACATTCAGAGTCATCCCACTCATACCCAGGTGGGGGGAGGGTGGCATCGGAGTCACTCATTTTATCTGGATGAATAAAGACCTTACCCACTATTGGACATTTAAATGACAACAGTAACAGTAATGACAGACAAGGACTACTACTACTAGTTATCACAATTACTAGCACCTAATAATCATTGTATTTAGACCTATACAGTGCCAACAGTCCATATCAAAGCATCCTTGTGCACTTTAGACAGGAACAAAACAAACTAAAAGTGAAAAAAGATGGAGGTTTGTCATGCCCATACATTAATGCAGTAGGCCTATAGGCCTAAGCTCAGTTGGACACACACCAATTTAAAAGGCATATATTGAATATTTGAAATAAAAAAAAGATCACATTTAAAGCATTAATCTTAATCATTGTACCTAGGCTTTATATTTGGAAAATTCAAGATTTTTTTCAGTGTGATAATATTAAATTTAGAAGTTCAGCATTACTGTGCATCGGCTCATCACACCTTTGGGTATTTACTCTGTGTGTGTGTGTGTGTGTAGTGAGTGTGTGTGAGTGTGTGTTGTCACTGAGCTGCATCTGTCAAACATCAGTCATCAAGACTGTTGTGTGGGTGTACACATATCAGGAGATGAGACACTACTACATGACCAATATCCATTGTCCCTCACCATCCTTAACTATTGTAGTCCTATTTAGATCTACACTATGATTCTTGCTAAACTTGCCTAGTTAGTAGTAGTGAGTTTTAATCTTATCCAATCTGACAATCTGAAGTCCAGAAGTCTAGAAGCTGATAATCATAATGAGGGGCAGCAGACCTTCGAAGTTCGGCTGCCCATCGACACAGTTTGCTGAGTCAGCTAGACTCAGACTGACAACCAGTGTCAAACTGAAGCTTGTATTTCCAGTATTTGACAATAATTTTTCACCAAATTTTACACAGTACACTAAAAATGCATTGTCTTGTATGTCGTGAAAAATGAAGAAATTATTCCAATAGGTTCAGCTGGTATGAAAAAAGAAAACGGTTAATCGGCACTAAAAGTCTTGCGCCCATTGTGAACAAGGCAATTATGCGCAATAACAACGGTCACCACACCCACTATCTGTAATATGGCCTAAAATGTTTTTCTGACAATACAACTGCACCAAATTTTACACATAAGCAGGAAAATGCATGTTCTTATTGGTAATTAATTCACTTGAATTAATATTCATACCTGTAAGTTTGGGAGATACGGCCGCAAACACCAAAAGTCACACCAACACTGCCACGTCAGCAAATCAGAGGAAGCTCGTGAAAATGACCCGATCATTATGGGAAAAGTACGGACTTCGGTATTCAGATCGGTAATTATCGGACACATGAATACATTAACGAAGCAAACAGCGATTGTTTGCCTACCCTCTCACATGTGCCGCCACGCCGGTCACAATCTTCCGCTGTAGTTTTCGCGCACGCGTAATCGCCGATTGTGACATACCTAAGTGATGTGACACGAAGTATTATTCATTTATTGTCATATTGATGTGGACAAATAAGATATCCCTTCTTCACCCCATTCAAAAGTATGCAGTATGCCAGTGCTGTTGAACTTGAGCGTTTGATGAGTGTGTGTATGTAGTACCAAACACCCGAAACCTCCCATCCCCTCCTTTGCAGCTTATTGCAACAAAATAATGAGCATGTTGATTGTACATTCTGTA
>JAPXFY010000013.1:54136954-54139454 GCA_030674185.1 Monoplex corrugatus
TTAGAGTTCTTAGTCATGTTCACATTTGTATTCAGGTTTGTTTTTTGAAATCCTCTGGTGATAAACGGGACGGAGTGGTCACCACCACGGTCAAATCCTTAGATTATGTGCACAAATGCATTGATATGTATACTTAATTTTCTTTCCAGTTTTTTTTTTTAATAATATGTGAGGTATGATTTCCTTTTTGAGATGGTTATAGCCCTGTGTGGTCGGCTGGGCTTGAAGCAACACTAACAATCATAGGAAACCCTAGGGAACCTGTGACATCAAGTCACCATTGGACTACCCACCAGAAAAGACTGCATTCCTGCTGGGTCTCTTTTCCTTGGTAGAATTCAGCCGTGCCTGTTCTTTTCCAACTTACTTAGGACACTGCAGACTAAGCCCCGTGCTAATGACAGGAATTGCTCTGTCGTGAGGCCAGACTGAGTAAGAGACCTTCCTGACAAAAAGACTACTGCCTCAGCCCCCTGTAACAGCTGCTATTAATGACTTATACCAAAAATCTCAAATTTGAAATACCTCATGCATGGGCATAGGAGACGAAAGCCAAACTGACATCACCGTGAAGTTAGGGTATAAACATCCACAGAATCTGGGGCAGTTTTCATGATGTTGCAATGATTAATGGTTTCATGATAACGGGGATGATGATCTTGACGCTATGGAGTTTACGACAGCAATGAAGACAATGACAGTGACAATGATTATATAACGATGATAATGATGATGATGATGATGATGGTAATAAGATGGTGATGATGAAATGATGATGAAGAAGAAGAATCTCACCTGTGGGTGTGTCCAAGTGCAGGCCAGAGCCATTGAGGTATGATGATAATAGCGATGATAATGAATGAATGAATGAATGAAAATTTATATCGCGCAACAAAAATCTCCATGCTATAAAAGCATGCTCGCGGCGCACGGTGGGGGGGGGGAGGGGGGGGCACAAAAACAATTCCACACAGCCTTTGCACCAACATTCATAAAGGCATTCAAGGTATTCACATTCAAATAAGCAATCCCATACAACATTAGAAAAAGTGTGTCTTGAGACTAGATTTAAAGGATGAATGAGTCTTTTTCTCCCTGATGCTCATGGGAAGCATGTTCCACTTGGTAGGGGCAAGGTATTTAAATTCTCGCTGACCATATCTTTTGGTTTTAACATCCCTTGTCCCAGGAACATGAAGAAGAGACTTGGAAGCAGATCTCAGACTGCGAACAGGTTTATATTCAGAAAGAAGATCTTTAAGATAAGAAGGACTACTAGAGTTGAGTGCACGGTAGGTGATAGTTAGTAGTTTGTGATTGATGCGTTGTTGAACTGGGAGCCAGTGCAGATTCCGTAAGATGGGAGTTATGTGTTCAGTCTTCCTGCATCTAGAGATTACTCTGGCAGCTGCGTTTTGTACAGCCTGCAGACGCTGTATTTTCACCTGAGGGAGACCAGCAAGTAGACTATTACAGTAGTCTAATTTTGAGAGTACTAGTGTGACAGCAACAGTCTTAGCAGCTTGAATAGTCAAGTACTGGCGGGCTTTACCAAGAGATCGGATATGGCAGTAGCAAGTTCTGATGATTGAATTGATCTGATCACGCATCGAGAGATTAGCATCCAGAAACACTCCTAGTGTTTTTACTTTCTTCGAGAAAGGGATGTCTGCACTACAGACCGAAAGTGAAGAAAAAGGGACAATTTCTCTTTTAGGAGCAGTTCCGACCAGCAGAACTTCAGTTTTCTCTTCATTCAACTTCAACCGGTTTGCAGACATCCAATGTTTTATTTCCAGACAGCACAATTCAACATTTTTCTTTGATTCAAGAGCGAGAGTATTGTCGGAGGGAAGGCGGGAATAGAGTTGGGAATCATCCGCAAAGAAATGAAAGTCAACATTGAACTGTTCAATCAGAGAAGCCAGGGGTCTTGTGTATAGAGAGAAGAGAAGAGGTCCGAGGACCGATCCTTGCGGAACGCCTGTAAGAAGAGGTGTTTCTTTCGAATATGAAGACCGGACAAGAACTTTTTGAGATCTCTCAGAAAGATATGAAGTGAACCATAACAAGACAGTTTTGTTCAGGCCGATTTCAGTGTGAAGACGCTGCAAGAGAAGGGTGTGATCCATGGTATCAAAAGCAGCGCTCAAGTCTAGCAGAACAAGAATGGCATTGTCACCGTGGTCAAGAAAAGAAAGGAGGTCATTTAATATGCGGAGAAGTGCAGTTTCAGTACTATGTCCACATTTGTACGCTGACTGGAACCTCACTTCGAGATTGTGTGAGACAAGATGTGTTGTCAACTGATCCACAACGGCTCTCTCTATAAGTTTTGAAAGAAATGGCAAGTTCGAAACTGGACGGTAATTATTTAGGATCTCAGGGTCTAAACCAGGCTTTTTGAGTAGTGGTTTGACAATAGCTTGCTTAAGAGGTTTGGGTACGGTTCCCGACTGAAGGCTGAGATTTATGATTTCCTGAATTACAGGAAGCAGAA
>JAPXFY010000013.1:54141954-54161954 GCA_030674185.1 Monoplex corrugatus
GTGATAAACATTTAAGCTAGCTGAATGATTCAGGTGGTTACTTAGTTTTTTGTCATAGGAGCCCTGTGGCTCATAGTGAGGTGGTAATAGCTCAGTGTTTGACGGAGCTGAGTGTCTGTCTCCCTATCTGTGCCTGTGCAGTGACAGAGTATCAACTTTTCTCTTGTCTAAATCATTGTGGGATTTGTTTTTGGCTCTAAGTAGCTCCTACCCAGAGTTGAGTGAGCTATGGGTTCATTGAGAAGATCGGTCGTTTCACCCACTTCATGGATGCTTATTGACGATGTTGCTCATATCTGTTGACCAACACTGCAGGTGTCTGTATCTCTCAAGCCGGATAGATGGCAGTATTTTTTTATATTAAAAAAGTAGGGATGGTGTAGCCTTTTCATGGCAGTTTCAGTCCAGAGTAGAACTCCATAGCATTGTGATTCACATCCCCTCATTTTCATCATCATAGTATTGTGAAAAATTGTTCAAGATTCTGTGGCCAGTAAAGGGAGAGGGATAAAAAGAGAGAGAGAGAGAGGGAGAGAGAGGTGAACGATGCATGCACTATCTCTATCCATCTAATTTTATCATCTTCAAATTATGTAAAAGATAAATAGCAAGATTCCCTGTACTCTCCCACTTTGTGGGAAACAACTCAAACTCTGATCTGAAAAAAAAAATGGTGAGGGAAAGGGGCCAGGTAAAATAGCCCAGGTAAAGAGAAAACCGAAACAGTTGTGTCTAATATGTTGACAGAACTGAGGATGGCGGTACGCAGCAGCATCTGGAGGAAGGAAGCATCAAGTCATGAACATGAATATGGTGATGAGGTGCACAACCAGACGACTGATGAGTACTCCAAGACCTGCAGGACATGCGGACATGTCTTAACCTTTGAAAAAATGTGATAACACTGAGGCAAGTCACTTATGGCATCGTGAGTCATGTAGTAGTAAGAAAGTCTGGGGAGAGCCAGACAGCAGAAGGTCCTCAAAGCAAGTTGAAAGTGGTGTCACCTAAGACAGAAGGATACCTGGGTTTAATCTGTGCAGATCACTGCTATCTGAGGGCATCAGTGCCTCCTGCCTGAGGCTGCCTACTTCCTTTGCCATATATTTCTGATGTTTAAGACATTTTCAGCACAAAATTATGACTGTGATAAATAGGACAGAGTGGTCAACGCCAAGGGAATCTCCTTAGATTATGTGCATGAATGCATTGATATGTATTCTTAATTTTCTGTTCCCTTTTTTTTTCCTGTTGAAGTACTGTATATGTATTGAAATGATTATAGCCCTGATATGGCTCTACGCAGGAAGCTGGTAAATATGGTGAGGGAGACAAAGGCCTAAGTTTTTGTTTTGCTTGCATGGTTGACAATGCAGGATACTGGTGGACAGAATGCAGGAGTCAGAGGGTTAGGTGAAGAACAGGTATGGTTGTGGCAGACGGGAGTTTCATGTAGTGAGGTAAGAGTATGGTCGTGGCAAAATTGAATGATAATTAAGAGTCTTTCAAAGGAAGTGTTTTGTGCTTATACATTTAGATCATATTAGGGTACCATAAGGACACATTTCAGGGTAACTGTGAAGGTTTATTTTGTTTCTTGTTTTAACTTGCCTGTATTTGTTTGATATTTCATTTATCATCACTATTACTTTTGAAACTGTGATAACTTAAGTTTTTAATTTTACCTTGTGACAGGACATTTTGGTATTATTTTTGCAAATGATTTTGTTGCTTTGGAGACTATCACAACATTTTTTTAGTTCTGGGAATTTATTATCATTATTTTATTGTTTTTTAAAAATTTTTTTTTCTCACGGGTACTTAACGTGTGGATTATATGCAAATGGATTTGTGTATGTTTGTGGTGTGTTTGTGTGCATGTGCATGAGGTTGTGCGTGCGCGTGTGTGTATGCATGCATGCATATGTGTGTGTGTGTGTGTGTGTGTGTGTGTGTGTGTGTGTGTGTAATTCAATATTGACGTTAGGCATTCTTTTCAGGTATCTGAGTATGGTGAGTGATTTTTACAACCATGCATTTTGTTTGGAGATATTTCATATATTGGCCTTTCTTACACATTAAGTAGCCATTTTTGTTGGTGGTTTTGATGCTGATAACTGTGATATGAGCTGGGATTTTTGTGTGTGATATTGACCATAATTTTTACTATTTTGTCTGTATCTCTGCATTTGTTTTGACATGAAAATACAATCTCAGGATAACTTAGATATTGTATTGACCATTTGACGTCAGTCTGCATTCCGTCCTGCTGTCTCATGTTAAGCTAGGCATTATCACTGCATTGATTGACCATTTTTGGTCACTCTGCATGTCATCATGGAAGACTTGGTATTAAATCCACATGATATGTTGGAAGAATTATTATATGAACAATCTGTGTGGCATTTTGAAGATCTGGCACTTGAACAGTTATGACATGAAAGGGTTTTGTATTTGAATAGCCCACATGGCATTAAGAAGATCTGGTATTAAAGTTATTCAGATCTGTGACTGTCCCATTGAGGACAGAATGTTTCTGCCACTAGCTTCACACTTGTCTGACAGATAAGCAAATAAAGCATCGTTGTCAATGTTGTTTTCATTGACATTATCTGTGGGTTTATTGTTTTATGCGAGTCATAACTTGTGAAGAAAGCAGCTTGTGTGTCTTTCTTGTTTGATCCATTCCTTGCAGTTGAACTGCATGTTTACTTCTAACTACCAGCCAAGTGTCATTGAAGATATATTTTGAAACTGAAACTGTCATTGACATTATCTATGTGTTTATTGTGGTATGTAGATGATAACGTGAAATTATTACATACATGAAGCAACTTGTGTGCATTTCTTGCTTGATCCATTCCTTACAGTTCAATTTCATTTTTACTTCTAACGACCAATCAATTGACATAATGTAATCATTCATGTATGTGTACATTCATGACCATAGGTATGTATGTGTATACATTTACACATTATTAGAAGTATGTATTCATTTGTGTATGTGTATCAGTGTGTGTTAGTAGTATTTAGCCATTTGTGCACATGTATCATAGTTCATATTCTGATATGTATGTGTATAAATTATAGGATTTTTTTCAACTGAATGAAGTTGTCTGATAGTTGTTTAATGATTTCAGTGAATTTTGTTTTAACTCCATGAGGTTTTGTGATATTGATTAGTGATATCAATTCTATGTGAATAATCAAATTTAATGAAGTTTTGTGATATTGATAAGTGATGTCGGCTCTTTGAGAGCCGTTTTATATATTCTGTGTGAATTTTTTGTTGTTGTATATTCTGTGTGACGTTTTCTAATTGAATAAAGTTTTATGATATCAGTTAAAGATATCATTCCGTATGAACTAATTTAATTGAATAACATTTTATGATTTGGTTAGTGATAATCAATTCTTTGTGAACCATTTTCATTGAATAAAATTTTGTGATATTTCAATGTAACTGAATAAAGTTTTCTGATATTTGTTATTGATATTAACTCTTTGCGAACTGTTTTAATTGGATTATATTCTGTGATATTCCACTTTAACTGAATAAAGTTTTGTGGTATTTGATCAATGGAATGATTGTGTCAGAAGGATGTTTCGGTAATGCAGATTGACACCCAGCTCCGCCATACTGTGTGTAGATGCTAGAATAATATGAGACTGAATAATGTGATAAAACGTGCTCGGCGCAGAGGAAGAACGACTGTGCGTGTTTGTATGAGTTTGACACTGGTATGAGAAAAACCCTCTGCATACGGCCTCAAGTCCATCCAACTGTGAATGGGTACCTGTGCTGTTCAGGGTTCATGAAGTGAAGCACAGAGGGGGAGGAGATTGGTATCAACACGAAGGTGAAGCACAGAGGGGGAGGAGATTGGTATCATCATCATAATGTCAGCCATCCATAAAGTTCAAACTTCAAAACATTTTATTACCCAAAGATAGTAGCAGACACTAGATTACACACACATACACAGAACCCCCGTGGGGGTGCCAGGGGCTTTAAGTATAATAATAATAATAACAATAATAATAATGATAATAATGAAATTTAATAATAGTAATAATAGTAATGATGATAATAATGGTAATAATAATAGTAGTAGTAATGATAATAATAATAGGAGGGAAAGAGAACACGAGGTACACGCAGGGAGAAAATATTGGACGGACTTGCAGGATGGCTGAGGACAGAGAGGGTGGAAGATGTGCTTGCAGCAACAAGGGATAGATTCGTATGGAGGGCCATGATTGCCAACGCCGTGTGGCAAGGTACATGATCAGAATAATAATACATGTAAAACTAATGATATTTGTAAGGCGCCAAACCTTGATTCAAGAATCAAACCAAGGCGCACACTCTCATCGTTCATCAAAGCAATCACCAACAACGACAAAACCTCCAGGGCACAAAGTACACGCAAAATAAGTGTGTGTGGGGGGGGGGGGGGGGGGGGAGGCAAGAGGGGAGTAAAGTACATGACCTGTGACCTGAGTCATCATCCTCTCTCTCTCTTACACACACACACACACACACAGAGTATAAATAGTATCCCCTGAAATGATAGTTGGGTATATTATTTAGGAAAGGATGGACACAACTCAGAGCATGAAGATCTTGCTAGTTTATTCTCTAGTCACATAGGTAAAGCCGTAGCATAATTATGGGAGCAGTTTCGTATGACATAGCATCGTACATAGTTTCGTACAATGTATAACATCCCCCTTCTTTCATCAGAGGATCCAATTTTGATAACATCAAAACATCAAACTTGAAATGAAATAACTTTGATCTTGAACACAAAAATTGGAACTTGTGCATGCAAGAAATAAAGACAATGAAAAGCGAAACAGTTTCCTCGTTTCAATACTGCGGTGTGCATGTGTGTGTGTACAGTGTGTGTGTGCGTGTGTGTGAAGAGTCTGTGTCAGTACTGTCACTCTTCCCTGTATCTCAGGGGCTTTCTCACTTCCCTGCCAGATCGCGTGGTGCTGTATGAGGGAGGGCTCTCTGCCGCTAGTATCTGATTGTCCGAGGGCGCTTGGGGAACAGGGGAGTTCTGGCTGCTTGCCGACGTCGATTTGTCCTTAGCCGGTATCTCCTTTGATCCACTGGCCTGTTGTTGTGTTAGTGCGTCTCGCGCCTCGGTCGTGCCGGTACTTTCCTCTCCCCGGACGCGCTCGCGCAGGTCGATCCTGTTCCGGCGGAGCTTGCTGCCCGTGTACATACTGACGTTGTACGACCTGGGAGTGGAGGTATTGTTCACCACCTGCCCTGGTCCCATCTCTTGGTCTCCTTATTCACTGGTCCCATCTCTTGGTCTCCTTATTCAAGATGCGAATGTCCTGTCCTGGGTAGAGTGGGGGGAGGTCACTGGAGGCAGATTTGTCATAATTGATTTTCATAGTCTGTCGCCTGTCGTCCAGCTGTAGCTTGTACTGTTGATACTCGGCGCGCGGCGCTACCCGCGAGGGCAGGAGGGTGGCTAGGGGGTGGCCGAAAAGCATTTCGGCGGGGGATGGGAGCTTAGAGTCCACAGGGGTGGCTCGGAGGTTGAGCATGGCAAGCTGGAAATTTTTTTCCTTCCCTGTCGCATTTCTTGATGGTCTTCTTGACCGTTTGCACCTGTCGCTCGATGAAGCCATTTGATTGTGGGTATCTGGGGGACGAGGTGACGTGGTCGATGCCGTATTTGTCCATGAGTTCCTTGAAAGGCTGGCCTTGGTACTGTGGCTCATTATCACTGACGATCTGGTCGGGCCGGCCAAACATGGCGATGACCCTCTCTACTTCCTCCGCTATGGCATGGCTGGATGTGGTTTTCATCTGGGTAACGATGGGGTACTTTGAGAAATAGTCTGCAATCAGGAGGAAGTTGCGGCCTTCGATCTCAAACAGGTCTGTTCCTAGTTTTCTCCAAGGGCTGTTGGGAATGTCATGGGGAAGAAGGGGCAAACGATGGTTTGCGCTCGCGAATTCCTGGCAGGTTGCGCATGACCTGACTGCTTGCTCAATGTCTCTCAAGATGTTTGGCCAGTACACACATTCTTTGGCCAGGAGCCGCATCTTCTCAAGGCCTTGGTGAGATTGATGGAGTTGTCTCAGCACGTCCTGTCGGAGAGCCTCAGGTATGATGACTTCCTGACCTTTGAAGATGATTCCATCCTCGATTGCGAGCTCGTCTCTGAATGACCAGTATGGTCTGACGTCTGTTGTGAGTGCTTTGATGTTGTCTGACCACCCATGAACTATAGTCTGACGTCTGTTGTGAGTGCTTTGATGTTGTCTGACCACCCATGAACTATAGTCTGACGTCTGTTGGGAGTGCTTTGATGTTGTCTGACCACCCATGAACTATAGTCTGACGTCTGTTGTGAGTGCTTTGATGTTGTCTGACCACCCATGAACTATAGTCTGACGTCTGTTGGGAGTGCTTTGATGTTGTCCGGCCACCCATGAACTATAGTCTGACGTCTGTTGTGAGTGCTTTGATGTTGTCCGGCCACCCATGAACTATAGTCTGACGTCTGTTGTGAGTGCTTTGATGTTGTCCGGCCACCCATGAACTATAGTCTGACGTCTGTTGTGAGTGCTTTGATGTTGTCCGGCCACCCGTGAACTATAGTCTGACGTCTGTTGTGAGTGCTTTGATGTTGTCCGGCCACCCATGAACTATAGTCTGACGTCTGTTGGAGTGCTTTGATGTTGTCCGGCCACCCATGAACTATAGTCTGACGTCTGTTGTGAGTGCTTTGATGTTGTCAGGCCACCCATGAACTATAGTCTGACGTCTGTTTGAGTGCTTTGATGTTGTCCAGCCACCCATGAACTATAGTCTGACGTCTGTTGTGAGTGCTTTGATGTTGTCCGACCACCCATGAACTATAGTCTGACGTCTGTTGTGAGTGCTTTGATGTTGTCCGACCACCCATGAACTATAGTCTGACGTCTGTTGGGAGTGCTTTGATGTTGTCTGACCACCCATGAACTATAGTCTGACGTCTGTTGGGAGTGCTTTGATGTTGTCTGACCACCCGTGAACTATAGTCTGACGTCTGTTGGGAGTGCTTTGATGTTGTCTGACCACCCATGAACTATAGTCTGACGTCTGTTGGGAGTGCTTTGATGTTGTCCGGCCACCCGTGAACTATAGTCTGACGTCTGTTGGGAGTGCTTTGATGTTGTCCGGCCACCCGTGAACTATAGTCTGACGTCTGTTGGGAGTGCTTTGATGTTGTCCGGCCACCCATGAACTATAGTCTGACGTCTGTTGGGAGTGCTTTGATGTTGTCCGGCCACCCATGAACTATAGTCTGACGTCTGTTGTGAGTGCTTTGATGTTGTCTGACCACCCATGAACTATAGTCTGACGTCTGTTGTGAGTGCTTTGATGTTGTCTGACCACCCATGAACTATAGTCTGACGTCTGTTGGGAGTGCTTTGATGTTGTCCGACCACCCATGAACTATAGTCTGACGTCTGTTGGGAGTGCTTTGATGTTGTCCGGCCACCCATGAACTATAGTCTGACGTCTGTTGGGAGTGCTTTGATGTTGTCCGGCCACCCATGAACTATAGTCTGACGTCTGTTGTGAGTGCTTTGATGTTGTCCAGCCACCCATGAACTATAGTCTGACGTCTGTTGGGAGTGCTTTGATGTTGTCTGACCACCCATGAACTATAGTCTGACGTCTGTTGTGAGTGCTTTGATGTTGTCCAGCCACCCATGAACTATAGTCTGACGTCTGTTGTGAGTGCTTTGATGTTGTCTGGCCACCCATGAACTATAGTCTGACGTCTGTTGTGAGTGCTTTGATGTTGTCTGGCCACCCATGAACTATAGTCTGACGTCTGTTGTGAGTGCTTTGATGTTGTCTGACCACCCATGAACTATAGTCTGACGTCTGTTGGGAGTGCTTTGATGTTGTCCGGCCACCCATGAACTATAGTCTGACGTCTGTTGTGAGTGCTTTGATGTTGTCCGGCCACCCATGAACTATAGTCTGACGTCTGTTGGGAGTGCTTTGATGTTGTCTGACCACCCATGAACTATAGTCTGACGTCTGTTGGGAGTGCTTTGATGTTGTCCAGCCACCCATGAACTATAGTCTGACGTCTGTTGGGAGTGCTTTGATGTTGTCCGGCCACCCATGAACTATAGTCTGACGTCTGTTGGAGTGCTTTGATGTTGTCCGGCCACCCATGAACTATAGTCTGACGTCTGTTGTGAGTGCTTTGATGTTGTCCAGCCACCCATGAACTATAGTCTGACGTCTGTTGGGAGTGCTTTGATGTTGTCTGACCACCCATGAACTATAGTCTGACGTCTGTTGGGAGTGCTTTGATGTTGTCCAGCCACCATGAACTATAGTCTGACGTCTGTTGGGAGTGCTTTGATGTTGTCTGACCACCCATGAACTATAGTCTGACGTCTGTTGGGAGTGCTTTGATGTTGTCTGGCCACCCATGAACTATAGTCTGACGTCTGTTGTGAGTGCTTTGATGTTGTCCAGCCACCCTTGAACTATAATCTGACGTCTGTTGGGAGTGCTTTGATGTTGTCTGACCACCCATGAACTATAGTCTGACGTCTGTTGGGAGTGCTTTGATGTTGTCCGGCCACCCATGAACTATAGTCTGACGTCTGTTGGGAGTGCTTTGATGTTGTCTGACCACCCATGAACTATGGTCTGACGTCTGTTGTGAGTGCTTTGATGTTGTCTGGCCACCCATGAACTATAGTCTGACGTCTGTTGGGAGTGCTTTGATGTTGTCTGACCACCCATGAACTATAGTCTGACGTCTGTTGGGAGTGCTTTGATGTTGTCTGACCACCCATGAACTATGGTCTGACGTCTGTTGTGAGTGCTTTGATGTTGTCTGGCCACCCATGAACTATAGTCTGACGTCTGTTGTGAGTGCTTTGATGTTGTCTGACCACCCATGAACTATAGTCTGACGTCTGTTGTGAGTGCTTTGATGTTGTCTGACCACCCATGAACTATAGTCTGACGTCTGTTGGGAGTGCTTTGATGTTGTCCAGCCACCCATGAACTATAGTCTGACGTCTGTTGGGAGTGCTTTGATGTTGTCCGGCCACCCATGAACTATAGTCTCCATCAGACTGTTCAGCACGGGGTCAGTCTTGGTGGCTTCACGCAGCTGGTACTGCTTCTTGGGTGTGAAACTGATGAAGTCGTACTGACTGAAACCAATCTCGTCAAGGGAGAGGTCTAGGCCATCCACACGGAGGTTAAGGTCAATGGATGTCCTGTCTGCCTGGGATGGAAGTCTGGACAGCGTGTCCACGAGGGTCATGGATTTCCCGCAGCGGTACTCCACCTCGTAGTCGTACCCCTGGATCTTTTGTAGCATGCGCTGGAGACGCGGTGGGGCTTTGAGCAGCGGCTTCTGCACGATCATCTCGAGTGGTTTGTGGTCCGTGATCACCTTGAACGGCCTCCCGTAGAGGTATGTGTGGAACCGTGTGATCCCAAAGACAACCGCGAGCATCTCACGATCTATGTTTGGTTAGTTGCTCTATGTGGAATCAAGTGACTTGGATGCGAAAGCGACTGGGTATCCATCCTGAATAATGGCTGCGCCCAGGCCCTTCATGGAGCTGTCTACCTCCAGCATGGTTGGTTTCTTTGGGTCAAAGAACTTGAGACATGTGGTCGATGACACCAGCTTCTTGATGTTGTTGAAGCAGCAGATGAGGTCTTCTGACATGATGAATGGGACGTCTTTTTTCAACAGTTCCCTCAGCGGTTGTGACTCCTTGCTGAAGTTTGGGATGAATGTCGACAAATACGTCATCATGCCAAGGAATCTCTGCAGGTCTTCTTTGTTCTCAGGGATTGGCATGCTCTGGATGCCTTGGATTTTGGCTGGATCTGGGCGAATCCCGTCCTTGGAATAGATATTCCCAAAGAAGGAGATCTCGTCCTTGCGTATGTCGCACTTTTCTGAATTGAAAACGAGCCCAACTGTTTGGCTCTTTCCATCAGGCGCCTGAGGTTGTTGTCATGTTCCTGCACATCCTTGCCGTGCACACACACGTCGCGACGTCTGTGATGCCGGTCACGCCTGGGAGGTCTTCCAGTATCTCGTCCATTCTTGCCTGGAAGATGTCTTGTGATATGCGTAGTCCAAAGGGGAGTCGTTTCCAGCAATAACGGCCGAAGGGCGTTCGGAACGTGGTCAGCAGTTGGCTGGGCTCGTCGAGGTGGACTGACCAATATCCTGCCTTGGCGTCCAACTTGCTGAATACTGATGATCCCGTGAATTTGGGGTTGACCTCCTCCAGCGTAGGAATTTTGTGAGGACATCGCTTCAAGGCTGCGTTGAGCTTCTGGGGATTAATACAGATGGGAGAGAGCCATCTTTTTTCACTGAGTATGCTAAGCTGGAGCACCAGTCTGTGTGCTCTTTGACCTTACGGATGACTCCCTGCTTAACCATTTTCTCCAGCTCTGCTTTTAGCTGTTCTTCAAGGTGCACAGAGCATTTTCTAGGTGGATCGATGGAGGGTTCTGCTCCTGGTTTGGTGTATAGCTGGGCTGGATCCTGGAAGTCCCCTAGGGTGTCGAACTGTCCTGGGTAAGTTTGCTTCAGGCTTTCGATTGATGAAACATCTGTTGTGCTGATTTCACTGCAGTTGATAGTCACCAACTTCAACTTCTCACAGGTTGGCAGACTCGATGATACATGGGCCTTCTACGTCGACCACGTAGAACTTGGCCTTTGTGAGCTTGCCCTTGTGACTGAGCTCAAGCTCTAGGCTACCATGGCAGGGAATCTTCTGCCCGTTGTACGCCGTCAGCTTTGTGTTCTTGACAGGTGTGATAACTTTGGACGGATCATGCTTTCCATACAGATTCCTGTATGTCTGTAGGGTGAGTGTGTTGCCAGATGCCCCAGTGTCAATTTTCAGCTTGAGCGGTGTCTTGCCTGTCTTTCCTGGAGCTACAACATCCATCATTGTGAAAGCTTCACTGCGGAACTGGAAATGTTGATTGTGTCATGCTTGATGTCGTCATCCTCACTCGTGTCCTCACTCTCTGACGCCATGTCGTGGATTTTTTTTCTTTCTTTGGTTTTCCTTTTGCTACCACTGCTTGGTGTACGAGCCAGGTCTTCTCTTTTCCTCTGTCTACATCCCTTCGCCAATGTCCTTTCTTTCCGCAATGATGACAGGTGCTGTCAAACGCTGGGCATTTACGTGGCTCATGGGAAGTGTTGCAATTCCTCTATGACCGGGCTTTCCCAGCCTGCTTGTCGCTAAGCAGGTCGAGCTTGTGTTTCCTGTGCTAGGGTGGAGTTGCTGAAGCTTGCTGCGTCCGGCAACTATGGCTTGGTATCGTCTTCCTTCAGCCAGAGGTCCGCCAGCTTGTATCCTTTTGCCTTTCCCAGCAGGTCGCGCTGGAAGTCTCAAGTGGAGTGGATGCTATGATCAGTTCTATCAGCCTCTCTTCCATCTCCGTTTGGTCAAACTCGCACTTCATCGCCCGCACTTCATCGCCAGAGTGCGCACCCGCAAGATGAAATCGTCCAGAGTATCATCCTCACGTTGCCGACACTCCATCAGATGTAAGCGGTGGACTCTGAAGTTGATCTTGGGCTTGAGTTGGGATTCGAAGAACTCCCACAGATTGTCTGTTTTGCGTTTGTCCTCCTCTGACAGGCCGGACACTTGTAGGCGTCTGGTGCCTTCATCACCTATGCCTCGCAAGATTTTTAGCGCTTTTTTGCCATCATCCGTGATCTCTTCGTCTTCGCAGTATACAGAGATATTGTGTTTGAACAATTGCAAAGCTTCCTCGTGGTTGTCGTAGCCCAATTCATTTGCGGTATGCGTGCAGCAGCCATGATTGTGTATGTGTGTGGTTGCGAAAGCAATATTTATAGTCAGTAATGTCTAATATCAAATGTTCGTAGGATATAGCTTGATGTTGGGGAAACACGTAGGCCTGTTTCACAAAGGGTAGTGGCAAGAAATGCTGATAATGTTCTCGTATGCCGTGATGATTCTGTGAAATTATGGGCTTTCAACAATGTTTGTTTCCCCGAATCTCTCTGGTATTCGTATGGATTAATATGACGACACGCAAGCGCGGTCTTGTTCGTTGCGCGTTTCAGAAATATGCGTCTGACGCCGTTTGTTTTGCGAGTTTTAAAAGGTTTGACGTTGCCGGGGTTTTTTGGAAGTGTTGGACGATCCCACCGCTGCCACCATGAAGTGATTGTTGGTATATTATTTAGGAAAGGATGGACGCAACTCAGAGCATGAAGATCTTGCTAGTTTATTCTCTAGTCACATAGGTAAAGCCGTAGCATAATTATGGGAGCAGTTTCGTATGACATAGCATCGTACATAGTTTCGTACAATGTATAACATCCCCACCTTCTGGAAATTCTGTACTAGAAATGTCTTCGTTTCTGTCAGTTTTTGTTTCTCCTTCATTTTCTGTCCCCTCTTCCTATCATTTCAAACAACCAAAAAAACAAAACAAAACAAAACAAAACAAACCAACACCAAACATGGAAAAAAACAAAACAAATTTATCATATGTTGCCATTTACAACGATAGTACAGGGTTTATAAAACCTTCGAAGCACAAAGACACCATCTTCAGAAAACAGAAACTAAAATTGGATATAAAAAAAAGAAAGAAAGAAAAAAAAAAAAAGGATTATGCACAAACACGCTGATAGTAATACAACTGTTCCGACACTGTGCTCTGTGTCCAGGCACCGGGCACATCACGAGGGGTGTAAATGGCGGTGCTGCACCGGTTCGTGCTGTACCGGAAGTCCATTGAGCGACAGGTGGCGTCCCCTAGGCACAGACTCCGGCAGCTGGCGAAGGAAGTCGTGAGGGAATTGGTGTTGTAGCCTAGGATGTAGTACATGGGATACTCCACCAGCTCCTGCTGGAGAAGGTTCTGGGCGCAGTCTGAAACATGGGAACGGTCGTAATGAAAAATGTAGGCATATACATACAGACGGCAGATGCACATGAGAAATAGCCAGCAGAATCGGCCAAGCCAAAACAGCACTCCATAAGGTGGAAAGCGTTCTTACCAACAAATACCTATCAATTAACTTCAGGAAGAGCGTTCTTTGAGTGTTATATAGCACCGATACTGTTGTACGGTTGTGAGGCGTGGACAGTCAACATGCAATTGTACGGTTGTGAGGCGTGGACAGTCAACATGCAATTGTACGTTTGTGAGGCGTGGACAGTCAACATGCAAAGTCGGAACCAAAACTGAGGCAACTGAAATGTGGTTTCTAAGAAGGATGTTGCCAGTTTCATGGACAGCAAAGAAAACAAACGAGAAAGTCTTGAAGGAGGCAGACACAAGACGATCATTCATAAAGAAGATTAGAAAAAGACATGCAACGTAAATAGTACATTTTATGAGGCAAGAGAAATTAGAGCACGTGGTCACAACAGGAAAGCTGGGGAGAAAGAGCACCAGGTAGACCCAGGGAGAAAATATTGGACGGATTTGCATGGTTGCTGAGGACGGAGAAGGTGGGAGATGTACTTGTAGCGACAAAGAATAGATTGGTATGGATGGCCATGATCGCCAACGCCATGATGATGATGATGAAGACATGCGGAAAGACAGACATGAAGATTGAAATAAAAAGGAAAAAACAACATCATCATCACAGCATTCAGCGAGCAGCAACAACAACAACATCAACATCATAAATCATCATCATCACCACCACAACCACACAACAACAACAACAACACCAGCACCATCAGTAAACCAAAGACTTACTATCAACACAGGTGTTGGACCCAGCGGAGTAGTAGTACCCTGGTGTACACAGGCACATGCCGGCAAAGCATTCCGAGTCGTCTGCAGGGCAGTTGGAGTTGGACACACACGATGACTTGTGCCATGGAGCTTCTGTTAAGAGTCGAATTCACATTCACGTAAATTTTTATGAGAATTTATCTCTGTCATGGAGCTGTTGTTGACAAGTCACATTTACGTGCACACGACATTTATGATAATTTATCTGTGCCATGGAGCTTTTCTGGACAATCACATTTTCATTCTTATAGATTTTAATGATCATCTTGCCATGGAGCTTATGTTGACAGTCATATTTACATTCACTAAATTTTTATATCTTTCCATGGAGCTTATGTTGACAGTCATATTTACATTCACATAACATTTATGAATATCTTTGCCATGGAGCTTACTGGACAGTCATATTTACATTCCTATAATCTTATATATTTTGCCATGGAGCTTCTGTGGACAGTCATGTGTTCATTCACATGACATTTATGATATCTTTGCCATGGAGCTTTGTGGACAGTCATATTTACATTCACATAACTTCTATGATATCTTTGTCATGGAGCTTATGTGGACATGGACAGTCACATTTACATTCACATAAATCTTATGATTCTTGGCCATGGAGCTTAGGTGGACAGTCATATTTACATTTACATAACTTTATGGTAATTTATCTTTGCCATGGAGCTTATGTGGTCAGTTATATTTATGTACACATAACTTTTATATCTTTGCCATGGAGTTATGTGGCAGTTAATTTACATTCACATAACTTTTATATTTTGCCATGGAGCTTATGTGGACAGTCATACACATCATACTTTATTCTTTGCCCTGATTATGTGGACACATGACATAACTTTTATGACAGTTATCTTTGCCATGGAGTTTCTGCTGACAGTCTTATAAATTTATCATTTCTTAGAAAGATGAACAAATTGAACATTGTTCAAATAATGTAAAGTCTGTCCCATAACTCTGAGGTCCTCGGGGAGTGAATTGGTAGAAACCTTAACTTGTTCAGGGGGGCCAGCATTATGAGAGCGGTGTCATCTCCTCTCCTTCGCTGCTTTACCTCTCCTTAACCCTTTGCCTCCCGCGCCCTATCTACCAGCATCCTGCATTGTCAACCTATGCTAGCAAAACAAAAACTTAACCCTTTGAATTCCTAGTGGATAGGGTGAAGGAGTCAAAGGGTTAAGTTCTTGCAGTTGATGGATAGGGTGCGGGAGTCAAAGAGTTAAACTTTGAAGAAAATCAGGTGCCCATTTACAGCGAGGTAGGCTGGAGGCTTTAAGCACATACAGAGTTCAATCCCAGCCCGCAACATCAGACACGGGCCTGTTTGCTTCCCATTGTCATGTGTCATAAGGAAGATTAGGAAAAGACAAGCAACATTTATAGGCCATTTTATGAGGAAGGGGAATTTGGAGCACCTGGTCACAAAGGGAAAGCTGGAGGGAAAGAGAGCACCGGTAAGACCCTGGGAGAAAATCCTGGACGGACTTGCAGAGTGGCTGGGGACGAGGGGGGTGGGAGAGATGCTGGGGGCAACGAGAGATAGAGACAGACGGAAGTCCATGATCGCCAACGCCATGAGGCAGGGCACCTGATGATGATGATGATGATGATGATGATGATGATGATGTCATGTGTCCATCATTCTGGTGGTGTCAGCTTAATGTTTTATCGGCCCCTCTATGCACCGCCCCTCACCCCCACCCCCTCCCTTCTTCATTTCAAGACCTTGCCACTGCTTATGGTTGTGCGCAGACTGAGGGAGTATGCCACATAAATGCCGGTAGATTTTGGTGGAACGCATAAGGAAAACTATGAATGTGTCTTCAACAAACTCTAAACTGTAAACTCCTCCGTCCAGTGAAAGAAACGAACACGCGCACGCGCTCGCGCGCGCGCGCAACACACACGCATACACAATACACGCACACACACACACACCACAACATATATATAATATATATATATACATATACATATATACAGACACAAAGACACAAACACGCACACGCACGCACTCATGTACACACAACCAAATACACACACATAATGAAACACGCACACAACACACACACACACACACAAACACACACACACACACACACACACACACAACACACACAAACACACACACACACACACCACCACACAACACGCACACACACACACGCGCGCGCGCGCACATACACACACACACAACACACACACAACAGACACAACACACACACAACACACACACACACAACACACACACACACACAAGCAAACAACAAAACGTTAAAAGAGCTGCGCGAAGACAAAAAGTGCACGATACTCACAACCACCACAGCGTGCCAGACTGATTCCGCAGTCCACGGTGATCACACCACCACATCACCGATGGACAAATTCTCATCATATGCGGACTGCGCAGCTCAACCGCCCAAAGCAGAAGATCGGGCAAAAACCGTCATCAAGCAAAAACCTGAGTCTTTACCACAACTAAACGTGACGTCAAAACTGGTGTCTACACATCCCAGATCTAAGTCCAATAATTTGCCACGTGTCCTCATCATTCACGACTCCGTCTTGAATAAAGTGGATGGACAGAGATTAGGTTCGTCCTACGGTTTCCAGGTGGCGACGAGGAAGATCCGCACCATCGAGGACTGTAAGAGAAGCATTGAAAAATCTAAAGAAGAGCTGACACCTGAACCTGACTGCGTTCTTCTACACGTGGGGATAACAGATCTAAAAACAAAGGAGCCAAATGTATGTTCTACAAATCTAGATCTCTGCGTAAAATCTATCAACACCCAATTTCCGAAAGCCAAGGTAGTGCTAAGTCAGGTCGCTCCCGTGAGAAATAAGCACCTAAATGTGAAAAGGGAGCTCCTAAATGCCCTGACCAAAGAGAGACTCCTCAACACAGCGAATGTCGAATACATCAGCCACAATAATCTACAAACAAGCAGCAACACCCAAGTCAGCCAGGACGACGTACATCCCACCACCAGAGGGGCGAGCGTTCTGGCCAGAAACATAGGGAGGCATATCCATCAGCTTTTTGGGGAAAAACCGAAGCGGAAATCAACCCATCAACGCCGCCAAACAAGACCCGGCTTTCACCCTCAGTTTTTCTTCCCTCCCTGGTCATTTTAGATTCAGCCCAGATTCAGTTCCTCTCTGTTCAGTGCTCAACTATATTGTTTTACTTACTTCTATACTTGTTTGTTTACTTATGATATGTGTAAATTTTACTTGAACGTTATTTGATTATCTAATTATCTAAATATACGATAGTACTCCAAGCTTATTCAACTCTTCATCATGAAGAAGTGTGAAGTCCGTGATATCAACGTTGTTCAGTGGAATACACGTTCCCTTGTTAAAAACAATTCCTATTTGACTAACTATCTATCTTCTAGAAACATCCAAGTCTTGCTTCTACAATCGCTGAATACCACCAAGACTAATATACCTAAAATATCGGGGTTTTATTATCCACCAATATATGACTCTAAAAATGACGTACAAACAGCTATAATTATATGTTCGAGAAGGTCTAATCTACTGTGAAAGAACATCGCCAGTACCAAAATCGTGCTCATCTATTTCTTCATGTGCAATTATTATAAAATTTTCATCATCATTAGTTTTGAATTTGGCCTCTGTGTATCTACCAAGAGGTCCCGATTCTGTGAATACTGAGTGGCTGAAACATTTCCATGATCAACGTGACAAATGGATCATTGGTGGCGATTTTAATGCTCATGCCCCATTTTGGGACAAAATTGTGAAAAATATAACTAGCAACAGGTTGATTGAAAATATTATAGATTCCAATTTATACTTACTAAACAACGGACACGTTACCCGTGTCCCTGACATACCAACCTATAGACCCACAGCTATCGACCTTACCTTAATCTCACCTTCGCTAGCACCAAATGCCACATGGCAAACAGAGGATGAATTGTTGGGATCAGATCACATCCCCATACTTCTTACCCTTAACCTTATCGCTGAAATAGATGCAATGCCACAAGATAGTTTACCCAAGTTTAACTATAAATACGCAGATTGGGCCATGTTTAAAGCTGTCCTACAAAATACAAGAACAGATCTATCTGAAACAATGACCTTAAACGATATGTACGTAGATTTCTGTAATTCACTCTTAAGGGCCGCAAAAATTTCAGTTCCAGAACTTAAAGCGTCAAAAACAGGAAAACATCATGGAAACGTCTGGTGGAATAAAGACTGTGAAAAGGCCGTCAACGAAAAGAAAGAAAAATAGAAACAATATATAGCAAATAGGTCACCTGAAAATCATACGGCGATGAAAAGTGCCAATATAAACTGTAACAGAGTCATAGAACAAGCTAAAGAACAATATTGGACATCTTTTTGTACATATGAAGTAAGTGACCATAAAGATATGCAAAAGATTTGGGAAAAACTGAAAACAATGAAAAATGGGATCAAGTTGCCATCAATTCCAGTAAAGCTAGAAAACAACCCTTTACCTAGCTCACAGGAGAAAGCAGAAGCTTTTGCAGACATGTTTGCTGAGGTTTGTCGAGTAGAAGGACTTCCTGCCTCTAGTAGAAATTATAGGGCACAAGAAGAAAAGACCGACCATACAAGGATCCTGCACCAGATAATATGCATTACGTAAATGCACCAATCACGTTCCAAGAATTAAAAGATGCCATTAAATCAATTCCAAATAAAAAGACATCGGTAGGATTTGATGCAATATCCAATGAGATGTTGAAAAATTTACCAGAAATTTTTTTAATCTTGCTACACAATATGTTTAAAAAATGCTGGAACAGCGGCAAACTGCCTAACTATTGGAAACAATCAATAGTGGTTCCTGTGCTAAAACCAGGTAAAGGTAATACTGACTTGAAAAACTACAGGCCGATTGCAATAACATCGCACGTATGTAAACTAATGGAGAAAATAATTTTAAAGAGATTGATGCACTACTGTGAAAAGAATAAAATATTACCTAGTGAATCAGGCAGGATTTAGAAAAGGCAGGTCACCGGTGGAACTCCTTACAAAACTGACCACTAATATCAAACAACAATTTGCCAGACGTGAATGTGTTTTAGCAACATTTTTTGATATCACTAAAGCATACGACCAAGTATGGCACTCCAGATTATTACTCAAATTGAAAAGTATTGGGCTGACAGGTCACATTTTTGATTATGTCAAATGCTTCTTAGAAAACCGAGTATTTCAAACGAGGATTGAAAATGTGGTATCTTCCTCAGGGATCCGTTATTGCTCCCCTTCTCTTCATGATATTAATGCATGACTTACCCAGTAAAATTTCTAAACATGTAGTTTTAGTTCAATATGCTGACGATTTATGCATGTGGATGCAGGTAAATATGAAAAGAAAAACTCCTTTGCGCTGTCTTAATTATACGCGTAAATGTTATCAATTAGAGCTTGATACAATAGCACGATATATGGTAGAAAATGGTCTGCATTTATCAGTGGAAAAAACAAAGATAGTTTTGTTTAACAGTGGAGCTAACCCAGCAAATATTCCCACGTTCAAAATGGGAGATACTCTTCTTCAATATAACGAGTCGATTAAATTCTTTGGAGTTTTCCTTACAGCGAAATTATCTTGGAATCAGCATATTGAATACTTATTAACAAAAGCTCAAAAAAGTTTAAATTTCTTGAAAATAGTTCGCAAACAGACATGGGGACAAGATATATCAACACTTGTTCATCTTTGTAAATCGCTTATTAGATCTAAATTAACCTATGCCCAAGAAATCTTCTTCAGTGCACCGAAACACTTATTAACAAAACTGCAGAGCTTAGATTGTAAAGGTTTCAAACTTGCGCTGGGTCTTCCAATGCATGCCTCTTGTCTTCGCACATACAACGCGATCAAATTATTGCCGCTTGATGAACAAAGGAAAGTCGCTTCCACTAAATTTCTGTTAAGAAACACCACCATAGAAAACAGCATTGAAACAGAGACAAAAATAAGATCAGACTCCGACTTTCCAAAAAGAGCTAAATCAATATCCTCACAGGTCACAATAGCAACATATACAACTGATGTTATGAAAGGCTCTGGAATAGATCTAGAAGCAGATCCTGTCACTTCAAGACCTT
>JAPXFY010000013.1:54166954-54171954 GCA_030674185.1 Monoplex corrugatus
CATCATGGAAATGTCTGGTGGAATGAGGACTGTCAAAAGGCAGTGAACGAAAAGAAAGAAAAATACAAAATTTATTTAGCAAACAGGTCACCTGAAAATCATACAGCGATGAAAAGTGCCAACATTAAGTGTAACAGAATCATAGAGCAAGCCAAAGAACAACACTGGACATCTTTTTGTAAATGTGAAGTAAATAACCACAAAGACACGATAAAGATTTGGGAAAAACTAAAATTAATGAAAAACGGGATTAAGTTGCCATCAATTCCAGTAAAGCTAGAAAATAACCCTATTCCTAGCTCATTGGAAAAAGCAGAAGCTTTTGCAGACGTGTTTGCTGAGGCCTGTCGTGTAGAAGGACTTCCTGTCTCTGATAGAAATTATAGGGAACGAGATGAAAAGAAAGATGTATATAAGGACCCTGCCTCTGACAATACTCACTACATAAATGCATCACTCACACTTCAAGAATTAAAAGATGCCATTCAGTCCCTTCCAAGTAAAAAAACGTCAGTTGGACTAGATGCAATTTCCAATGAGATGCTGAAAAATTTACCAGAAAATTTTATAATCTTGCTACATGACATATTTCAAAAATGCTGGAATAGTGGGATAATGCCTAACAACTGGAAAGAAACAATAGTGGTTCCTGTACTAAAACCAGGTAAATGTAATACCGATTTGAAAAACTACAGGCCAATTGCATTAACATCACATGTATGTAAACTAATGGAGAAAATAATCTTAAAGAGACTGATGCACTATTGTGAAAAGAATAAAATAATACCAGTAAATCAGGCAGGATTTCGAAAAGGCAGGTCACCAGTAGAGATCCTAACAAAGCTAACTACTAATATAAAACAACAATTTGCAAGACGTCAATGTGTTTTAGCTACATTTTTTGATATAACGAAAGCATACGATCAAGTGTGGCACTCCCGATTGTTATTCAAATTTAAAAGTATTGGGCTGACAGGTCACATTTTTGGCTATGTTAAGTGTTTCTTAGAAAACAGAGTATTTCAAACGAGGATTGAAAATGTATATTCCACGAAACGAATTCTTCAAATGGGTATCCCTCAGGGATCCGTTATAGCTCCCCTTCTTTTCATGATATTAATGCATGACTTACCCAGTAAAGTATCTAAGCATGTAGTTTTAGCTCAATATGCTGACGATTTATGCATGTGGATGCAGGTAAATATGAAAAAGAAAACTCCTTTGCGCTGTATCAATTATACACGCAAATGCTACCAATTAGAACTTGATAAAATAGCGCGATACATGGTAGAAAATGGGTTACATCTATCCCTGGAAAAAACAAAAATAGTTTTATTTAATAATGGAGCTAACCCAGTAAATATTCCCACTTTCAAACTGGGAGATACTCTTCTTCAGTTTAACGAGTCGATTAAATTCTTAGGAGTTTTCCTTACAGCAAAATTATCTTGGAATCAGCATATTGAATACTTATTAACCAAAGCTCAAAAAAGTTTAAATTTCATAAAAATAGTTCGCAAACAGACATGGGGTCAAGATTCATCAACACTTGTTCATCTTTGTAAATCGCTTGTTAGATCTAAATTAACCTATGCTCAAGAAATCTTCTTCAGTGCACCGAAACACTTACTAAAAAAACTGCAGAGCATAGATTGTAAAGGTTTCAAACTTGCACTGGGTCTTCCAATGCATGCTTCCTGTCTTCGGACATATAATGAAATCAAACTGTTGCCACTTGATGAGCAAAGGAAAGTCGCTTCTACTAAATTTTTAAGAAACACTACCGTAGAAAACATCTCAGAAACAGAAATTAAACTGAGATCAGATACCGACTTTCCAAAACGAGCTAAATCAATATCTTCACAGGTCACACTTGCAACATACACATCTGACGTCATGAAAGGCTCAGGAATTGATCTAGACGTAGATCCTGTATCTATACGACCTTCCTTTTCGCCAGTACCCAGTTGGGAACTCCAAAGAGCACGATTTGACGTACACCACACTAATTTAAAAAAAGGAGACAATATAGACTTACTGGCAAGTCAGGTTAAATGTCATATAAACGACGTATATTCTGATCATTTGAAAATTTACACTGATGGGTCAGTAATTGAAAGAAAAGCAGGCTCAGCGTTTTTAATACCTGCTCTCAAAATTGAAAAATCTTTCTACATAGGACTTGATAAATCTATCTTTACAGCTGAACTCTTTGCAATATTAATGGCTTTAAACTTTCTGATAAGTCTTCCTAGGACAATTTTTCAGATACTTCTTTGCGTTGATTCAAAATCAGTACTTCAGGCTCTTGAATTATCAAAATTACAAACAAGATCAGAAATGATTCTGGAAATAAGTCACTTGATTCATAATTTATCTTTAAGAGGCACTGATATTACTTTCTGCTGGATACCTTCTCATAGTTCTTTTAGTTATAATAATAAAGTTGACAGGGCTGCCAAACGGGGAGCTAATAACTCACCAGATTCAAACAATATCCAGCTTTCTCTCTCGTTGCACGAGAATTACACTTTAGTGGACAACTACGTCTGGAAGCAGTTCCAATTAAAACAGAAAAAGTATGATAAATGTCACATGAACTTTGAAGTTAGCAAAATACTTAAGCAGCTTCATGCCAGCAGAACTATACAGTCCCTTATGTACAGATGGAAACTTGATGCATTCAAAACAAAATATACCAATAACATAGTGTGTCTGTGTGGAAAGAAGATAACACATAGTCATATTCTTTCTTGCGTTAGGGTAAAACGACATATTCCAACACTATCTGTGAGTACAGTTTCTAACATATTTGCCTCATCATCATTACTGTATGAATTTTTTGTTAGCCTGTCAAAAAGTCCTATAGCGAATTACCTTTAAAATGTTATTTGACTTGTTCATTGTTGTGGTTAGTCAATTATTAGTTTTACTTTTTATTCATTTCTTCCGGATATTTACTAATTTTGTTTGTCAGTTTGTTTGTTTAAATCGATAATTATGGTAACATTATTTGTTAGTTTTACCTTCCCCTCTTAATCTTCAAAACAGTTGTTTTCTGGATCATCTTTTCTCAAATTCAAAATTGACAATTTTCAAATATCTTCTTCACTCCTCCTCTATCACTCCCCCCCCCCCTTTTTTGTTGTTGTTTTTTTGTCTAAAATCACTTTAGTGAATAGACATTAAATCAAAGACCACCACCACACACACACACACACACACACACATATATATATATATATGTATGTATATATATATATATACATATATATATGTATATATATATGTATATATATATATATATATATATATATATATATATATATATATATATATATGTGTGTGTGTGTGTGTGTGTTTTGTGTGTGTGTGTGTGTGTGTGTGTGTGTGTGTGTGTGCGTGCGAGAGCGAGTATTAATTCATAGAAAGGGAAGACATTTTTGCAGACAATTTGTTATCATCTCAGACCTTTATTCTGTCTTTTTTTTTCAATTAGTCTTGTTTGCGTGATTTCTCCAGTGTTTGTACGAACAAACATGAATTTAAAAAAAGGCTTTTATCTCCCTAAAGAATTGTCTGTCTGTCTGTAAGAAACATTTGCGAACAGTGATGTTTACTAAATTATAGGTCAAAGGTGTGGATTTTTGAAGACTCACAAGAGGATAGGCTACGTTTGGGAGGTGAGGCACCAGTTCAAGATCACATTAACCCCAAGAGTGGCCATATTTTGCACTTTTCATGAAAAGTATGTGAACAGCATTTTCTAAAAAAAAAAAAAAAATCTAACAGTATTCAAAATCTGTTTTAACCCTTGCGACTGACTACAATTGTCCGCGATGCGCTTCGTGTTTGCTTTTATTTAAGAAATACAAGATATGAATTTTCTGTGCTAGTTCTTACGTACACAGAGAGATTGTTAGTATGGCTTAACTACCAATGGTCTGAATTTTCTGTTACGGTTTTTGTTATAAACAGAAAGATGGTCAGTGTGGCTTAACCACAAAATGGTCGACTGAATTTTTGGAATGGTATTTTGATTAAACATATAACAGGATTAGTATGGCTTAACCACACAATTATCTGAATTTCTGTCAAACCAGTTTTGTGAAAAGGAGCTGTAGATCTTCAGCACTGAATGATTGAAATGTCCATACGATGAGCAGCTAAAGGTGAGCTATCAGTGAAGATTAAAACCGAGACTTTGGTTTCTTCAGTCCACGTCTTTGAATGCAAGCGACACAACAATGTAAAGGTGATGTCACAGAATAAAGCATGAGAACAGGCAAACTCTGTTCTTTCTCAGTTAAGCTATAATCAGGCGACATAAGAAGAGAGAGAGAGAGAGAGAGAGAGAGAGAGAAAAGGAGAGAGAGAGATGAGAGGAGAGGAGAGAGAGAGAGAGAGAGAAGAGAGAAGAGAAGAAGAAGAAGAAGAGAGTAGAGAGAGAAGAGAGAGAGAGAGAGAGAGAGAAAGACAGAGAGAGGAAGGAAGAGAAAGAGAGAGAGAGAGAGAGAGAGGGGAGAAGAAAGAAAGAGAGAGAGAGAAGGAGGAAGAAAGAAGAAAGAGAGAGAGATGAGAGAGAGAGGAAGAGAGGAAGAAAGAGGAGAGAGAGAGAAGAAGAAGGAGAAGAGAGAAAGAGAGAGAGAGGAGAGAGAGAAGAGAGAGAGAAGAGAGAGAAGAAGAAGAGAGAAGAGAGAGAGAAGAGAGAAAGAGAGAGAGAGAGAGAGAAGAAGAAAGAGAGAGAAGGAGAGAGAAAGAAGGAGAGAGAAGAGAGAGAGAGAAAGGAAAGAAGAGAAGGAGAGAGAAGAAGAGAAAAGAGAGAGAGAAAGAGAGAAGGAAAGAGAAGAGAGAAAGAGAGAGAGAAAGACGAGAGAAGAAGGAGGAAGAGAGAAGAGAGAGAGAGAGAGAGAGAGAGAGGAGAGAGAGAGAGAAGAGAGAGAGAGAAGAGAGAGAGAAGAGAAAGAAAGAGAGAGAGAAGGAGAGAGAAAGAGAGAGAA
>JAPXFY010000013.1:54176954-54181954 GCA_030674185.1 Monoplex corrugatus
CACACGAAATGAGCGACATCGATATCGTGAACTCTCGTGTGCGCTCACTTCTAGCCAAGTGTTACCCAGGTGCGGGCTATTCAGGGGTATGTATTTTACACACTCGCAAGTAGCGAGATAGTGAGTCGTCGACGAGGAAAGAAAAAAGTGTGCAATGAAACGGACGTCAGGCGGAAGTAGATTTCATCAAACACAAAGGCGATTTACACAACCGCCATCTTGATTTCAGCATTAGTCGTCGTCAAATACAAAGGCAACTTAATCAACCGCCATCTTGACTTCTCCATTAGTCGTCAAACACAAAGGTGACTTACACAACCGCCATCTTGACTTCTCCATTAGTCGTCAAACACAAAGGTGACTTACACAACCGCCATCTTGACCTCACCAGCAATCGTCATCAAATACAAAGGTGACTTACACAACCGCCATCTTGACCTCACCAGCAATCGTCGCCAAATACAAAGCTGACTTATACAACCACCATCTTGACCTCGTCGCCAAATACAAAGGTGACTTACACACCGCCGTCTTGACCTCGTCGTCAAATACAATGGTGACTTACACAACCGCCATCTTGACCTCACCAGCAGTCGTCGCCAAATACAAAGCTGACTTACACAACCGCCATCTTGACCTCGTCGCCAAATACAAAGGTGACTTACACACCGCCGTCTTGACCTCGTCGTCAAATACAATGGTGACACACAACCGCTATCTTGACCTCGCCAGTAGACGTCGTCAAATACAAAGGCGACTTACACAACCACCATCTTGACCTCGCCAGCAAGATCCTCTCGATGCTACCTAGTCTTACCTAGCAGGGTACCTAGCTATGCTTGCTGCTAGGTGGCACAAAAAACGCTTTGACCTAGCGTACCTCGCGAAAACCTCGCCCACCTAGCATATAAGAAACGAGCCTCAGGACAAATGGAAAATGCCGAAATACGACTTTGTATTGTTTAACCCTTCGACTTTCAAAACTGTATCCACGAACTGCAAAAAACGTAACCCTTTGACCTCCTCACTCCATCCATCAGTTTCCTTCTTGCAGCAAGCTGGTGGATAGGGTGAGGGAAACTAGTGGATAGGGTGAGGGAGTCAAAGGGTTGATTTTTTTGCTTTGTTAGCATAGTTCACAAAGCAGGATGCTGGCGGATAGGGTGCGGGAGTAGGGTTAAATGGCTGTGTGAATCAGGGTATCTATCTATCTATCTATCTATCTATCTATCTATCTATCTATCTATCTGTCTATCTATCTGTCTATCTATCTTCTATCTATCTTCTATCTATCTATCTATCTATACACACACACACACACACACACACACACACACACACACACACACACACACACACACACTATATATATATATATATATATATATATACATATATATGTATATATATATATATGTATATACATATACAGATGTACACACAAAACAGTAGTACCGTCTGATGCACGAGCGGAGATGGTGAACGTAACGCATCTGGAGTCACTCATGCACGTGACAGCACACTCAGTGATGCTGGAACTGTTCCCTGTCCACAGCAAGCCGACCGTGAAAGTGACGTCAGCCTTCTTGGTGTGACGTACACAGACGTCATCCTGCAGCACAGCCAGACCTTC
The DNA here is from genome assembly GCA_030674185.1 of Monoplex corrugatus. Classification (NCBI taxonomy): domain Eukaryota; kingdom Metazoa; phylum Mollusca; class Gastropoda; order Littorinimorpha; family Ranellidae; genus Monoplex; species Monoplex corrugatus. The sequence goes on from JAPXFY010000013.1 coordinate 54,178,588, forward strand.
CTGTTGGATGCACAGGAGCCAGAACATCAAGAAGACAAGCATTGCGTGTCTTTTTCAGCAAGAAGTCACTGGGGGTCACCTGCCACGGGTCACGGGGTCACCAGCTACGGGTCACAAGGGTCACCTGCTACGGATCACAGGGGTCACCTGCTATGGGTCACGGGGTCACCTATCACACGCTTGTTGGTTGTTGCTGGTGCTGCTGTTGATGGGGTCCTGGCTGGACTGGAACTGTAATGTCCTGAGTTCTATTATAGCCTGCAACACACACGTTGCTCTGTTCACTGTACATACTTATGCTCTAATCATTCTCTAAGAACTTGAAACGTGCGAAACATTTTATTACTCAAGGATAGCAACATTAGTTCCCACTGGTCCTGTCTTACAGCTGGTCTTTGTTTCTGTACAGTATATATCATATTTCATGTTTATTTGTTTTGTCACTGTAGATTTACCATGTGAAACTCGGGCTGCTCTCCCCTTTGAGAGTACATCGCCGCAGTGCAGCGCCACTCATTGATTTTTATTAAAAATTCAGAATGGCAAGAAGGTTATTGGCCTTCATGGGAAGGACCTGGGAAATCAACACGATCTTCTCCAATTTTCATACCAGAGCAGCCGGGCGAAAGCCCGACCTTCACGATTTTCAACTGCTGTGGGTCTTTAGCGTGAGCAAGCCAGAAGGCACATGGGTCTGACTCGTTTTATTTTTTTCGTTCCCTTCCGAAGGACTAGACGTTCAGTTCGATTTTCCGGCCAAACTTAGGAGAAAAGTCGAGGTTTCAACAGGGAATCGAACCATGGAACCTCGAATTTAGTTATTGGCAGGCGAATGTCTGAACCATTCTACCACGGTTCTCCAAATATGATAGATATAACAAGCACATAAAAAAAAAAGAAAGAGAAAATTGTTAGCAAAGGAAGCATTAAAAACAAACAAGGGAAGGGGAAACATGTTAACCCTAACGCAACGTCATGATGGACAAGCTATATGATCGTGCCATGTCAGAGAACAGCAAGTTGGACAGGTTGGCTGAGACTTAATGCTACTACCCTTCACCAATAAAACGTTTTCAAGTTCACATTTCAACAGCACATAGACACACCGCTCATTCATTCATTATACAAAGCCACAGTTAGCAGTTTCAGTTTCAATTTCAGTTTCAGTTTCAGTTTCAGTTTCTCAAGATGACGTCTCAGCGCTCAGAATGAATTCCATATACACTAACGTCACAGGCGCACATCATGGGAATATCACTAGTACCAAGGAAATTTCAGTTTCAGTTTCTCAGGATGACGTGTCAGCGCTCGGAATGAATTCCATATGCACTAACGTCACAAGTGCACATGATAGGACTTATCACTAGTGCCAAGAAAGTTTCAGTTTCAGTTTCTCAAGATGACGTCTCTGCACTCGGAATGAATTCCATATTCACTAACGTCACAGGTGCACATTATAGGACTCATTATTATGCCAAAAAAGTTTCAGTTTCAATTTAACTTTCTGAAGATGATTTCTCAGCGCTCGGAATGAATTCCATATGCACTAACGTCACAGGTGCACGTCATAGGACTTATCTCTAGTACCAACAAAGTTTCAGTTTCAGTTTCTCAAGATGACTCCACCGCGCTGGGAATGAATTCCATATACTCTTACGTCACAGGTGCCATGTGACGGAGAAAATCCAGAATAATCACGGCACACACCTTAAACCAGCACATAAACCCAAGAGCTGACCAGGTCCTGAGGTCCTACCTAGCCTTTGTTTGTTTATTGTTGTTTCTTTATTTTTTATATCTTATACTAGTATTGTATCAGTCTATCGTTGGAACGATCTTGGTTACTCTGAAATGACGTGTGTATCTCTATAGTTTATCTTTAACCCTTTCATTCCCGCAGTCTGCCCATTAGCTGTTAAACGTTAACCCTTTCACTGCTTCACCCTATCCACCAGTTTCCTGCAGAGGGTTAAATAAAAGAATGAACAAACAAATTGAATAATACAACTAGCCTCTAAGTATAAATTTGTCTCATATCGCAGAAAGCCAACTCCCCCACCCCCATCAATGTGCAAAGATTTTGATGCGTATCAACACGATGAGAACGTAGTTCCTCCAGTCTGTTGTCTACTTCCGCGGAGAAAAAAAAGAAGAAATTGACAGAAAAATGAATAAATAAATAAACAAACAAATAAATCAATCAAAAGGTAATAAATATTGTAACAAGTAAGAAATGAATAATGATAAATTAACAAATAACAGTTAACACACACACACACACACACACACATACACACACACGTGCACGCGTGCACGCGTGCGCTCGCACGCGCACACACACACACACACACACTCACACACACACACACACACACACATACTCACACGCAGTTATACATCTATATTCACACAGCATGGTGACCGACAATAATAGGAAAAAAAATATACCCCCAAAATACAAACAAAAACAAACAAACAAACAGAAAAACAAACAAACAAAAACAGGAAACACATATACACGTACACACACACACACACACACGCACACACACACGCACGCACACACACACACACACTCACATTCACATATATCTATATCTATACCTACATCTATATTTATATGTATATATGTACAATACAAAGGTGAATATATATATATACATACATATGTATATGTATATATATATGTATATATATACATATATATATATATATGTATATATATATGTATATATATACATATATATATATATATGTATATATATATGTATATATATATGTATATATATATATATATATGTACATATATATATATATATATATATATATATATATATATATATATATATATATATATATATATATATACCAACCCACACCGAAGCAGATGCAGACTTCGAAGACACAAACTGTGATCAGCGTAGAGGCAAAGATCCGTAATCAACGATTAACACATACTATATCATCAACATCAGCAACATCTGCATCATAGACCAACGCCCGTAGCGCGTTGTATGAACTTGACGGCTATCACTGGGATATACCACGGGTGTGGTATGAATGAAGCGATGTAGACATGGTTGTGACGGCAGTTCGCGGTTGTGACTTCCAAAGTCTGTATCCCCCACACGCTGGCTTAACGAACAGACTTTTGTGAAGGCACTGACTAATAACAGCAGCGTTAACTGGTAACTATTGTCCACGAGACTAGTCGCCGTGGTGTAGTGGTGAAAGCAACGGACTACCGATTGGAAGGTTGTAGGTTCCAACCCCCATCAGTCCCTTCAAAACTATATCATTGTGGGATTTTTCAGCTCTAACGGGATCCTACCCAGAGGTGGGCGTGCTATGGGCTCATTGGGAAGAC
>JAPXFY010000013.1:54186954-54194454 GCA_030674185.1 Monoplex corrugatus
ACAGAATTCTTGAGGTAGTGGCATTACCTGCAAGTCTGTCGATACATTCATTTCTATTGTATAGCACCAGCGAGTCCAGGATATGAGAGTCTATAGATCGATACTACTCAGTGCTTTGTGCCAGTGTAGGGTCCCCACTCTTATTTTGCACTTTAGGAAAGAGGCTCATCGAACCAGTCAGGATGAAGGCTTGGCTTTTTCTTGTTTCGTCTTTATTCTTTCGTCGTGTAGTGAAGCTAACTATCTCAGAGCATGCATGACTATCTCAGTTTCCATTGTTAGACAAGGGGTTATGGTACTGTGTGTAGGATTTTGTTTACGTATGGTAGGAAAAAATTTAATGTACATGTTCAAAACAAATTCAGTGCTCTGGAAGACGTTGGTGGCAGTGAGGAACAATGGACAAAGTTGAGAAGTTCTATAAATGAAGCTTGTGAAGAAATCCCTAAGGCAAATAGAAAAGCAAAAAAGAGATGGATGACTAATGAAATTTTGGGCCTGATGGAGGAAAGGAGGAAGGCAAAGAGAAACGAGGAGATATACAGGAAGATAAAAAAGAAATCAGGTATAGGTGCAATGAAGCTAAGGAAGCTTGGCTGAACACAAAATACAAAGAGATAGAAGAACGACACAAAATGGATCCTCAGGGTATGTACAGACGAATTGAACAAATTGTCCACAGGAAAAATACATGCACATCAACTGGTTGCTTAAAATCGAAAGATGGCACGCTTATCATGGAAAAAGACAAAATATTAGACAGATGGGGAGAGTACATTAAGGACCTTTTTGAGGATGACAGAAACGAAGAACACATTATAAAAAAGAACTTTGAAGGACCACCCATAATAAAAGATGAAGTTAGAGCAGCACTGGAAAAGATGAAACCAGGAAAAGCCCCAGGACCAGATAACATTACTACAGAGATGATTGAAGCCCTGGAGGAATTTGGCATAGAAAAAATAACAGTCCTCCTGAATGAAATTTATGACACTGGAAAAATCCCCAAAGACATGTCAAAATCAATTTTCATTGCACTTCCAAAAAAGACAGGGGCTATAGAATGCGAACTCCATCGCACAATCAGTTTGATGAGTCATGTAACAAAAATCCTGTTAAGAATAATCATGATGAGGACAAGGAATAGAATCAAAAGAGAAATAGCAGAAGAACAGTGTGGATCTGTGGGTGGAAAGGAACTATCAATGCCATATACATCCTAAGAACTATCATAGAGAGGTCAATTGAGATGAATAAGGATTTGTATTTATGCTTTGTTGACTATATCAAGGCTTTCGATCGGGTCCGACATGATGAATTGATCAACCAACTGGAGAGACTCAATGTCGATGGAAAAGATCTACGAATAATCAGGAATATGTACTGGGAACAAACAGCTGCAATGAGAATAGAAAACAATATAAGCTCATTTCAAAACATCAAAAGAGGAGTCAGACAGGGTTGTGTTTTGTCACCAGATCTGTTTTCACTGTATAGCGAAAACATCATGAGAAACCTAGAAGAAGACCCTGGATTAAAGGTTGGAGGGAAAATGATAAACAACATTCGGTACGCAGATGACACCGTGCTAATTGCAGAAAATGAAAGGGACCTACAAAACCTTGTGAATATACTAGAAACAGAAAGCAAAGGTAAGGGGTTGGAACTAAACAGCAGGAAGACTGAAGTCATGGTGATCAGTAAAAAACATGAAATCCCCTCCTGCAAAATAACAGCAAATGGCACAACCTTGACACAGGTTAATAAGTTCAAATACCTGGGAACGGTCATTTCATCAGACGGCAGATGCACATCGGAAATAGCTGGCAGAATCGGACAAGCCAAAACAGCATTCAAGAAGATGACAAGCATTCTTACCAACAAATGCCTATCAATTAACATCAGAAAGAGAGTCCTTGAATGTTATATAGAACCAATACTGTTGTACGGATGCGAGGCGTGGACAGTCAGCAAGCAAAGCCAGAGCAGGATCGAGGCAGCCGAGATGTGGTTTCTCAGAAGAATGTTGAGAGTTCCATGGACAGCAAAGAAAACAAACGAGACAGTCTTGATGGAGGCAGACACAAATAGATCACTCATAAGGAAGATTAGGAAAAGACAGGCAACATTTATAGGCCATTTTATGAGGAAGGGGGATTTGGAGCACCTGGTCACAACGGGGAAGCTGGAGGGAAACAGAGCACCAGGTAGACCCAGGGAGAGAATTCTGGACGGACTTGCAGAGTGGCTGGGGATGAAGAGGGTGGGGGAGGTGCTGGGGGCAACGAGAGATAGAGATGGTTGGAAGTCCATGGTCGCCAACGCCATGCGGCAGGGCACTTGATGATGATGATGGTAGGAAAACAAACAAAAACAAAAACAAAAAAATATCAGACGCACGAACACGCACACACACATCATGACATTAAAACATGACAATACAAACGCAATTAGTAAAACAAACAAAAACAAAGCAAACAAAAATCACACGTACACATATACACACTCGCACACACACACTTCATATACACATTCATGACACGGAAACAACAAGACAACAGATCTGGACGGGTTGGTTCTTTTGATAGAGCCGTGGACCAAAGATTTGATATCTCGAGTTCAACCCCAGCCTGCAACATTACAAACTGGCCCGTTCGCTGCCCATCTTAATGTTTCCATCATTTTGGTGATGTCAGCTTAGTGTTTCAAAAGTCCCTTTCCCTCTTCTCCCCAATTCCAAGACCTTGCCAGCACATAGAAGTTTGCGCAGACTTAGGAAGTCTGCCAGATAATTCTTGGCAGGTTTGGGTGGAGCACATGTGGACTTGTCTGAGTGCGATGAATCCCTTTTGAACAAACTCCAAACTCCAAACTCACGTACGGTATTTCCTCTCTGTTTGACAGTGAAGCCCCATCCAGATTTGTTATCGATGGCTGAGCCATCAATGTATATGAGTAGTTTGATATCTGCATCAGTTTTGACGTCCGATCATTCATGATAGCATCTCTCTAGACTTTTTGTTTGCTTGGTATGAAGGTTTTGTATAAGTCTTTGAAACGGCTTTAATATTGTTCTCCATTTCTTTTGTCACTTTGAGTTCTGTCATTTGACATACTTGCTGAATGGATTCTTCTGCTTGTCCCATCCATGATTCTCCACGTTCAGTTTATCATCTTTTGCTGCTTTGATCGTCGAGCGCGTCTCGTGAAGTGGATTTTCCAGTTTTCCATTGCTCTGAAATATAGTAATTGTATTTTGCTGCTTTGATCGTCTCGTGAAGTGGATTTTCCCACTTTTCCATTGCTCTGAAATATCTTTACTTGTTCTGTTTTGTACATTGACTTGAGTTCTGTCATTTTTCGTACGTACTAAATGGATTCTTTTGCTTGATCCATTTATAGTTCTCCACGTTGGAATCAATTGTCTTTTGTTGTTTTGATCGTCTCATAAAGTGGATTTTCAGGTTTTCCACTGCTATGAAATATCCTATCCCTTATTTATTCTATTTCATGTCTCGACTGTACTGAAGCAAGGTCAAACATGAAACATAGTCTTCGTGTGGATGTCTTTAGTGGTTCTGAGGATCGCTGTCATTGCTTCATTCTGTATTCTGTCTAGTTTAAAAAAAATTGCAATGACTGTGACAAAGTTGTGGGGCAAGTCCATTGTCCATTACATTAGTATTACAGCTTGGAATAACTTTAAAAAAAATAGCCTTATTGCTTCAAAACGATACACTGAGGCTAGTTGGTTTCAATGATAAAGCCATGGTCTCAGGATCTGATATCTTGAGTTCAATCCCAGCCCGTAACGTTAAACACTGGCCCGTTTGCAGCCCATCTTGATGTTTCCATCATTCTGGTGGTGTCAGCTTGGTGTTTCAAAGGTGTCCAACACCACCATTCCCCCACGTCTCCATTTACCCCCCCCCCACCGGCCCCCACTTCTATGCCCCCCCCCCTCTCTCTCTCTCTCTCAAGATTTCAATTTTTTTTGAAGGGTTGTGAAGTGGTGTGTACACACGAAATGGCCGGTACAGTTATTGCCCTCTGGCAATATGGCAGCAGTCGTTATGACCCGGATGTGAGTGTACGTGCTTTTCAGTGTTCAAATCTTTCTCCCCTCTCTTTTTGATGCTAACAATGTTTTATTCATGTGTCGAGTAGACCTAGTTTGGGAAAGGTTTGAGTTCAGAAAGATCTGTTTTATTTCAGTTCTAGTATGTTGCTTCGTTTCTGTGGTTATATCTCTTTAAAATGTACAATAACACTGAATCTTTATGTATAATGTACATGTATCATATGCCTTTTTTGTCAGTTTCAGCACTTTTATTCTGCAATTTTTGAAAATCTGAACACTACTGATGTTCCAATATTCCGTTATTTTGATGTTTTCTTACTGTGTTAATGTAGATGCTATATGAGTGACAGCTGGTTCTAAATAAGCATCAGCGCTGTTTATGCCACTTACCCTCCATATGAAATATTTGTCTTGTATTTACGAACCAGAAGAACGAATGTTCGGCAGATGTGGCCTCTGTCAAGCGGATACAAAACTTAACAACGAATAATATGCAATCATTGTTTTTGTGCGTGTCTTCCTCCTTGGTCGACTCTCCTTTGTGGTCAGATGGAAGTCTTCGCTTTAGGACTTTACGGAAAATGGCGGCGAGAAATACAATAAGTAAATTGACGAGATTCACGACTTCACGTAGAGCACTAAAGCCAAATCTCTCTCTCTCTCTCTCTCCTCTTTCTCTCTGTCTTTGTCTGTCTCTGTCTCTCTCCTCTCTCTCCGTCTCTCTCTGTGTCTGTCTGTCTGTCTGTCTGTCTCTGTCTCTGTCTGTCTGTCTGTCTGTCTCGCCCTCAACATTTCAAAATTAGTTTTAAAGGGAATGAAGTGGTGAGTACACACAAGCTAATCAGAACGGTTATTGCCCTTTAGCAATATGCCACAGCCGTTTTGATCCGGACAAGAGGGTTACGCGCGTTTCAGTGTTCACATCTCTCCCCCTCTCTTTTTGATACTAACAATGTTTACTTATGTGTCGTGTAGACCTTATCTGAGAAAGATTTGACTTAAAAAAATCTATGTTATCCTAGTTTGAGTTTATCTCTTCCTTTTGGTTATAACTCTTTTAAATTAAATTAACAAGAAACACCATGGAGGTGGATGGGGCCCAGAGCACCAATGCCTCGCCACTCTCCGGACAATCACTCCCCAAGCTGCGGACGCCACTCGATAGTCATTTCATCAAGCAAAGTGGGGGGGGGGGGGGGGAAGGGGGCTATCCATGCGTTGGACCTGGTCACAAACCGAATGGCAAGCTGGGAAGATGACAAACCCCGGGACACAGCCACACAACACGCACCAACCAGGTCCAGCCCAGCCACCAGACAAAAGAGAATGGAACAGCTCTCTCTCTCTGTCTGTCTCTCTCTCTCTCTCTGTCTGTCTCTCTTCTCTCTGTCTCTCTCTCTCTCTCTGTCTCTCTCTCTCTGTCTCTCTCTCTCTCTCTGTCTCTCTCTCTCTCTCGCCCTGCTCTGGGTCATCATCTCTCTCTGACTCTCTTCCTCTCTCTTTTTCCTTGTCTTTCTCTACACACAAAAACAAAAACAGCACAGCAACAAGAATCCTGTTACCAGACAATTATGACGGCTTGATGCAAGCAAAAATGTTTGATTTTTTCTGTCATTTACTTTTGATGTCCAGTATGATTCTGTCAGCGTTTTCATAGCGCCTGTTGTTGTTGATAATGGTGATGATAGATGGTGATGATAGATGATGATGATGATGATGATGACGATGATGATGGTGATGACGATGGATGATGGAGGACGAAGGATGTTGATAGTGATGATGATGGATGATGATGATGATGATGATGATGATGATGATGATGGATGATGATGATGATGATGATGGATGATGGAGTGATGGATGGTGGATGATGATGGGTAATGATGGATGGAAGATGGATGGTGGATGATGGATGGTGGATGATGGATGGTGGATGATGGATGGTGGATGATGGATGGTGGATGATGGATGATGACGATGACAATGATGATGATGACGACGACGACGACGACGACGATGGGTGGGATTGAACTCAAGATATGATATCCTAAGTGCCTGCTCTATCAACAGAGCCAGACAGTTGGCGCGACCAGAGTCAGGTACGTATTCACAGCTGGGTAGGCTGGAGGCTGCATGCACAAAGGTTTTCTTCAGCCGGACTTGAACTCAAGCAGCCAATTTGGAATGTGGGGGCTTGACTCTCTGTCTGTTTCTCTCAGTCTCTTTATTTCTCTCTCTTTCTCCTCTCTCTCTCTCCTCTCTCTGTCTCTGTCTCTCTCTGTCTCTGTCTGTCTGTCTGTCTGTCTGTCTGTCTGTCTTCTCTTTCCCATCTCTCTCTTGCTGTCTTATTCTCTAGCTGCCTGACTTTCCTCCTTCTATGCATCACAATATCTCTCTCGTCTTTCTCTCTTTTTGTTCCCCTCTCTCTCTTTCTTGCGCTCTCTCTCTCTCTCTATTTCGTTCTGAGACAGAGGGAGAGCAGAGAGATAGACAGGCAGACGGACAGACGGACAGACAGACAGACGAGCAGATATACAATGGGCAGTAAGACGGACAGACAGACTGACAGACAGACAGACAGACAGACACAAACAGAGGGACGGCCAGACAGAAGACAGACGGGGTGTGTTACGTGTGTGAGTGTCGCGCGAGTACATGTGTGTGTGTGTGTGTGTTTGTGTGTGTGGTGTGTGTGTGTGTGTGTGCGTTGTGCGTGTGTGCGTGCGTGCGTGCGTGCAAGCGTGTTTGACAGAGAGAAAGACAGACAAACAGACACACAGATAGACAGGCAGGCAGGCAGACAGACAGACAGACAAAAACCAAAACGTGACTGATTTTTGCAATCTAAACACAGTGTGCACGTCAGCTGAACATCGAAAACAGAATAATTTCTATTTGTTTGTGTGTTTGTTTGTGTGTCGATGCACGCGCGCGCGCACGCGCGCGTGTGTGTTTTATATGTTTTAAGATTGTGGGTGTATATGTGTGTGTGTGTGTTCTTGTAGGTGTGTATTTTTGTGTGTGTGTACGTGTGTGTTCATGTGTGTGTACATGTGTGTTTCTCTGTGTGTTCGTTTGTGTGTCGTTGCCCATTGCGCGCGCGCGCGCGCGCGCGCGGTGTGTGTGTGTGTATGTGTGTACGTGTGTGTTCATGTGTGTGTACATGTGTGTTTGTTTGTGTGTTCGTTTGTGTGTCGTTGCGTGTGTGTGGTGTGTGTGTGTGTGTGTGTGTGTGTGGTGTGATTGTGGATGTGTATTTGTGTGTGTGTGTGTGTGTGTGTGTGTTGCTGTAGGTGTGTATTTGTGTGTGTGTGTGCGTGTGTGTTCATGTGTGTGTACATGTGTGTTTGTTTGTGTGTTCGTTTGTGTGTCGTTGCGTGTGTGTGTGGTGTGTGTGTGTGTGTGATTGTGGATGTTTG
>JAPXFY010000013.1:54204454-54214454 GCA_030674185.1 Monoplex corrugatus
CTTCTCCTTCTTCTTCTCCTTTTTCTACTTCTTTCTTTCTTCTCTTTTTTTTTGTTTCGTCTTCTTTTTCTTCACTATTTCTTTTTCGCTTTCTTCTTGTTCTTTTTCTTCTCCTTCTTCTCTTATCCTCTTCTCAAGGCGGTTTTTCTGGAGACTGACTAGCAAAACCTATTCCACTTTTAGTTTTCAACTTGGGTGAGCTGTTTTTCGAAAACTCAATCATACCACACATGCACACACAAAATTTCCTTCCGCACGCAACAGAGAAACTCATGCATACATCACTCCATGCACACGACACAAACATCATGTGCACGCACCACCCTGCGCACATGACACAGATATTGCAGTACATTCACAGCAATAACAATTCAAATATGGCATTTCAGATATTGCAGTACATTTACAGCAATGATCGAATGTTGGTTTTCAGATATTGCAGTACATTTACAGCAATAACAATTCACGTGGCATTTCAGATATTGCTAGTACATTTACAGCAATAAAATTCACGTGGCATTTCAGATATTGCAGTACATTACAGCAATAACAATTCACGTGGCATTTCAGATATTGCTGTACATTTACAGCAATAACAATACAGATGTGGCATTTCAGATATTGCAGTACATTTACAGCAATAACAATTCACGTGGCATTTCAGATATTGCAGTACATTTACAGCAATAACAATACAGATGTGACATTTCAGATATTGCAGTACATTTACAGCAATAACAATTCACGTGGCATTTCAGATATTGCAGTACATTTACAGCAATAACAATTCACGTGGCATTTCAGATATTGCAGTACATTTACAGCAATAACAATTCACGTGGCATTTCAGATATTGCGTACATTTACAGCAATAACAATACAGAGTGGCATTTCAGATATTGCAGTACATTCACAGCAATAACAATACACGTGGCATTTCAGATATTGCAGTACATTTACAGCAATAACAATACAGTGTGCATTTCAGATATTGCAGTACATTTACAGCAATAACAATTCACGATGGCATTTCAGATATTGCAGTACATTTACAGCAATAACAATTCACGTGGCATTTCAGATATTGCAGTACATTTACAGCAATAACAATTCAGATGTGGCATTTCAGATATTGCAGTACATTCACAGCAATATATACACACTGCTGAGCCAAACGTAACCTATCGCTAGTACCAAGCTTCCACAAAGATGAAGTACACATTATTCCATGTTGTCCTGGTTTGAATAATTTACGTAAATAGATATTCCCGTGTAAAGTCTGTTTAGTTGTCACTGCTTTCCTCGCCCAGCAGAAGGAGATATTAAATTACTCATCGGGGAACTAAACTGCAACGCCAAAAATGTATTCATATACACGGATGGCTCAGTCACCAATAACAAATCTGGATGGGGCTTCACTGTCAAACAGAATGGAAATACCATCATCATCATCATCAGGTGCCTTGCCGCATGGCGTTGGCGATCATGGCCTTCCATATATGAGGAAAATGACACATACGGTATCATAACCCCCAGTCTCATCATCATCATCATCAGGTGCCCTGCCGCATGGCGTTGGCGACCATGGACTTCCAACCATCTCTATCTCTCGTTGCCCCCAACATCTACCCCACCCTCTTCATCCCCAGCCACTCTGCAAGTCCGTCCAGCATTCTCTCCCTGGGTCTACCTGGTGCTCTCTTTCCCTCCAGCTTTCCCGTTGTGACCAGGTGCTCCAAATCCCCCTTCCTCATAAAATGGCCTATAAATGTTGCTTGTCTTTTCCTAATCTTCCTTATGATTGATCTATTTGTGTCTGCCTCCATCAAGACTGTCTCGTTTGTTTTCTTTGCTGTCCATGGAACTCTCAACATTCTTCTGAGAAACCAACCCCTAGTCTAGTAATAGAAATTAAGGCAGTCACGCATACCCAAGAATAATTTACTGGATGACATAATATAAGAAAGCCAAGCCTTTGTCCTGACTGACTCGATGAACCTATTTCAAAAAGTGCAGAATGGAGTAGGGACCCCAGATTGGCACAGTCCCATGAGCAGTATCGACCTACGAAATATCACGAGGTGTTAAATTAAAGTATATGAATGTGCCGACCAACATGCAGGTAAAGCTACTACAACAAAAATCCTGCATCTTGCTATGTCCGAAGTCCTAAGATTTTAAAATCACTACAACAAAAATTTTGCATCTTGCTAAGTCCGAAGTCCTAAGATTTTAAAATCATACCCTCAAAAACAAAATATGAGCCATCATACCATTGATTGTCTACTCAAAAAGGTAGGCAGAGAAGGTGGCTGAAAGTCTACTCACCTGTCGGCGTCACCGGGTTCAGTGTTGATTGCTGCACTCTTTGACACCACCACCCCTGTCCAAGCCGCTCTGTCTTGACTTTTGTGGACAACTTCCTTTTGACTCTGTTTTCCTTTGGTTGTCATGAGGTCCGTGTTCTTGCTACGTGACACATGACCAATGTATTTTTGTCTTCTCTTTTTGATGTCTGCTAGTAGTTTTCTGGTGGTATCAAGTTCTTCCAGGACACTTTCATTAGTTCTTTTATATGTCCATTTAACACATAATAGTCTCTGATAAATCATATCCCCTGCTTCCTCAATTCTTCTGCAATCAGGTTTTCTCAGAGTCCAGGCTTGGCAGCCATAAATCATGACTGGCCAGATCAGGCATTTTGAAAGACTATTTTTCAGGCCATTTGGTATGCCTCTGTTTTTCCAGATATTGTTGAGTTGAACCATTTTTTGCTTTGCCATTCCATTTTTTATTTTGATGTCTTTGGACCAGGTTCCATCGTCAGTTTTTACAGATCCAAGATATTCGAAATTTTTAACATTTTCTGAAGGAAATATACTAATTGAGATGTTACGATTGTTTTCAGTGTCTCTATTATAAAAGGAAAAACAAGAGCCATCAACTATCAATCAAACATTAATACCATTTCAAAAGTAACACTGCGCAGACTCCTACAGCGTGAAAGGAAAGTGTTTGTGCTTTTAAGAGCCATCATCAATATTAATATCATCTCAAAAATAACACTGCGCAGGCTCCTACAACATGGAACGGAAAGTGTTTGTGCTTATCGTGATTCGGAGACAAATGAAATATAAAGGAATAGAAAAGACAGTTGTTTGTGTGTGTATGTGTATGTGTATGTGTGTGTGGTTGTGTGTGTGTGTGTGTGTGTGTGTGTGTGTGTGTGTGTGTGTGTGTGTGTGTGTGTGTGTGTATGTGTGTGTGTGTGTGTGTTTGCTATATGTTTGTATGTGTGTCTTTATGTCTGTCATAGTTTGTTTAGTTTTTGTATTGTTTTCTTTTGTGTGTCTTCGCGTGTTGGTGTGTATGTTTGTGTCATGCATTTGTGTGTTCTTTTTGTTGTTGTTGTTGTTTTGTTCTATTTCGTTTAGTGTTTTGTTTTGTTTTGTTTTGTTTACTTGTTTGATTATTTACTTTGTTTTCTGATATCGTAATGTACACACACACACCACACACACACACACACACACACACACACACACACACACACACACACACACACACACACACACACACACACACACACACACAACACATGTGTATGTATGTCATTCGTTACTTTTTAATTTATTTCTGTTTTTTTTCTTTCTTTCTTTCTTTCTTTCTTTCTTCCTTCCTTTCTTTCTTTCTTTCTTTCTTTCTTTCTTCTTTCTTTCTTTTCTGTTTCTCGGGGATAGAATAGCTGAGATAAGGGTGACGTTATTGAAATCACTTTTATAGGTAGATAAGGCTATGACTTGTATTGACCTGGAATGCTTTTTGTACCGCGATTACAAAAAAAAAACATCGGTGAAATAAGTTTATACGTAGTGGCTGTTTGTTTTTCATTTTTTTTCTCGTTTGCTTTTTTTTAAGATGAAATACACAGATACACATGTCATCACAATGCAGCCAAGACTGTTTCACTGACAGACTGATTTAAATATAAGACACAAAACCTATACACTAGGTAACGCCGTATGACTTTGCCTGCACATAAGGGTTATGTGCAATCTTAAGGCTTGTGCTATGATCACCAACGGGGTCAGTGCATATGGAATTTATTCCTGGCGCGGACACGTTGCCTTTAGAAGCTGAAACTGAAGCATTTGTGTTCTCTCTTTCCATCTGTGTTCTGTCTTTCTCTGCCTGCATGTTTTCTCCTCCCCCCCCCCCCCCCCCCCCCCCGCCGACACTTTCCTCTTTCTCGTTCTCTGCTACATGTGTCTACTCATGTGTAGCTGGATCAAATTCCAGGGAAACGAATTCAGAAACCAGAACGGTTGCTTGGTTCCACTTCAGAGGTAGCAACCAAACAGATTGCATTGTCTCCCTTTTTTCAGTGAAATTTGCTGGTTTTCAAGAATGGAGACATTAATAGGCGAAACGTAAGAGTCGAGTCATCCGGCAAAGAGGGAAATCGTCAGCGCCACATGATAATGAAGTCAGCAATTGGTCTTGTAGTCATGTATTAAATCGCTAAAAATATTAACATCTGCACATACTGTTCACCTCGACGACTGAAGAGACTGCTCGCTAATCCCGGGTGTACAAACTTATTAATCGTGTTGAGTGTTTTACACTTATTTCGTCTGCGGTCATCCAGGTTGGTTTGCTTATTTTCTTTCTTTTTCTCTGATTGCTTGTTTGCTTGCCTGTCACAGATTTTTTCGTATGAACACGATGTAACCGGGTCATGTCTTCACCCTAGCCTAAACCCTAAGCCCCCTTACCCAAAAGATCTGTGTTCTCTGTGAATAGATTGCTGACCCGAATGGTCCTGAGATGTAGGGTTAGTGTTAGGGTTAATGATGACATAAGCAGTGAAGTACGGCCGTGTGTTCATAAACGGAACTGCAATGTTTGTGTTCCTGTTGTTACACTTGTTGTTGAAAAAAATTTCTCACTTGACAAAGGGCTTGGGCTCGAAACGGTTGTTTTATACTCCGAAGGATCTTTTACAAACAAGGTATTTTTTTAATATTTTGTTTTTACCCTCAAGGTCCAGCAGTCACATTTTGTTTTACCTTCTGTAAAAATTCTTTTCATGATCATTTCACCCGGGCAGTTTCCTTTGTACTGACCTTTTTGTTTTCTTTTTGTCCCGTTTTCTACGCCATCTTAATGGCTACAGAACCTGGGACAGTTTCTACAATGTTATGGTGATAATGATGATAATCGTGATGCTATGGAATTCCGTCCAGAATTGAGGCTGCGTGACAGGCCTGTACTTTACACTTACTATCATAATACATCTTGGTGTCGTCCAGGCCCGAGAGAAACGGACACCTGCGGTGATGGTCAGGAGAATTAAGCAATGTTCTTCATGAGTCCATCACATTCTTACCTCTGGATAGGAGCTGGTTGGGGCCAAAACATCCTACAATGATTTTGAAAGGACTGATGGGGAACCGAACTCACAACCTTCCAGTCGGAAGTTAGTTGCGGTAACCACACTCTAAATTTCTCGTTTCTGCTTTTTCTGTCCATTGTGAAGACCAGGGCACAATTTACGAAGGAGCTCCTTGATGTGAGCTGAGCTAAGTTTGCTTTGGGCCTAAGCAAACTTAGAAAAGACGATCTTTACACTTTATACTCAGAAGGTAGAGCGAGCCTATGCTAAGCGATTTCCTCCCTTTAAGAACCTTTTTACCGATCAACAGACTTAATGAAGAAGATAAGGAAAAGACAAGCAACATTCACAGGATATTTTATGAGGCAAGAGAAATTTGAGCATCTAATCACACAACAGGAAAGCTGGAGAGAAAAAGAGCCACAGGTAGACCCAGGGAGAACATATTGGACAGACTTGCAGAGTGGATAAAGACAGAAAGGGTGGGAGATGTACTTGCAGCGACAAAGGATAGATTCTTATGGAGGGCCATGATGCCAGCAACATGCGGCAGGGCAAACATATTCGCCAGCAATTCTACATCCAAAACAGTAGGAAGAGAGACTGCTTTTGCTGTTGGTTTACCAGGAAGGGACGACATATTGTGGGACAACTGTTTGCATGATTTTGAGCCGGAAATAAGTGATGGCTAAAAAAAATTTAAAAAACAAAAAAACAAAAAACAAACAAACAACAACAACAACAACAACAACAACAACAAAACCCAACGGTCTTAGCAGAATCAACGAAATCTGCAACTCTTTGAACAGCTGTGTCATCAGTTTGCTTGAGCATCGTCAACCGAGATTTTTTTCTGCAATGCTCAACACGCCTACGTTCAGTTTTTAGATTTGTACATATTTGTGTATAAGATATACATTTGTATAGATAAGTGCATAAGGAAGATTAGGAAAAGACAGGCAGGCCATTCTATGAGGAAAGAGGGAATTGGAGCACCTGGTCACAACAGGAAAGTTGGAGGGAAAGAGAGCACCAGGTAGACCCAGGGAAAAATATATTTGATGGACTTGCAGAGTGGCTGAAGACAGAGAGGGTGGAAGATGTGCTTGCAGCAACAAGGGATAGAAACAGATGGAAGGCCATGATCGCCAACGCCGTGTGGCAAGGCACTTGATGATAATGATGACGATGACATATTTGTGAGCTAAAACTAGAAAACTGAGTTTTAGCTCACAAATGTGTACAAATGTATACAAATTACAAAATAGAAACAGAGAATAAGAAGACAATAAAGAGAGCATTAATTTAAGAACAAACAGAAGAATGGAGTATGTCAATTTTAACGCTATGATGAAAACAGATGTACCATAAAACACACAATTTAAGAAAAAAAAAGTTACAAAACTGAATCAGTCAAGCACTTTCCAACAGACACATGGATAGCAAATATATGTTGATAAGTAAATTGTATGGACAAATACTATCAAATTCTAACTGTAGAAAGGGAGTACAGAGAAGAGATTTAGTTTTTAATGCAGGTAAAATTATAGCTTAGGACTGGGATAATAACGAAACCGTAATTAGTCATAAGGCTGATTAAAGGTTTTATTAGCGCAGTGTATGTACATCTAGAGAAGGGATTTTGATTAGAATTAATATTATTTCAAGCAGATATTTGTGAAGTTCACGTTTGTTTTTCGGGCCCGAGTGACGCTTGGTGTTGACGCGAGTTCGTCCGCCATTGTTTACAGTCGCTGAATAATAGGGGTTCACCTTTTCAATCGCACGGACGGACAAGACCGTAAAACGTCACACATACATAATTAGCATCTATTTATAGAGAGAATCCTGAAGTTTCCATTGATATCTCACACGTCACTGAAAGTTTTGGGGTTTTCTGGCTAAAAACAGGGAAATGTCGCCGGCCGAATATTCGGTTGGTGGCACTCGGAAGCAGTGAACAGGTAGAGTTTGATGTTATGTGTATGGATGTCACTGATGTTATGAATAACGGTAAATCGTTGATGTTATGCGTAAAGGCAAGTCATTGATGTTACAAAGGTAAGTCACTGATGTTATAACAGCAAATCATTGATGTTATGTGTAAGGGTAAATCGTTGATATTACATGTAAAGGCAAGTCATTGAGGTTATAAGGGTAAGTGACTGATGTTATAAGGGCAAGTCAATGATGTTATGCGTTAAGGTGAGTCATTGATGTTATGTGTAAAGATAAGTCATTGGTGATATGTGTAAGAGTAAGCCATTGATGTTTTGTGCAAGGGTAAGTCATTGACGTTATGTGTAAGGGTAAGTCATTGATGTTATGTGGAAGGGTAAGTCATTGATGTTATGCGTCAGGGTAAGTCATTGATGTTATGTGTAAGGGTAAATCATTGATGTTATGCGTCAGGGTAAGTCATTGATGTTATGCGTCAGGGTAAGTCATTGATGTTATATGTAAAGGCAAGACATTGATGTTATAAGGGTAAGTCATTGATGTTATACAGGTAAGTCACTAACGTTATAACAGCAAGTCTTTGATGTTATGTGTAAGGGTTAAGGGTAAGTCATTGATGTTACGTGTAAGGGTAAGTCATTGATGTTATGCGCAAGGGTAAGTCACTGATGTCATAAGGGTAAGTCATTGATGTAATAATGGTAAGTCATTGATGTTATGTGTAAGGGTAAGTCATTGATGTTATGTGTAAGGGTAAGTCATTGATGTTATGTGTAAGGGTAACTCACTGGTGTTATGTGTAAGGTGAGTCAGTAATGTTATGTGTAAGAGTAAGTCATTGATGTTATGTGTAAGGGTGAGTCATTGATGTTCTATGCAAGGGTAAGTCTGATGTTCTGTGTAAGGGTAACTCACTGGTGTTATGTGTAAGGTGAGTCAGTAATGTTATGTGTAAGAGTAAGTCATTGATGTTATGTGTAAGGGTAAGTTATTGATGTTCTGTGCAAGAGTAAGTCATTGATGTTATGTGTAAGGGTGAGTCATTGATGTTCTGTGCAAGGGTAAGTCTGATGTTCTTTGTAAGGGTAAATCATTGATGTCATGTGTAAGGGTAAGTCATTGATGTCAACGGTAAGTCATTGATGTCATAAGGGTAAGTCATTGATATAATAAGGGTAAGTCATTGATGTCATAAGGGTAAGTCATTGATGTAATAAGGGTTAGTCATTGATGTTATAAGGGTAAATCATTGATGTCATAAGGGTAAATCATTGATGTAATAGAGATAAGTCATTGATGTTATAAGGGTAAATCATTGATGTAATAACGGTAAGTCACTGATGTTGTAAGGGTAAGTCACTGATGTTACAAGGGTAAGTCATTGATGTAATAAAGGTAAGTCATTGATGTTATAAGGGTAAATCATTGATGTAATAACGGTAAGTCACTGATGTTGTAAGGGTAAGTCACTGATGTTACAAGGGTAAGTCATTGATGTAATAACGTTAAGTCATTGATGTCATAAGGGTAAGTCATTGATGTGATAATTGTAGATCATTGATGTTATAAGGTTCCGTCAAGGCAAACATTGGTGTCATAAGGGAAAGTTATTGATGTTATAAGGTTAAAAGTTATTGATGTCACAAAGGGTAAGTCACTGATGTCATGAGCGTAAGCCATTGACGTGTCGAGGTGTGCAGAGTGACCAAGGCTGAGGGATGGGAGGAACAAGAATTGTGGACGAGTGTAATGCAAGACGAGTGGTGATGTTATGCTGCCAGTCTGTGCTGACGGGTCTGCTCAATGTTCGTCTGAAGGTGATCAACGCTCGATAGCCTACCTACACTTTTTGGCACTTAGTTCTGCTGGTATCTTTGTTTTGTTTTAGTGAATTAGCTAGTCAGTCAGTTAGTTAGTTAGTTAGTTAGCCAGTCGGTCAATTGGTTGGTTGGTTGGTTGGTTGGTTGGTCGGTCAGTCAGCCAGTTGGTTAGATGGTTAGCTGGTTGGTTAGTTGGTTGGTTGGTTGGATACTTGGTTGCTTGGATACTTGGTTGGTTAGTTCGTTAGTTAGTTAGTTAGTTAATTAGTTAGTTGGTTGGTTAGTTGGTTGGTTGGTTGGTTGGTTGGTTAGCTAGTTGGTTGGCTGTTTAGTTAATAAGTTGGTCAGTTAATTGGAGTTTAGTTGGTTGGTCGGTCGGTCGGTCGGTCGGTCGGTCGGTCGGTCGGTTGGTTGGTTGGTTGGTTGGTTGATTGGTTGGTTAGTTTATTTTGCAACTGCCCCATTGCCCACGCTACAATAATGGCTACATAATTAGTGAGATTTCTTTTAACAATGCCATGATGATGATGATGATAATGAAGATGATGATGACGACGACGACGACGACGACAACGACGACGGTGATGATGCCGACGACGACGACGACGATGATGATGATGGTGACGGTTTGAATGACAATCAGTCGTGATGGTATGGAGTTCCATTTTAGATTCAGACTACGCGACAAGAGTGTAGCCCACGTTTACTTTCACATCCTATACTGGCATCAGTCAGGCCCGAATGATACAGGTTCTTGCGGTGTTAATAAGCGAGTTAGAACAACATGCTCAATGACTTATCCTGAAGTGGATGAGGCTCAATTGTG
>JAPXFY010000013.1:54221954-54224454 GCA_030674185.1 Monoplex corrugatus
AGTTCTCCTGACTTCTGTAGGCCTTGCAGTAGTTTGGTCAGACTGGCAGTATACTTGCTGGTGGGATCTTTGCTCAGCTGTTGGTAGGTCTTTTTGTCATCTAGCAGATTGTAAGCCTTCTCATAGTACCGCCCTTTGGGTAAGATGACTGTGGCACGGCCTTTGACGGCTGGGAGAATCATGATGGAATCCTTCTTCCTCAATCCCTGTAGTGCAAGTCTTTCATCCCTGGAAATGTTGGATTTGGGGGGTTTGCTCTGTTTGAGGATATTTACACACTCTGATCGTAAGTGTGTGGCCTCTTCTGTTTGAGGACCAATCCATCGACACGCAGTTTCAATGCTGGTAATGTACTCCGTGATGGGAAGTTTGTCTGGAGTGACCGCGAAATTGAGCCCCTTTCTCAACACTGACAATTCTGCTTCAGTCAAACTTTGATCCGACAGATTTACCACCCACCTGTTTTTGATTTCTTGCGTTTCTTGGTCATTGACGGGAGTAATGGGCACGCAATCGTCATGTTTTGGTTCAGCCTGCAACTTAGCAAACTTTTTCCTGTGGCGCATGCGCACTCTATCCCATTCACGCCTGACAGTGCAGTCGGACCAGGCAAGGGATAGATTGGTATGGAGGGCCATGATCGCCAACGCCGTGCGGCAGGGCACATGATGATGATGATCTGATGACAAGATTATTAAGTTTCTTCTTTGAATTAACACAGTATATTTGATAGAATATAACTTTCAAGTTTCCAATCTCCATTAGCACAGTATATCTGATAAGATGTAACTTTCTTTACTACATCAGCGGAGTATACCTGATAAGATATAACTTTCTCGTTTCTTTACTACATTAGCGCAGTATATCTGATAAGATACAACTATCAAGTTTCTCATATGTATTAACACAGTATATCTAATAACACGTAACTATCACGTTTCTTTTCTACAGTAGCACAGTATATATCTCACATATTATAACTATCAAGTTTCTCACATACATTAACACAGTACATCTGATGAAACATAACTATCAAATTCTATTATTTTCCATTAACTCATTCTATACTGACCGATTTCTTCCTTCATTATACTCTCTATACTGGCCGTTTGGCTACTTTACAAGAAAAATTCTATAAAAAAAAAAATGAATGCAAGCACATATAGTTTTGAAATTTTGTGTAATTTGTAGAATAGAACAAACTTTCATGTGACTAAGTTGCTAAGCATTCTCTTTTGAAAAAAGTTTAGTTATTGTTTTATCTTCTTTTGAAAAGAAATGCACATTTTATGCACCATACAAAAAGGGGTGCGTAATTCTCATATAATAAATATGTTACAATTATGGTGTTTTATATTCACAGGCACTTCTAAATGATAGAAATATGATGGGTAAATGTGTTAACACAGTGGATATTCACTGTGGAGTACATATCGTTACTTGACCATCTGTACACTGACATGCACACTCTCATTCAAACGCACAGACTTTTTGCACAGGGTACTAAAAACACCATAAAAACCAAATGCCAGTCAAACAGACTTGACATTTTTGTCATTATAAGAACAATAAAATGGGAAAACATTTTCAATAAAGTTCTACATCATGCACTCATTGATTGAATGACTACATGTTCATAAGTATCCATTCTTCATTTTGCACAAGAGCTGTGAACAGTCAGGGACTTCTCACATCACATGTAGTCTTGTGTGTCCATGGCTATACAGAGGGGTGCAAAAGTAGGTATACAGTTATGAAAAAAAGAAAACACGCACAATTTTCGTTGCATTTATTATACAAACAAATGAATATTGAATATACATGTAATAACAAGCACAGCCTTAATCCCTCAGATACTCAAACTGCTTGCCGTCGGTATTCACACACTCCTCTAATCGAGAGCGGACACTCATGCACACTCTAGCACAAAGATCTTTATCAGCATCAATTTCTTGAGAAGCCTGCAAGATGAACTGAATCATGTCATTAACAGTGCGCAGCTTGCGTGCGAAAACCCTTTCCTTTACATAACCCCCCCCCCCCCCCCAAAAGAAGTCCATCTGTCTTCCAGTATTGTTTTAAAATCCATTTGCGCTCCTCGTCTGTCAAATTACCAGCCATGGTTAAATTAAATTGCCACTTAGATCTAAATTAAATTGCTGCTTTATCTGCAAAAAAAAAAAAAAAATAATAAAGTTAGAATAATAGTACATGCATATTATTAGTTACGATAAAATATAATTAATGACACTGAAAATATCGAAAATAAGGCCAACTAACTTAATGTGCTAATACTTTTAATGAATTAAGCATTATAATAATGATGTGATACTTACTGTATACCTACTTTTGCACCCTCCCCCCCCCCCCCCCCCCCTGTATTGCAGGACATGGAATGGGGGAAAATGTATCAATGCACAGTCACAGCAGAATCAATATCAGTTCCAGCAAGCTATACAGTGTTTCAAAGCACTTCTCATCCTCTCTTTCTGTCTCATGC
>JAPXFY010000013.1:54229454-54249454 GCA_030674185.1 Monoplex corrugatus
TCAAGATAGGATAAGTAGTTGTGTTGTGATTCAGATCTTTACTTATTTATTTACTTTATATGCATGTTTCTTTTTTGAAGGTAAGATACATAGATACACATGTCATTTACATGTAACCAAGATTTTTCCAGTGGTAGGCTGATAACATACCAGTATAAAATATAGACTAGGTAAACCATAGTCTAGGTAGGGCCCCGGACCTGGCCAGCTCATGGGTTTATGTGCAGGCTTACGGTTTGTGCCATGATCACCATACACATGGCACCTGTGACGTTGGTGCATATGGAATTCGTTCCGAGCGCGGAGACGTCATCTTGAGAAACTGAAACTGAAACTGAAACTGAAAAGTATCAAGATCGAACCTTAAAGAGCTGAGAAAATCTTCTGATATTTTTGTTGCGGACTCACACACACACACACACACACAACACACACACAACACACACACACATATATATATATATATATATATATATATATATATATATATATATATATATATGTATATATATACACACACAAACACACACACACATACACACATTTACACATACACACACTCACACGCAGGCACGCACACATACTCACCTCTCTGTTCGAAGCGAAATAATCACCTTTATGTTTCACTTCATTTGACTTTATTTTGTCTTGTTTTATTTCGCTTTATTTTATTTTATTAGAATGGATTTTATTGTATTTCACTGTATTCTATTCATTTCATTTTGTCTATCTATCTATCTATCTATCTATCTATCTATCTATCTATCTATCTATCTATCTATCTAGCTGTCTATCTAGCTGTCTATCTATCTATACATCTATCTATATGTCTGGCTGGCTGACTGACTGGCTGTCTATCTGTCTGTCTAATCTAATTTAATTTAATCTAATCTAATGTAATCTATCTGTTTATCTATTTTTCTGTCTATCTGTCTGTCTATCTGTCTGTCTATCTATCTGTCTATCTATCTATCTATCTATCTATCTATCTATCTATCTATCTATTTATGTGTTTGTTTGTCTGTCTGTCTGTCTATTATGTATGTATGTATGTATGTATGCATGTGTGCATGTACGTATGTATTCATTTGTTTATTTCTTTATTTAGTTTATTTGTTGATTTTATTATTTTTCACTTGTGTATTGATTCATTCATTCATGTATTTATTCATTTATGTATTCATTTATGTATTCGTTCATTTATTTACTTACCGTAAAAGAGAGGCTGAAAAACAGATAGCGTATTGAGTCACAGCCTGCATCTGTTTCTGTGAAATGGCTGAAGGTGGTGTACCTGACAGCAAACGCCGCCAGTTGGGCCTTCACCCTTGGGGCAGCAGAGTGCAAAGTGTCTGTGTCTATGCTGACCACGTCACAGGCATTACGGTTCATGAGGTCACTGGGGGCTGAGGTCATGAAGGCTAAGCATCAGGCCCTGTCAGCAGCCTGGAGCATCAACCAGCCTCTCTGGCACGATCTCCCGAGCAACACCCTTCAGGAGGTGAGCTGAATCATGGATCTGCTCGATAGTCAAGAGGGGATAAATGTCGGGTTACCAGTCGGAGGGTCCTTGGGTTGATCTATCTTGGTATGTCTACTTGGTGGGTAAACGGGTGGAAAATTGTTCCCCGATCTTCCAGGTCAATGTGTGTACAGATCTGCTAGTACCTGTCCCCCACCCCACCCCCCCCACCCCCCACCCCCTTTGTATACAACGTGCAGAAAATAGTTTGCTCCCTTAACCCTTTGACTTCCGCACCCTGTTTCGCCCAGTGGGAGAGTTTGATTTTTAGTCTTTTTCTCCCACTGGACGAAGCAGCAGGGAAGTTTCAATCTTTATCTCTTAATTTTTGTGTTTTTGATGTTTGTTCGTTTGTGATCTTACATTTACGCTTGACAAAGGCCAGTTGGCCGAAAATTTGTGCCTGTCTTGTCTGGTTATATCAAATACACGTTCTTAACTTTTCTTACCGTTTTGGTATTTTGTGCCTTTCTGGTTCCTTTGAAGAAAGGATTGCTGTGTCATCCATGAAGGCTTTTAGAGAGGGCGTGTATATGGCGTCCATTCCCGAGTTCTGTCGCACCTCAACGAGAACAGTCGCACCAGTAGTAGTAGTAGCAGTAGCAGTATCACTATCAACAGCAGTAATAATAGTAGCAGCAGTAGTCCTGTTCATATCAGTAGTATAAGCAGTAGTACTAGGGATTCAGTAGTACCATCAATCATCAATAACAGTAGTATTTAGCAATAATAATAGTAGTGGTAGCAGTAGCAGTAGTACCATTGATAGTAGTAGAAGTAGTAGTGTAGTAGTAGTCCTGTTCATAGCAGTAGTGTAAGCAGTAGAACTAGGGTTTCAGTAGTACCATCAATAACAGTAGTATTAGCATTAGTAGTAGTAGTGGTGACAGTAGCAGTAGTGCCATTAATAGCAGTAGCAATAGTAGCAGTAGTAGTAGTAGTAGTAGCAGCAGCAGCAGCAGCAGATGTAGTTAAAGTAGCAGCAGCAGTAGCAGCAGCAGCAGCAGTAGTAGTAGTAGTAGTGGTGGTAGTGGTGGTGGCAGTAGCAGTAGTGCCATTATTAATAGTAATAGTTGTAGTAGTAATGGTAGTTAGTAGTAGTAGTAATCGTCGTCGTGGTAGACACTAGCAGTACTAGTAGTAGTAGTAGTAGTAGTAGCAGAAGTAGAACAAATAGTAGCAACAACAGGAGTAGATGTGGCAGTAGAGAAAAGAGGAGAAGGGGAAAGGTTTTGTCTGTTTGTTCGTTTGTTTGTTCTTTTAGTTGTTTGTTTGTTTGTTTGTTCAGTGTGTAAGTTGATCGTTGTTCCTTCATAATCAGGGCACGATGAAGAAACTGACCAAGCCTGTGGACATTGCTCGCATAGCCGTGGACGTCACCTCACGCGGAGATTTCCAGAAAGTCACGTGGGACGGAGCGAGCCACGCCTGCCGCTCGAGATGCGTTCTGGAACACCTGAGCTCCCAGGAAGCCCTCACCATCGTGCACGAGGCGCACGAGCGTGGCCTACTGACCTACTTTTCCGCCGGCTTCAAGAAGGAGAACATCGGGTGGGCTGTCCGAAGCGGGGTGGATGGCGTGGGGATTGGAGGCGTTCTCCATTACATGGACCCTGACACGGGGATGATGGGTCCGTACAAGGATGAGGACATCCCGCACATTCTGGCCAAGAGGGATGAGGCTGCGTCAGACAGTTCGGGCAAGGCGGCTCTTCTTCTCGCTCGCTTGGACACGATGTACTGGGAGGGCTCCATCACGAGCGTGGACAACGACCTCCGCCAGACGCTCTTCGACGCTATGTTGTCCGAGAACGAAGAGTTAGTCAAGTCCCTCATGGACAAATTGCGTCATGTGCTTGAGCTGGAGAGCGAGGACACCAGACCCTATCTCCACCGTGCCCGACGTCTGCTGACTTCCCACAGTCCTATGCTGAGGCAGACCTGCAGCCAGAAGCAGTGGAACGAACTCAAGAGCGTCCTCACCCCACTTGTTGAAAAGGAAGATGAAACTGCCATCATGGAAGAATTTCATTCAAAGCCGTGGGTCTCGATTCGGCAGAACCGTCGACTTCAACATGGAGGAGACGTCTCGCCATCATCTGAAATGCTGCCCATCAGAATCTGCCCCTCCAAATTATAATCAGTCGATCGTCTTCAGTCCCCATAGAGTTCGGAGTTTAAGATCTGTGTTTTGATCAAAAGGGATTCATTACGCACATTCGTCCCCTTCCGAAGGTCTAGACGTTCAGTTCGATTTTCCGGTCAAATTGAGAAGAAAGGTCGAGGCCTCCACGTGGAGCGAACCTTTGAACCTCGAGTTTTAGTTACTGGCAGGTGAACATCTGAACCATTCTGCCACTCTTCTCCTCAAACGGTAGATGGCCGACAAAGTCCATCAGCCTGCGTAAAATACTGTGCATTGGAAGGGTCTTGAAATGTGGTGGGGATATCAGGACCTGTAACACATTAAACCGACACCTTTAGTATGACTGGAAAATTAGAACGGGTAGCAAACAGGCTCGTTCTGTGTCGTTGGCTGGAATTGAACTCAAGACAACAGATACAGAGTTCATAGCGCTGTCAACAGAGCCAGCCGCCTTCCATTTTAGAAACATCACAAACTTGTTCATACAGAATGTATTAAAAAGATGTTTTCTTTAGTGCAATTAACCCTTTGACCCCCGCACCCTCTTCAACAACTGCAAAAACTTGATAATAATAATTACAGTATTTATACGGCGCCAAATCTTGACAATTTTACACCAAAGCGCACTCACGCACCAGGCATACGCATACAATCGACAAAGACCACCTTACAATATATAATACACAAACTGAGGGAAAGAAGTAGTTGTAGAATTCATTGCTGGGAAAAGAGGTGGGGGTTTAAATTGGATTTAAAAGCAGAAAGAGTAGGTGCTGGGCAAATGTATTTCAGTGTGGTCAAACACTGAGATAGTTAAACATATTTAGATCCACAAATGATGTATTTCAGTATAGTTAACACTGAGATAGGAACACACCCGTACACACACTCATATTTATTTTTATGGATATAATGTTGGTAATCCATCAACATTCATGATATTTCTACTTTCACTGATATTATTATTCTCATTATAATTTTTCTATAACTATCATGGCTGCTACCGCCACTATTACTCCACCCCTTATTCATCAGCTCCCTCCCCCATCCCTACCTCTGTGGGGATGCCGGGGGCTCTTTAAGTACAAACAATATCCCTACCTTCTGGAAATTCTGTGCCATAATTTCCTCTTTTCTCTCACTCTCTTTATTTCTTCCTTTTTCCTTAGTAATCTGTCATATCTTCCTATCGATTTCTGCCTTGCTGGTCGATTCACCTGTCACGGCTTTGCAGGCGCCTCTCTGCCTTAATCTATTTAGTTTCAGAGGCAGCAGCTGTTGTCTGCTAGCCTTATCAGTGCCACTCCCCTGCTGCTACAAGTCCGCTGGCCGGAAATTCCCTCTGTGTTATGTGTTGTGCCACGCTAGTGTGTACAGGATTTTACCAAAGTGTACAGCGTCGTCTCTCCGTAACCGGACTTATTACAGTTGTGATTTTCATGTGTGTGCTTGTAGGACTTCTTATTCATAAGATGTGAGTATTTTTGTTTTGCTAGCGTTTTTTCGCTGATGCTGTAGAGAGGGAGGAAAAAGGTGTATATTCTGTACTGACTGTGCCTCTGGATACGTGATACTAGGGCCTGATACTGTTAGTGTGTACGCCGTTACAGTCACAATGGAGGGAGAAAAACATTTAGAAAATGAGCATACTTTTAGACTTAATTCTTTGTGTAGAATTTGTGGTGAAAGATCAAGGAGGAATCGTGACATAGATCCCCCGAAGCTGTGTACAAACTATGCTTTTGAGCTGGAGCGGTTTCACGGTATAGTTGTGTCTAATGACACTAGTAGTACACACTCCACAACACTGTGCATGAAATGTTACTCAAGGCTGATAAGACTGAGAAATTCATCATCTCCATCTGAGAAAACTTTGCAGACAGCTAAAGAAACCACGGAGAAATGTACTGCATTATGGGCGCATCCCTTTGATCCATCAACTGCATACATTCATGTCTGTGGTGCACAGCATCAAAAGAGCAATTACAAAAGGCTCCAGATGAACAACCACAAGTACCACAAAGAAGTCTAGAGAAGGTGAAGAAAGATTTCAGGTGTTACCACAAGACAGGGGAGAAAAAACAACATGCAAAAGCATACAACAATGTTGTTCGTCCTCCAATATGGGATCTACAGCTGTCGTATGTTGCACCTCCATACCTGCATCTTTTACTAGGGATCGTGAAAAAACATCATGATCTCTTAGAGAGAGAGTGCAACACATTAGATGACATAATTGCCAAATCACTCGCCAAAGAAGAATATGTGCCAGGCAAATCAGTTTCGCCAACACGTCAGCAAACAAGCAGAGATCCACAAAATTCAAACCAACATCACCACTTTAGAGAAAGAGGCAACAGAAGCAACATTTCGGGAAATTTATCAGCAAGGGGAACCATCATCAACAACAGAAAACATCTTCAGGGACCTATATGAAGCAGGAGAGGAGCTGACAGAACTTCAAGAAGAAAACACTGCATTACCACTTCTGTCCGGACCAGTAACGTCTAACTTAGAAACAGTTTTGAACAAACACAAAATTGTTGTACAAGCATTCCATGGCAGATCCTTCATCGGCAACCACTGTCACAAAATTCTGCAAACACCTGCTTTTGAGGAGCTGTGTGACAGTATTGTAAGGAAAACATTCGAGCTCACAGACGATACTGCATGTCACACAACTGCTGACGACATCTGCGCCAAGTTCAAAGAACTATATCGACTGTTTGCAAGCATTCACACCTTGATAGCTCATTGACGCCCAATCCGGTCAAGTCAACTGCCGTTGATAAACAAAGCGATTCGTGACTACATGGCATACTTTCGGCAACATTTCCCTGAAACTAGAATCACCCCCAAACAACACATCCTTGAGTGCCATTCTATTGATTGGATAGAGAAGTGGGGATTCGGGATGGGTTTGCATGGAGAGCAGGGTGGGGAAAGCAGTCATGCGGCTGTAAATCGAACAAAACGCAAGGCGCATGGACTGAAAAGTGAAGACAGCCAGCTGTATTACATAATGAAAGAACGCCTCACAGGCACGTCACCAATGATAAAGTCATCTCCCGCAAAGCGGCGAAGAGAAAATCAGAAAAATGCAGAGAAAGAATAGAATTCATACACTGTTTTTTATTTTATTTTTTTTATATAGGAATAGGAAGAAACAAAGAACTACACACAAAATCAGTAACTAAAACAAAGAGTAAAAAACATAATAAGACATGACTTGGCTTGAAACACACCGTAGAGACAACTAGGAATAGTGTACATTTCTCCTCCCTTTGTGAACAGTGCCAGTTTCTCAATGACTATAAACACTCTCAGTCTGTGGAATTTGTGATAAGGCCATGTATATGGGCCGCCCTTCACTTGCTTCCCAGTGCCAGGAGGGTGGGGTAATTAATCACAGCCTGCCGCGCCCCAGACGAAACGCTAGGATAAACAGGTCAGTGCAGTGCATGGCTGACACATGTAGCTAGCCACACAGTGCGTGTTTAGTACTGAGAAAAGTCAGTTGTTACTTACAGTATGCTTGGAAGACTGGTCTTTTTGTTTGTGTTAATTCATGCTAGCCTGCCCTACCCTGAAGTGATGCAGAAAATTACCCACATTTTTGCATGTTTGGCTTCCACAATGTATGGCGTGTTTGGAGTCTTTGGAAAGTGCAGTTCAAGAACTATCTAAAGGCAATTAGCGCGTAATCCTGGTTCTGGTGAGGAATTTGTAGTAAATGGAAAGAGAAAGGTACTGTGTTTACAGAGCTGTTAGCGCCAGCCAGCCGCTCAGCAGAGAGGACTGGCCGTTCGCCTTATATCTGGCTCAGGGGACTAGGTTACTTCCCCTGCCACCTGCAACTAAACATCAGGCCCATAAAGCCGTGCTGTATGTGTTCGATAAAGTTTTGCTTACGTTCTCTTAGGATTGATAGTTGGGCACATATATTAAGCGTATTTTTGTCTCTAGGAAAATGAGACATGCGGAAGCTATTTTAGACAATTCAGGCCTGTTTTATATATGTTTTAATGTCCTTTAAATGTGTATTCAGGTATATTTTTTTTAGTCCTCTGTGCAATAAATTGGACGGATTGGTAGACGCCAGGGGCATGTCCTTAGATTATGTTCACAAATGCATTGATATGTATACTTGATTTTCTTTTCCTTTTTAGTTTTCCTTGTTGAAGTGTTGTGTATGTTTTGAAACGGTGATATACCTGATATGACGCTACGCAATCGGTTGGGCTTTAAACAATAACAACAAGAATAATAACAATAACCTATTAGGCGGGAGATGCACACACAGGATCAAACCCACACCTTCCAGCTGGAAGCCTGCCCGTCTCTACCACTTTACTATCATATGCCTGCCCGTCTCTACCACTTTACTATCATATGCCTGCCCGTCTCTACCACTTTACTATCATAAGCCTGCCCGTCTCTACCACTTTACTATCATATGTCTGCCCGTCTCTACCACTTTACTATCATATGTCTGAAGAAAGCAGGTCTGCGGGTCAAAATCTTCGCCATAGAGGTCGGGGCAAGAGGGTTTGTGGGCACCTCCGCTTATGATCTCATGAAACAACTCGCCATTTCTGGGAAGAAGAGGACTAGAGCCCTTAAAGCGATGGCAGAGGCAGCAGAAAGGAGCTCAAGCTGGATCTGGGCAAGGAGGAACGAAAAAAGTGAACTTCATAAGGATTAAATTCCCTACAGATGATGTGTGCCCCGTTAGCACATTGGTAAAACCGCGTACCGCAGTTCTGAAGCGCAGAATCGCCCAGGTTCGATCCCCGGCGTGGGAAAAAAAAAAAAAAAAATAGACAACAGCAGAAGGGCATCCAGGAGTCATGACCTGGATGTGGCCCGGCCCCCCGAGAGTGTAAGGAATTCAGGGCCGAAACACTTGTCTAAAGGGGGTTACTTCTCTGAAGACCTTCTGTTGTCTAGCTCTCCCTAGAGTTTCTTTCTACCTGCACATGGTCAGTCCATTGACTTCCGGGAATAGTTCGGAGGACATTCGGGAAAGACCGAAGGACACTGGGAAAGACTAGAGCTGCGGGCTTTGTGGGTTGGCTTCCCACCTTGCCTTTGATAACATGCCACGAGTTTTTCAAATGAAAGATGCTCCCAGGATTCACCGAAAGGGGGAGAGAATGATGAATCCATCGGCACTGACTCCATCACGACTGGAAACGCACAACGGACCATGATTAATGACCAGTTGGAATTTCCGTGTGCGTGTGGAAGGAGATTCACCACCAAACGCGGCATGAAGATCCACAGGACAAAAATGGGCTGTTTGAAGACACATACGAACCAGCAGCAGCGCACTGCGATAGCAGGTGAGACGTTGGATGACCAAGGCCAGGAATTAAACCATAGTGCCAAGGACATCCACGCTGACGGTTCTGATGCGGATTTTGCACAAGCTCTTAACGCCAAACGTGGAAAACTCAATTTGCCGCCTGCCGGTGCAAAAGAACAATGGGAGAAATTAGATGAGGAACTTGTCCTTAAGCTGAATGCGCTAATAGGGAACAGTACGCTGGAACACAAACTTGACACATACGGAGACATCATATACTCTATCTGCAGGGACACTTATGGAGTGAAGCAGCCAAAGACAAAAACGCCTCCCCAGAAATCCAGAAGACAGCAACAGATGGAGAGCATCCGGAGGGAGAAAAGGAAGCTTAAAAAGCGAATGAAAACTGCCTCAGAATTCGAGAAGCAAGGGCTCCTGGAACTCTGGAAAGATCTGAAGGCCAAACACAATGCTCTCAGCAAAGTGGAATCAGCAAGGCGAAGAAAGAGCAAAAAGAAGAAGACTCAAGATCGTTTCTTCAAAGATCCCTTTGACTTTTCAAGAAAGCTGTTTGAACAACCCAAATCAGGGACTCTCACAGTGGGCAAGGAAACCCTAGAGCAGCATCTCAGGGAAACATATTCCGATTCTCAGCGCGAGGCACCACTTGAAATCCAGAATCTGGTTTGGCCTGCAGCGCCAGAAGGAAAATTCAATAACAAACCACCAACACTGGATGAAGTGAAGAACGTAGTAAAGAAAGCCAGAGCCAAGTCAGCACCTGGACCAAACGGAATACCATACCTGCTCTACAAGAAATGCCCAAAAGTGCTCGAGTGGCTCCACAAGATGATTCGATCAGCATGGAGGAACCAGAAGATCAGCGACCAATGGATGAGAGCTGAAGGAGTGTACATTCCGAAGGAGCAGAACTCCAGCAGCATCAATCAGTTCAGGCCAATATCACTTCTGAACGTCGAGGGGAAAATCTTCTTCTCTGTTATGGCAGCAAGATTGACAAAATACCTGACTGAAAACAAGTATCTGGATATGTCAGTCCAAAAGGGAGGCATACCAGGAATGCCTGGATGCTTGGAACATGCCACGTTGATTTGGGATGCCATCCAAAAAGCAAGAACAGAGAAGAGAGACATTGACGTAGTTTGGCTTGATCTGGCGAATGCATATGGATCAGTTCCACACGATATGATCCAGCTGGCTCTTGAAATGTATCACATCCCAGAAAACATCCGAACAATGCTGAGGAAGTATTTCCAAGGGTTCTCAATGCGGTTTTCTACCAAAGAATACACCACGGACTGGATAGACCTAGAGGTGGGCATTGCAATGGGCTGTGCAATCTCTCCCATACTGTTCGTGTTGGCAATGGAAGTCATCTTGAAAGCTGTAATGAAGAGTTCAGGTCCAGTGAATCTGGGAGATGGATACCAGATGCCTCCTCTGAAAGCTTTCATGGATGACACAACAGTCTTGTCCACGGATGAGGAAGAGACACACCAAATCTTAAAGCAGCTGGATGAGCTGGTGGCCTCTTCAAGAATGAGGTTCAAACCTAAGAAATCCCGAAGTCTCTCACTGCGAAAAGGAAAAGTGGCAGATTCAGTCAAATTCATGGTAGCCAACCAAGCCATCCCCACTGTCACAGAAGAGCCAGTAAAAAGTCTCGGAAGATGGTATGATGACTCCCTGAAAGACACACAAAGGGGATGTGAAACCAAGCAAACAGCAGAAGAAGGCCTGAAGAAAATAGATAACTGCGGACTGCCAGGCAAATACAAAGTCTGGTGTCTACAGTTCATGCTGATACCAAAGCTGCTGTGGCCACTGCTAATCTATGACATTTGCACCAGCACAGTCGAAGCAATGGAAGCCAAAATCAACAAATACACAAGAAAATGGCTCGGTGTCCCACCTGGTCTCACTGATGTTGCATTCTACTGTCGTCAAGCAATGCTGAAGCTACCTCTCAAATCCATAGTGGAGGAATACAAAGTTGGAAAAGCAAGACTGTTGAGCATGCTGGAGGAATCGGAAGACAATATCGTGAGATCAGTTCATCCAAAGCTGAGAACTGGCAGAAAGTGGAAAGTCCAAGAGGCTGTAAACAATGCCAAGAGAAACCTCAGCATCAAAGAAATAATTGGACACACGCAAACCAACAGACAGGGACTGGGAGCAACAAAAATGCAGTGGTGGTCGAAAGCCAAAGGGAAGGAAAAAAGAGACATGATCATACAGGAGTTGAAGGAAGAAGAAGATGTGAAAAGAGTGCAGAAGGCAGTCCAGCAAGGTCAACAGGGGCAATGGACAACATGGGACAGTGCACTCCAAAGAAGTCTCAGCTGGAACGATATGTGGCACATGGCTCCTCTAAGGATAAGCTTCCTCCTCAGATCTGTATATGACCTGCTCCCCTCGAATGCAAACTTAGTGAAATGGGGGAAAGCAGACGACCCAGCATGTCCGCTCTGTCAGAAGAAACAAACAGTGGAACATGTCCTAAGCTCTTGCAAAGTAGCGCTAGCCCAAGGAAGGTATACATGGAGGCACAACCAAGTTCTGAAAGTGATCACAGATGTGGTTAGCGAAAAAACAATGACCCCAAACGCACCAATTGCTATGACAACGTTCTACAAAGCAGGAGGGAAACAGGTCTGGCCCGAAAGTGCTATGACAACCAGCACATTGCCAAAGGGTCTTCTGGATGGAGCAGTCGACTGGAAGTGTACAGCAGACCTCCCAGAGTGGAGAAATTACCCAGATGTCATCAGCAAGACAGGCATGAGACCAGACATCGCTCTCCACTCTGACTCCTCGAAACAAGTGATTCTGATAGAACTCACTGTGCCATACGAAAGCAGAATGGAAGAGCACATATCTACAAGACCGAAAAATACGCCGGTCTTGCCAGCACCCTGAAGAAAGCAGGTCTGCGGGTCAAAATCTTCGCCATAGAGGTCGGGGCAAGAGGGTTTGTGGGCACCTCCGCTTATGATCTCATGAAACAACTCGCCATTTCTGGGAAGAAGAGGACTAGAGCCCTTAAAGCGATGGCAGAGGCAGCAGAAAGGAGCTCAAGCTGGATCTGGGCAAGGAGGAACGAAAAAAGTGAACTTCATAAGGATTAAATTCCCTACAGATGATGTGTGCCCCGTTAGCACATTGGTAAAACCGCGTACCGCAGTTCTGAAGCGCAGAATCGCCCAGGTTCGATCCCCGGCGTGGGAAAAAAAAAAAAAAAAATAGACAACAGCAGAAGGGCATCCAGGAGTCATGACCTGGATGTGGCCCGGCCCCCCGAGAGTGTAAGGAATTCAGGGCCGAAACACTTGTCTAAAGGGGGTTACTTCTCTGAAGACCTTCTGTTGTCTAGCTCTCCCTAGAGTTTCTTTCTACCTGTCTGCCCGTCTCTACCACTTTACTATCATATGCCTGCCCGTCTCTACCACTTTACTATCATATGTCTGCCCGTCTCTACCACTTTACTATCATATGCCTGCCCGTCTCTACCACTTTACTATCATATGCCTGCCCGTCTCTACCACTTTACTATCATATGCCTGCCCGTCTCTACCACTTTACTATCATATGCCTGCCCGTCTCTACCACTTTACTATCATATGCCTGCCCGTCTCTACCACTTTACTATCATATGCCTGCCCGTCTCTACCACTTTACTATCATATGCCTGCCCGTCTCTACCACTTTACTATCATATGCCTGCCCGTCTCTACCACTTTACTATCATATGCCTGCCCGTCTCTACCACTTTACTATCATATAGGAAGAAGAGAGGCAGAATGGTTCAGACGTTCACCTGCCAATAACTAAACTCGAGGTTCCCAGGGTTCGATCCCCGAACAGGCCTCGACATTTCTCCTCAGTTTGACCGGAAAATCCAACTGAACGTCTGGTCCTTCGGAAGGGGACGAAAAACGAGTCGGAATCGTGTGCCTTCTGGCTGGACACGCTAAAGATCCCGAGGCAGTTGAAAATCGTGAAGAGCAGGGCATTGCCCGGTTGCCTTGGTATAAAACATTAGACAGATAGGTTGACATCCCAAGTCCCACCTCTTGATGACCAATTAGCCTTCTTGCCTCTCTGAAGTCTTGTTAAAAAAAAAAAGTGAATATGATTATGAATTTGAAGCGAGGGAGAGGGGATGGGCGCCGCCCTCCTGGTGTTTGCCCCAATATATGCAGGCTTAAGACTTGTGCCGTGATCATTCTGGATCTTCTCCATCATATGACACATGTGATGTCAGTGCATCTGGAATTCATTCCGAGCGCGGAAACGTCATCTTGAGAAATTGAAACTGAAACTGAAACTGAAACCATCATACCCCTTCTAAGTTGTTTTGATATTCAACATATCCGTTGATTGTCTCCTGTGCCATGGACTGGTGCGCCTGCTGGGGTGGCTGAGGATCTATCGATCTACGCAGCATGTGTATTTCTTAGAAATGTTTCGTAAAAAAAATCCACGGTAGCGCTTTGCTGTTGGTGGTGTTGTTGTTTTGATATTCAACACGGCTGTTAGTTGTCTCCCGTGCCATGCACTGTGCGCCCACTGGGGCAACGTGCAATCTACGCAACACGTGTATTTCTCAGAAACGTTTCATACAAAAACCCACGTTTTTTTTTTTTTTTAGTCATTTTTCTCCACCACCACAACCTCCCTCAAAAAAAGAAAGTGACATGGGAGCTTTGGAACGTTAGATGTGGCCAGGTAATCACCAAAGCAATCACCAACAACGCCCAAAAGCAATCACCAATAACGCCCAAAAGCAATCACCAACAACGACCAAAAGCAATCACCAACAGTGACCAAAGCAATCACCAACAACGACCAAAGCAATTACCAAAGCAATCACCAACAACGCCCAAAAGCAATCACCAACAACGCCCAAAAGCAATCACCAACAACGACCAAAAGCAATCACCAACAGTGACCAAAGCAATCACCAACAACGACCAAAGCAATTACCAAAGCAATCACCAACAACGCCCAAAAGCAATCACCAACAACGCCCAAAAGCAATCACCAACAACGACCAAAAGCAATCACCAACAGTGACCAAAGCAATCACCAACAACGACCAAAGCAATTACCAAAGCAATCACCAACAACGCCCAAAAGCAATCACCAACAACGCCCAAAAGCAATCACCAACAACGCCCAAAAGCAATCACCAACTACGCCCAAAAGCAATCACCAACAACGACCAAAAGCAATCACCAACAGTGACTAAAGCAATCACCAACAACGACCAAAAGCAATCACCAACAACGACCAAAAGCAATCACCAACAACGACCAAAAGCAATCACCAACAACGACCAAAAGCAATCACCAACAGTGACCAAAGCAATCACCAACAACGACCAAAAGCAATCACCAACAACGACCAAAAGCAATCACAAACAACGACCAAAGCAATCACCAACAACGACCAAAGCAATTACCAAAGCAATCACCAACAACGCCCAAAAGCAATCACCAACAACGCCCAAAAGCAATCACCAACTACGCCCAAAAGCAATCACCAACAGTGACCAAAGCAATCACCAACAACGACCAAAAGCAATCACCAATAACGACCAAAAGCAATCACCAACAACGACCAAAAGCAATCACCAACAACGACCAAAAGCAATCACCAACAACGACCAAAAGCAATCACCAACAACGACTAAAAGCAATCACCAACAACGACCAAAAGCAATCACCAATAACGACCAAAAGCAATCACCAACAACGACCAAAAGCAATCACCAACAACGACCAAAGCAATCACCAACAGTGACCAAAGCAATCACCAACAACGACCAAAAGCAATCACCAACAACGACCAAAGCAATCACCAACAGTGACCAAAGCAATCACCAACAACGACCAAAAGCAATCACCAACAACGACCAAAAGCAATCACCAAGAACGACCAAAGCAATCACCAATAACGACCAAAAGCAATCACCAACAACGACCAAAAGCAATCACCAATAACGACCAAAGCAATCACCAATAACGACAAAAGCAATCACCAACAACGACCAAAAGCAATCACCAACAACGATCAAAAGCAATCACCAACAACGACCAAAGCAATCACCAACAGTGACCAAAGCAATCACCAACAACGACCAAAAGCAATCACCAACAACGACCAAAAGCAATCCCAACAGTGACCAAAGCAATCACCAACAACGACCAAAGCAATTACCAAAGCAATCACCAACAACGCCCAAAAGCAATCACCAACAACGCCCAAAAGCAATCACCAACAACGCCCAAAAGCAATCACCAACTACGCCCAAAAGCAATCACCAACAACGACCAAAAGCAATCACCAAGAACGACCAAAGCAATCACCAACAACGACCAAAGCAATCACCAACAACGACCAAAAGCAATCACCAACAGTGACCAAAGCAATCACCAACAACGACCAAAAGCAATCACCAACAGTGACCAAAGCAATCACCAACAACGACCAAAAGCAATCACCAACAGTGACCAAAGCAATCACCAACAACGCCCCAAACAATCACCAATACCGATAACAACCAAAGCAATCACCAATAACAACCAAACAATCACCAATAACAACCAAACAATCACCAACAACAACCAAACAATCACCAATAACACCAATCACCAACAACAACCAAACAATCACCAATAACAACCAAACAATCACCAATAACACCAATCATCAACAACAACCAAACAATCACCAATAACAACCAAACAATCACCAATAACAACCAAAGCAATCACCAATAACAACAAAACAATCACCAATAACAACCAAACAATCACCAATAACAACCAAACAATCACCAATAACAACCAAACAATCACCAATAACAACCAAAACAATCACCAATAACAACCAAACAATCACCAATAACAACCAAACAATCACCAATAACAACCAAACAATCATCAATAACAACTAAACAATCACCAATAACAACCAAACAATCACCAATAACAACCAACCAATCACCAATAACAACCAAACAATCACCAATAACAACCAAACAATCACAATAACAACCAATCACCAATAACAACCAAACAATCACCAATAACAACCAAAGCAATCACCAATAACAACCAAACAATCACCAATAACAATCACCAATAACAACCAAACAATCACCAATAACAACCAAGAAAACACCAATAACGACCAAACCTCAAGGGCACAAAGCACACGCAAACTGATGGGGGGTGTGCGAGAGGGGAAACAGAAGGGAAGTATTAAATGTCTGACCCGTGACCCAAACCTTCATTCTCCCTCTGTCTCTGTGTGTCTGTGTGTGTGTGTCTTTCTGTCTGTCTCCGACTCACACACACACACATACACACACACACGCTCACACACGCTCACACACACAAACACACACACACACACACATACACACACATACACACACACACACACACACACACACACACACACACACACCACACACACACACACACACACACACACACACACACACACACACACACACACACACATGGTACTGAGCTGGAATACACTCAGACTTGTTCGACGAATGACCCTTGAACCAAGTTGTCATACTTTCAATCTGTCTGTCTGTCTCTCTGTCTATATCTGTCTGTCTGTCTGTCTCTCTCTCATACATAACACGTACATACGCACACACACACACACACACACACACACACACACACACACACACACACACACACACACACACACACACACACACACACACACACACACAGTTACAACAGATTCTCTGTTTTTCAAGACTTCAGAACTACAAGAAGGCTAGCTGGCATTCAACGTGCAGGATTTGGGAAATAAATCTCTCCAATATATTTTTTTTTATGCCGGGTTAGCTGGGCAAGTTGCCCTGCTTAATCCCTCTTTAACAAACTCCAAACATACTCGTATTTCGGCTCCTACTCATTCCTTTGAGCACCATCAGAGTCATTTAGTTTGAATTCTTGTATGTTCATCATCATCATCATCATTCTCCTGCCCGTGATGGGCGTAGAGGAGAGATGAGAGACACTCTTGAAGCCAGCCGTCGCCAACCGGTCCTGTCCTCCGCCTGTCGCACCAGCGTGGGGCCATCCAACCTGGTCCATTCTTTGATGTTGTCTATCCAGCATTTGGCTTGTCGTCCCCTTCGTCTGCCGCCTCCCAGTGTACCCTGGAGGACCGTTTTGGGCAGTGAGTTGTGGCGTGTGACATGCCCGAACCACGACAGCTTCCTGTTCTTGACTGTTGCCAGGAGGGGTTCTTGTGGGCCTGCGAGTGTTGTTATTTGGCTCCACACAAAGTCGTTTGTCTTCCGATCTTGCCAAGAGATCCTGAGCAAGCGCCTGAAGCATTTAGTTTCAAACGTCTGGATTCTCTTGGTGGTCTCTGCTGTC
The DNA here is from genome assembly GCA_030674185.1 of Monoplex corrugatus. Classification (NCBI taxonomy): domain Eukaryota; kingdom Metazoa; phylum Mollusca; class Gastropoda; order Littorinimorpha; family Ranellidae; genus Monoplex; species Monoplex corrugatus. The sequence continues at coordinate 54,246,872 of JAPXFY010000013.1, forward strand.
ATGGTCCAGCTCTCGCATCCATACAGCAGGATGGGGAGCACCAGGGACTTGTACAGCTTCATCTTCGATGGAAAGCCGATCTCTCTGCTCTTCCAGATCTTGTTTAGCTTTACCATTGCTGCTGTTGCGATCGCTAGTCTGGTCTTGATTTCTGTTGTAGAGCGACCGTCTTTGGTGAGAGTGGCGCCAAGGTATTTGAAAGCGTCCACTTCTTCAAGCTGTTGCCCGTTCATGTAGATTTCAGCATGGGTGTTGGTTGTGCTGTTGACCAGGACTTTGCTTTTTTCTGTGCTCACTTCCATTCCGTGTGCACCTGCACTTTCTTCCAGTCTCATGGTCAGGTCTTGTAGTTCTTCGTTGCTGCCTCCCATCAGGTCGATGTCATCTGCGAACCTCAGGTTGTTGATGGTTCTTCCTCCGATGGAGACAGTGGAGTGGAAGTCATGGAGGGCTTCACGCATGATGTTCTCCAGGAAGAGATTGAACAGCACGGGAGAGAGTAGGCAGCCTTGACGGACTCCAACTGTGGTCTTGAAGTAGTCCCCTATCTGGTTGTTGAGGAGAACTGCGCTGCTGGCAGTGTTATACAGCGCCTGGATGGTTTGGACGAGACCTTCCTCTATGCCAAACTTTCTTAGCACCTGCCACAAACCCTTATGCCACACCCTGTCGAATGCTTTTTTAAAGTCTATGAAGTTGTGGAACAGGTCTCTCTGATGCTGCAGATGTTTCTCCATCATTATCCGGCAGGTGAAGATCTGTTCTACTGTGCTTCTGCCCGCCCTAAATCCAGCTTGTTCTTCCGCAAGGTGTTCTTCCGCTTCTTTCTTCAGTCGATTCAATATGACTCTGAGCATGATCTTGCTGGTGTGGCTAATGAGACTTATTGTTCTGTAGTTCTGGCATTGGCGCATATTTCCCTTTTTGGGCAGGGGGATGATGAGTGATTGAGTCCATTCTGTGGGCCACTGTTTTGTCTCCCAGATCTTCTGACAAATCGATGTTACACGAGTGACCAAATCATTCCCTCCATGTTTGAGCAGCTCTGCTGGGATATTGTCTGCTCCAGGTGATTTCCCTGCTGGTAGGCTGCGGATGGCTTCTTCCACTTCTTCTCTCATCACTGGTAGCGGTGAGGATTCCCTCAATGTGCTGAGTCCCCCTGAAACAAACTGTCATCTGGCTGTATTGGGAAGTTGTATAGTTCATGGCAGTACTGCGTCCATCTGTTCAGAACAGCGGAGCTTTCTGTCAGCAGCTCGCCTGAGGTATCCTCGATGACTGACGATCTGTTTTGCTGCGTCTTGGTAAGGTTTTTCAGTGTGGTGAAGGCATGTTTGCTGTTTCCTTTTTTCATGCCTTTCTCGATGTTCTCACACTGGTTGTTGATCCATTGTTCTTTGGCTTCAATCATTTTCTTCTTTACAAGGTTGTTGGTTTTACGATACTGTGCGGCTTCTTCAGGGCTGGAGTTTTTCGTCTTCTTCAGTGATCTTCTGTTGTCGCAGAGGTCAAGGATGTCATTTGAGATCCATGCTTGGTGTTTCTTCCTCTGTCGCCCCAGTACCTCCTCTGCTGTTTCGCGGACTGCCTCACCAAAGTTGTTTGTGAGGTCGTTGATGTCGCTGTCCAGGAAGTTGAGTGCCGCGAACCGCCCCCCGAGCTGTGCCTGGAATGCCTCTTCTATCTCTGGATCTTTTAGCTTTTCCAGGTCAAACTTGATGCGTGGCTGCGCAGCTTGGTACTTCTTTTTCAATTTGATCTTCATTGTGAGCAGCACGAGGTCGTGGTCGCTGCCTATATCAGCTCCAGGGTATGTCCTCGTCTTTGCTTTATTAATGCTTGATTTGAAGCGCCGCGGTGTGAGGACAAAGTCGATCTGGTTGTGAGTCTTTCCGTTCGGCGCATGCCAGGTTGTTCTTCTTGACAGTTTGTGGGGGTAGAGGGTGTTGGCAATGGTGAGCCGTTGGGTGCAGGCAAACTCCAGAAGGCGAAGTCCCCTGTCATTAGTTTCCCCTGTGCCAAATTGACCCACTGTTCCAGCCCAGTTTTTGTAGGCATCTGGGCCGACTTTGGCGTTGAAGTCCCCCTGAACTATGATGATGTCTTTCCTGGGGGCTTTTCCGATGGTGTCTTCTATTTTCTCATAGAATTCTTCAACCACCTGGTCTTCGTGGCTGGTAGTTGGAGCATACACTTGTATGATGGTGATGTTCTTTGGTTTGGCTGACACCCGAATGCTGATGATTCTGCTGTTGACAGGCGTGCAGCTCATGATGCATCCAATGACTTCTTTGCGTACGATGAAAGCTACGCCATTTTCATGTAGTGACTCTTCGCCACTGTACCACATCTTGTGTCCTTCCTCTGTGATTGCTTCTCCGAAGCCTGTCCATCTTACTTCTGATATACCCACAATGTCCCATTGGTAGCGTCTCAGCTCGTGTTCTAGTTCTTTTACTTTGCCGCACTGATGGAGTGTACGGACATTCCAGGTTCCAATGGTAGCTTTTTCCGTTGGCAGTTTGAATGATGTCTTTGCCCCAGTAGCTGACTTTTCACTTCCACCCTGGTGCTTGTCAG
>JAPXFY010000013.1:54254454-54276954 GCA_030674185.1 Monoplex corrugatus
GTAGCAGTGTAGGGGTGGTGGTGGTGAACGAAAGGAAAAGTAGATAGTTCTGTGATCCCGGTAAACATTATTCTCCTTAAGTGTCCCGTTCTGACTAAAGGTACAATAAGTCGGGCGAGGCCTTCTGCTGCTGTGGGCTGAAAACTCTGAACAGGGACAATTTTGTCAGTTTTGAGTTTTCTGCATTTTCATGCTCTATAACCACTTTACACTATGTCCTAACACAATAAAGTCAAATCTAATCGACAAGTATCATTTATTTTGTGTGTTTTAATGTGTGGTAAGTGCTACTATCTGGCCGCTGAAAGCTGCCCGATCGCCCCATGTTGGTGATTGAAGTAGGCCTACGCTTTTCTTAAATTTATTTTTCTTTTTGTTGTTTTGGATGGATGGACAATTACGTAAACAAGGGAAGTATGGAATTTCAGCTGATTTGGTTGATATTTAATGCTTGTTGCTAAGGAGTTTCTGACCATACCCTTTCAATTCAGGCCTAAATTCTTCAACACTGTTTTTCTCAAAATGGCTGACTTGACCCCTCTCATCTTTGAAAGCCCATAACTTTTTTGTTTTTGTAGCCTGAAACTCAACTTCAGTACCATTTGAAAGCTGAGATTCTAAACGTTATAGTGATACCATAACCTGAAAATGCCTAAACTGAGACTTATTGTGCCTTTTGTGAAAATGGGTCACCTATATGACTGACAAGCGAAGGGAAATTGTGTGTGTGTGTGTGTGTGTGTGTGTGTGTGTGTGTGTGTGTGTGTGTGTGTGTGTGTGTGTGTGTGTGTGTGTGTGTGTGTGTGTGTGTGTGTGTGTGTGTGTATACGCACGGAAAATATAAGATATGCACGTTAAAGATCCTGTAAGTCATGTCAGTGTCCGGTGGTTTAACCCTTTGACTCCCGCACCCTGTCCACCAGCATCCTGCATTGTCAACCATGCTAGCAAAGCAAAACCTCAACCCTTTGATTCCATCACTCTATCCACCAGCTTCCTGCAGGAAGTTGATGGACAGGAAGAGTGAATCAAAGGGTAAGTTTTTGGAGTTCGTGGATAGCGTGCAGGAGTCAAAGGGTTAAAGATCCTGTAAGTCATGTCAATGTCCGGTGGTTTAACCCTTTGACTACCGCACCCTGTCCACCAGCATCCTGCATTGTCAACCATGCTAGCAAAGCAAAAACTTAACCCTTTGACTCCCGCACCCTGTCCACCAGCATCCTGCATTGTCAATCACGCTAGCAAAGCAAAAACTTAACCCTTTGATTCCCTCACCCTATCCCTTTAGGGAACTTATGGTTTGGGTCATCATTCAGGTGTATGCACCAACATCCACAAGTACTCAGGAAGACATCGACAACTTCTACGAAGTATTAGAGATGGCCAAGGCCCAATGCAAATCACAAGAAGTTACCATAACAATGGGAGATTTTAATGCTAAAGTAGGAAATGATAGGGTAGAGGATATAGTCCAGGAGATAATACCAAAAATCAGATTGACTACATCCTGATTAATAAAAGATTTAGAAATTCTTTACTGTCAGCAAAAACACTGCCAGGCGCAGGATGCAACAGTGACCAGAATCCTGTGGTGGGAAGATTTAGGTTGAAATTACGGAAAAGGAAACAGACCAAAACCAACATCAAACTAGATCTTGGACTCTTAAGTTAAAGACAGATGAAGTGATACGTCAAAAATTCAATGTACATGTTCAAAACAAATTAAGTTCTCTGGAAGACGTTGGTGACTGTGAGGAACAATGGACAAAGTTGAGAAATTCGATAAATGAAGCTTGTGAAGAAATCCCTGTAGTAGATAAAAAGAAGCAAAACAGAACTGTATGACAAAAGAAATTTTAGGCTTGATGGAGGAACGGAGGAAGGCAAAAAGAAAACAGGAAATATACAGGAAGATACACAAAGAAATCAGGAATAGGTGCAATCAAGCTAAGGAAGCTTGGCTGAAAACAAAATGCAAAGAGATAGAAGACCAACACAAAACAGATCCTCAGGGTATGTATAGACGAATTGAACAAATTGTCCACAGGAAAAGTACATGCACATCAACTTGTTGCTTAAAATCGAAAGATGGTACGATTCTCATGGAAAAAGACAAAATATTAGACAGATGAGGAGAGTACATTAAAGACCTTTTTGAAGATGACAGCAACGCAGAACACATTATAAGAAAGAACTTTGAAGGACCACCCATAATGAAAGATGAAGTTAGAGCAGGATTGAAAAAGATGAAACCAGGAAAAGCCCCAGGACCAGACAATATTACCACAGAGATGATTGAAGCCCTGAAGGAATTCGGTATAGAAAAAATAACAGTCCTCCTAAGTGAAATTTACGACATTGGAAAAATCCCCCAAGATATGTCAAAATCAATTTTCATTGCACTTCCAAAGAAGACAGGGGCTATAGAATGCACAATCAGTTTGATGAGTCATGTAACCAAGATCCTATTAAGAATAATCATGATGAGGACAAGGAATAGAATCAAAAGAGAAATAGCAGATGAACTGTGTGGATTTGTGGAAGGGAAAGGAACTATCAATGCCATATACATCCTAAGAACTATCATAGAGAGGTCAATCGAGGTGAACAAGGATTTATATTTATGCTTTGTTGACTATACCAAGGCTTTCGATCGGGTACGACATGAAGAATTGATCAACCAACTAGAAAGACTCAATATTGATGGAAAAGATCTACGAATAATCAGAAATTGTATTGGGAACAAACAGCTGCAATGAGAATAAAAAACGATATAAGCTCTTTCCAAAAGAGGAGTCAGACAGGGTTGTGTTTTGTCACCAGATCTGTTTTCACTTTACAACGAAAACATCATGAGAAACCTAGAAGAAGACCCTGGATTAAAGGTTGGAGGAAAAATGATAAACAACATTCGATACGCAGATGATACCGTGCTAATTGCAGAAAGTGAAAGAGACCTACGAAACCTTGTGAATATACTTGAAATAGAAAGCAAATGTAAGGGGTTGGAAGTAAACAGCAGGAAGACTGAAGTCATGGTGATCAGTAAAAAACATGAAATCCCCTCATGCAAAAAAACAGCAAACAGCACAACCTTGAGGCAGGTTGATAAGTTGAAATAACTGGGAACGATCATTTCACCAGACGGCAGATGCACATCAGAAATAGCGACCAAGCAAAAACAACATTCAAGAAGATGGAAAGCATTCTTACCAACAAATGCCTATCAATTAACATCAGGAAGAGAGAGTTCTTGAATGTTATATAGAACCAACACTGTTGTACGGTTGCGAGGCGTGGACAGTCAACAAGCAAAGCCAGATCAAAATTGAGGCAGCCGAGATGTGGTTTCTAAGAAGATGTTGAGAGTTCCATGGACAGCAAAGAAAACAAACGAGACAGTCTTGATGGAGGCAGACACAAGTAGATCATTCATAAGGAAGATTAGGAAAAGGCAGGCAACATTCATAGGCCATTTTATGAGGAAAGGGGAATTGGAGCACTTGGTCACAACGGGAAAGCTGGAGGGAAAGAGAGCACCAGGTAGACCTAGGGCCAGGGAGAAGATAGTAGACGGACTTGCAGAGTGGATGAAGACAGGGAGGGTGGAAGAGATGCTTGAGGCAACAAGAGATAGAGACAGATGGAAGTCCATAATCACCAACGCCATGCGGCAAGGCACCTGATGGTGATGATGATGGTTTGGATGAAGGAGTCAAACGATTAATTTTTTTGTAGTTGGCGGATAGGGGCGTGGGAGTCAAAGGGTTAAGGAACTGTAAAAACATTAACGAGCGTACACGCCTAAAAAAACAAAAGAAACAAAACAAAAAACAAAACAAAAAACAAAACAAAACAAAAAAACCGGTGCAGGCAGCCTGTGCAACAACACACTGCTCCACACTATGTGGGAAGAAAAATAACGTGCATGCACCGAGAAAAATCTGAACACATGAAAAGACAAAATTGGAGAAGGGGGGGGGGGGGGGGAGGATATGCTGATAAGGCAAGGATCAAGGAACTTACAGTCAGGACGGCCATATATTTTACAACACCGTGTTTATAACACTTTGGCAGATCGAAACAGTTTCTTGTCGGTGACGTGTTGGAGTCCCACCCATGCCGATAACACTGGGATTGTGTGGGTTTGACCTTCAAGGGAGTACAGTGTCCTGGCTGGCTGTTTTGAACGAGCCACGGACTCAAGATCTCACTTGTCGATGTAAATTAATAGAGACTTTTAGATTACACGTCACGTATCCAATACGGGTCAAATACGTAACGTACAGACTACGGATCACATTTTCTCGCACGATTTTATCGATACGTATCGCTTCGACAGGGACGTGACCACGTAGCAAAACCAAAGTATACGTGCTATCGTCCGTTTCTGTTTTTCTCCTGCGGAACAGAAATTTCAAGGTAAGTGATGGTTTGGTTGTGTAGTGTAACCTTCTTTCCATCTTGTTACGCATGTTTTATGTCACTAAAGTCAAAGAAATTGGTGTATACATCCACTGAAGAGACCACCTGTCAGCAGGCAAAATCCCAGAGGCTGGTATTCACGTATCATCAGGCGACCTAGATCTAGATAGAACTGAGAACGAGATTTGATATCGCAGCCCCGGGTTCCGCTGTAATTTAGCTTTCGAAAGCTACTTTATGACTGCAAATCGTTAAAAACGTCATGACCGATGTAATTTATAACTGTCTTGATCACTTGGCGTCAAATGTTCACAACAAAAAAGACATGAGATATTTTAGAGAAAAAATAATTTCACCATGCAAGATCTTGACATGATCGCACAACGCCGTCCGTCAGTCAGGTCTCTCATCCAAAACACACAGGTCTACACACAGGCCTTGCTTCAGGGAGAAAGATTGAAATGGGTCTAGACAGGTGTCTAGACAGTCACCAATAGCCATTACCTAGTTTTGTTTTGTTTTGTGTTGATTCTGCACGGCATAAACTTGGTAGCCTTATGTAATATTTGTTTTCATTTCATCGTTTATGTTCATTAAAGATGGCAGCTGAAGGAGCAAAAAAGAAGAAAATATACACATGTCATGTACGTCCTTCCAAAGATGGATAATGCATTGTTGCTGGAAGTTCTACAACACAAGGCGTTGTGGAATAAAAACAGATTGGTCTAGGTTCTATACTAATGCAACGGAATAGTGTGCGTTACATCAGTTTGACGATTGGGGCCATAATGACGACAAAGTTCGTGGGCTCAGCTTCAGAACATATGTACCCATATTGTGGATCTGCTCATTGTCTAAACTGATACAGTGATAATACAACAGGGTCATAAATGCACAATGTATGACTTTGGTTTTTCTAATGCACAACTCGTAGATATGGATGTGCAGAGAACACGCAAGGCGTTTCTGATCTAGACAAAGACACTAGATCTACACTGTGTTGCATTTGAGAGCCGTTATAGGTTAAAACTAAATGCTTCAGGCGCTTGCTCGGGATCTCTTGGCAAGATCGGAAGACAAACGACTTTGTGTGGAGCCAAATAACAACACTCGCAGGCCCAAAAGAACCCCTCCTGGCAACAGTCAAGAACAGGAAGCTGTCGTGGTTCGGGCATGTCACACGCCACAACTCACTGCCCAAAACGGTCCTCCAGGGTACACTGGGAGGCGGCAGACGAAGGGGACGACAAGCCAAATGCTGGATGGACAACATCAAAGAATGGACCAGGTTGGATGGCCCCACGCTGGTGCGACAGGCGGAGGACAGGACCGGTTGGCGACGGCTGGCTTCAAGAGTGTCTCTCATCTCTCCTCTACGCCCATCACGGGCAGGAGAATGATGATGATGATGATGATAGGTTAAATGGGAAAAAGATCGTAACAGATCCAGGCACTATGCTACATGTTCATACAACTGATGTGCCTATGATTTTGAAAGCTGCACACTCATTTCCTAAAAAGGTAAAGTAAGGGATAACTGGGTGTCCTACAGGGCCAGTTTGTTTAGATTATGAAGTAAACTGCAGCTACGAAGACAAAAGCCTTCCATTACATCAGACTCTCTCTTTCTCTCTCTGTCTTTCTCTTTATATCTCTCTATCCATCTATCTTTCTGCGTCTCTCTCTCTCTCACTCTATCTCTCTCTGTCTCTCTGTCTTTCTGTCTTATAGATTTAGATATACTTCTCTCTCTCAGTTTTCTTCCCCCTTCTCTTTCTTTCTCCATGCTGAGAGTTTTCTTGTTTCAGCCATATAGGCGTTACTTAATTTTATGACCATTGTTTTGTGAAATTATAATAGGCACAATCTTATTATAATTTACACATATATCACGCTTAAACGAATATTATCCATCAAGGAATTTCACTTACTTTTTGTTAGGCCTGATCGGTTCAGCGAACCCTCGCCAATTCAGCCATGCCCAGAAGTACCAAAAGGACTGTATTAACCCAAAAGTACTGCGCATACTACTTAGATGTAGTCCTAGGCTCCCGTGGGAAATGACAGTCAGGCACATTAACAAATTTATGATGCGCATGCAGTACTGCGGCTACAGCAAGAAGTTTAAGACCCAAATAGTCAAATCTGCCCTGGCAGCTTATGAAAAGATCAGAAACAAAGATGAAGAAGGGGAACAGCCGATGTACAGGCCGAAAGGTTGGAAGAGAGCAGAGAGGAGAGAGGAAAAGAGAAAGAATAAACAGGAATGGTATAAGAAAGGAGGATATGAGAGCGTAGTCTTTGTCCCTCCAACACCAAAATCCAAACTGAAGAAAGACTTTGAATGTGAAATCAAGAAAACTAACATAAAGATAAGAGTAGTAGAGACATCAGGGAAGTCAATCAAAAACATCCTCCAGCGATCCCACCCGTTTCCCAACAGAAAATGTAATGACCAACAAAATTGTATGGTATGTGCAGGGAGTGAGAAGGGGGGATGCAGGGCAAACAATATCACATATCAAATAATGTGTGATAAATGTAAATCTGTTTACTATGGAGAGACCGCCCGTAATGGCTACAGTAGGGGGTTAGAACACATGGCAGCCTATAAGAACAAAGATAATGACTCAGTCCTCTATAGACATGTTAATACTACACACAAACATGAAGAAAACACACCCGAGTTTGTGATGACAGTGACAGGCAAACATAAAAGTGCATTGGACCGACAAATCAGTGAAGCAGTCCAAATACACAACGCCCCAAGCAACCTACTGATGAATAGAAAATCAGAATGGGGTCACACACGGATAGTGAGAAGTGTTCTCACAGCTGAATAGTTCTACAACAAGCCTCTGCCCACCAGTCTGACGAGGGTTCGCTGAACAAAAAGTATTCCTTGCTGGATAATATTCGTTTAGGCGTGATATATGTGTAAATTATAATAAGATTGTGCCTATTATAATTTCACAAAACAATGGTCATAAACTTACATAACTGGCCTGATCAAACAGTCCAACATAACAATGGATGAAATAGCCGAGAAACCAACGATAACGCCTATCCCTACATGGGAAATGCTAAAGGCCACATTTGATCTCGATTATGCAAAAGTTAAAAAAGATGATAATGTCAACATTACGCTATCCACAGCTTGTGAACACATCGATGTAAAGTACCGTACACACCTCCACATTTTTACCGATGGGTCAGTCTTAGCAAACCAGAGCGCTGGAGCAGCCTTTTATGTTCCAAAATTTAACATTAAAAAGTCTTTTTTCATTGGGGCAAATGTATCTATATATATAGCAGAATTGGTCGCTGTTGTTCAAGCGTTGCATTATTTAATAAGCCTTCGGCTTGTGTCATTCAAAGTAGTTCTCTTTGTTGATTCAAAATCTGTATTATATGCCTTACAGTCTTTTGATACAGACACAAGACCTGACTTAATTATTGAGGCAAATCATCTAATACATTGTTTAAAGATAAATGGTTCGGAAATCAATTTATGCTGGGTGCCTTCTCATGTTGGTCTTCATGGCAACAACGTAGTTGACAGAGCAACTAAATCCATAGAATTACATGTTAACACCTCGGTAAAAGAAGCTTACAACTCGCTAGAATTAGCATCATGGATTCGATTTCATGAACATTTAAATGAAAAATTTGTGTCTCAAAAAAGAATCAAACTTTCAGTTCAAAATATCTGTAAAAATTTGCAGTATTCCTCGTTATATCATTTGAGATTAATTGTTATGACATATTTTCGCATTCAACTGACCGCTTTGAAAACAAAATATTGTAACAACGTTTTATGTATTTGTGGCGAACAATTCACATTGTATCACTGTTTGTTTTACTGCAGAAAGCTTCGTTCCTTTTTACCAAAGACGTTTACACAAGGAAACTATCTTGAAACGCATTTTAAAGAAGTAGTATCGGATCAAGTTTTGTTAGTTAAAATTTCAGAATCATTGGTTCACAGTCCTGTTAATGCGTTACTTTAAGATTATTTTATAATTATGATTATTTTTGTTTTGTTTTTGTTTTTATGACGATTTTTCTTTTACATTATTGATGTTAGCGTTGTTCTAGTTTCATTTCTCTGTTCATCCATATCCTTTTTCTTAAGACCTTGCCGCTTCCTTTTAATTTTTTTTACTTCCCTTACTCTGTTCCCCTCTCCCCTCCATACCCCCCCCCCCCCTTTATTTCATCCTCCATGCCATTTTTCCCCGTCTAATATCACTTATAGTGAAAAGACGTTAAATCAAGCAACGAACGAACACACACACACACATACACACACACATTCAGATACATGCGCACGCGCACGTACACACACACTCACACACACATACATGTACATACGCACACACACACTCACACACACGCACACACACACACACACACACACACACACACACACACACACACACACACACACACACATACACACACACAGAGCCGTCTAATATCACTCATAGTGAAAAGACGTTAAATCAAATAACGAACACACACACACACAAACACACACACACACACAAACACACACACACACAAAACACACACACACACACACACACACACACACACACACACACACACACACACACACACACACACACACACTCAAACATACAAACACACACACTCAACACAAACACACACACACACACACACACACAAACACAAACACACACACACAACACACCAAACACATACACACATGCATAAGCAAATAATTATAAGCACGCATGCACATAGAATTAATACCCCCCAAAAAGTAAAGAACTCTAACTGCTGTCTGAAAATAATTTGCCATGTGTAGTGGTGAATGTAATAAGTGGTGGTAATTTATCTCAGTCCGTTGTCCATAATGATGCTTCTGTCAGACAGGATTTGCAGTACAAAAGGAAATATTGATAAATCTTTATCATAAATTGATAGGTAAAGAGACCGATTATCTGTAGCTTCTTCGTTGTTACGGGATTGGATGCCATTATCTGTTTAATGCTTAGTGAGACTGGCATTTTAATTGACACATACATACGTGTGCATTTACGCACGCACGCACGCACACAGACACACGCATACATATGTGCATAAACACGTGATTGTGTGTGTGTGTGTGTGTGTGTGTATGTGTGTGTATGTATGTGTGTGTGTATGTGTGTGTGTGTGTGTGTGTGTGTTTATGTGCTTGTGTGTTTATGTATGTGCGTCTGTGTGTGCGTGTCTGTTTCTATTTGTGTGCGCGCGTGCGCAAGTATATGTGTGTTAATGTGTGTGTGTGTGTCTGAGTGTCTGTACGTGTGTTTGTGTGTATGTGCGCGCATGTGTGTACGTATGTGCGCAGAAGTGTGTGCGTGTATGTGTTTGTATGTATGTGCAAACACACACACATACTTACACACACACACACACACACACACACACACACACACACACACACACACACACACACACACACACACACACACATACACACACACACACACACTCACACAGAGGATGCTGAGCTAAGGTGCACTCAAGCTTGTTCGACGTATGGCCTTGACGTAAGTTTTCATCTTTTCTGTCACACATACATATTCGCTTTTTTTCTCTGTTTCTGCTTGTGTGTTGTGTGTGTGTGTGTGTGTGTGTGTGTTGCGCGCGCGCGCGCGTGTGTGTATGCGTGTGTGTGTGCACGTGTGTATGTGCGTGTGTGTGTGCGCATGTGTGTGTGTGTGTGCGTGCGTGCGTGTGTGTGTGTCGGTGTGTCACCAAGATTTCACAAAGGCAAGAAGGCTAATTGGGCCTCAAGGGGAGGGACCTGGACAATGAACCTATGTTTCCAAACGGGTCAGCAACGAGGATTCTCTACTTGTGTGTGTTCTGGGTCAGACCCTGTACTACAGTACCCCCAAAGTGTGTTTTAGGGCCCTGAGTCATTTTCCTCTGCTTTACAAATCGTCAGGGAAGTCTTATATTTTTTCTTCCTAATTTCAGTATTTGTTGTTTGTTACTTGTTCTGTGTTGTCTTATGTTCATATTTACGCTTGACATAGGCCAGTTGGTGGAAACTTTGCGCCTGTCTTGCCTTTTATACTAATTCTGACTTCCACCTCTATCCATCAACCGCAAAAACGTAACCCTTTGACTCCCTCACCTGATCGACTAGCTTCCTGCACAAAGTTGGTGAATGGGGTGAGGGAGTCAAAGGGTTAAGCTTTTGCTTTGCTGGCATAGTTGACACTGCAGGATGCTGGTGGATACGGTGAGGGAGTCAAAGAGTTAAATTCGCGTTCTGATTCATTTTCGTCGTTTTCTGATTCCTTTCTTTCTTCCTTTCTTTCCTTCCTTCCTTCTTTCTTTCTTTCTTTCTTTCGTTTTTCTTTCTTTCTTCCTTTCTTTCTTTCTTTCTTTTTTTTTACTTTCTTCCTTACTTTCTTTCTTTTTTTCTTTTTTTCTTCCTTCCTTTCTTTCTTTCTTTCTTTTTTTCTTCCTTCCTTCCTTTCTTTCTTTCTTTCTTTTTTTCTTCCTTCCTTCCTTTCTTTCTTTCTTTTTTTCTTCCTTTCTTTCTTTCTTTCTTTCATTCTTTTTTCTTTCTTTCTTTCCCTCTTTGTTTCTTTTCTTTCTTTCTTTCTGTTCATTCATTCATTCATTCATTCATTCATTCATTCATTCATTCATTTATTCATTTATTCATTTATTCGTTCTTTCTTTTTTTCTTTCTATCTCTTACTTTTCTTTCTTTCTTTCTTTTATTCTTTCTTTCTTTCTGTCTGTATTCTTTTTTTTTTGTCCATCACTAGGATTTCTTGGGTCTTCATCTCTTCTGTTTTCCATCTGTTGTCCGGGTGAAGTGTAATCCTGTTCTCTTCGGATGCTGTGCTTGATCCATCTCCATCATCTTTTCATGATGATAGTGCCCTGTTGTTGTAACTGCATCAAGCAAGTAGTTGCTGGATGGAGACGGCACTGGGCCGTAAGATTTGCATGGTTCTTTGGGGATTCTTTGTATGGAGGGTTGATGATTCGGTGAGGTCGTTTTCTGTCAACATCCAACGTTCTGAGCCTTGATGTTGGGTAAAGAACATCATCATCATCGTCATCATCATCATCATCATCATCATCATCATCATCATTACAGTCATCTGCCTTGCCGTGTGGCGTTGGCGATCATGGTTCTTCCTACGATTCCATCCCTTGTCGCTGCAAGTACATCTCCCACCCTCTCTGTCATCAGCAGCCCTGCAAGTCCGTCCACTATTTTCTCCCCGGGTCTACCTGGCGTTCTCTTTCCCTCCAGTTTTCCTGTTGTGATCAGGTGCTCTATTTTCTCTTCCCTCATAAAATATCCTATAGATGTTACTTGTCTTTGTCTTTTCGTTATCTTCTCTATTAATGATCTTCTTGTGTCCGCCTCCTTCAAGACTGTCTCGTTTGTTTTCTTTGCTGTACATGGAACTCGCAACATTCTTCTTAGAAACCACATTTCAGTTGCCTCATATTTTGGTCCGGCTTTGCGTGTTGACTCTCCACGCCTTACAGTCGTACAACAGTATCGGTTCGATATGACCTCAAGAACTCTCTGTAAAGATATAACTCTGGTAACAGTCTCAGCTTGTCCCAAACTGTGTCTCTGTCTCTGAGTCTGTCTGTCTCTCTTTCTCTCTCTCTCTCTTTCTCTGCCTCTCTCTCTCTCTCTCTCTGTCTTTCTGTCTGACTGTCTGTCTCTGTCTCATTAATTCTACTCATTGTCTACGTCTACAGATATCCATGGCTTAATTATCGATCAGTAAACGGCCTTTTTATCTCCAACCAGCATCCTACCCGTACCCAACTCAATGCCTTCAAAACCTCTCCCTATTGTATGGCAATTTTGTTGGCGTGTTGACTGTCCACGTCTTGCACACCTTTTTTTATGTTCACAGGTTGCTAAGCTTTGAAACTGATAAGCCGACCCTCTCTTAGTTTATAACAGGGGCCGGTATCTGTGTGACAGGATTGATAGACATGGTGAACCTGGAGATTTCTTCATTCTTCTTTCGTCCATCTGTTTGTTTTCCCACATCGTGGGTGTCGCTGTGTGTCCGTGGGTTTGTTGGTTGTAGCATGCTTCTCAGAGGGTTTGCGAGTCTGTCTACAATCTACAAAGGCCAGACATTGTTCCACTGATGTGGCGTAGGAAATGGGACACCAAAACATAAATAGAAAAAATGAAAGAACAAATACTAGTAAATAAATGAATAAACACATGAATAAATAAATAGACGAATGAATAACAAATACTTAGAAAAACTAATAAATAAATACATGAATAAGCAAATAAATAAATACCTAAATAAATAAATAAATAGTTAATTACTAAATCAGAAAAGACAAATAGGAAAATAATAGTTAAATAGATAAATAAACAGATAGATAATTTTACAAAATAATACATGAACAGACAAACAAACAAACAAATAAATAAATAAATAAATAGATAGATAAATACATAAATGAATAAATCCATCCATGAACAAACTGATAAAATATATTTTACTAGACAACATCTCTCAAAAGACTTCAGATCCTGTGTCCGTTGACAAAATGTTCTAAGTGTTACATAGTGACGGAAGAAGTGTCTATCCCACTGTCCGGAAAACTGGCAGAATGGGTTTCTATCTACCCTGTGGCTCAGCCGCAAGACTAAGAAGACTGATATCAGTTGTTTTGTTTCAGAAAAGAAATGTTTGTTCGTTGGCAAAGACGGACAGAAACAGTGTCTGACCTCTCAAGCCTGTTCACCATGAAGCCATGTCGATGGAAGCCTAAGGTCCTGTTGTTTCTCTCCACTATCTGCATCATCATGGGCTGCCTTCTCTTTCTCCTCTCCTCGCACACAACCGTCCACAACGTCCCCAAAGACGTTTCGGATCATAACGGTTTTAACAACCCGGCTTCCAGACAGAACATGACCCGACATAGTTCTGAAAAAATGGAACCAGGCAACCTAAAAGACCGTAGGAGGAATATCAGATTTCGTCCTTCAGGCCAGACTGACGATCTGAACACGAACGACAAGAACAAAGAGCGTAGTATAGTGTCCATGGATGATGCTGGGTTCCAGAATCAGACAGATTGGGAATACAGAGGAAAAGTAAAGGGTGCTCACGTGGAATCATTTCAGGGTACTGAAGAGAATCTGAGAGAGTTCCAGAGTGCCCAAGAAGAGTGGGGAAGACTCCACGAACTACTCCTCAACTCTCAGGATACTAGCCCTCCTAAAGTTACGCAGGAGAATTGCACGCAGCTGATTCAAAACGCCAGAGATGTAAACCAAGGACGTAGTTCAGAGAAGAACCTCTCTGACAGCTCACAGTCGAAGACATGGGGTGACATCCTGGATAGGACGGAAAATTGTACTCATTACGTGTTGAACTCTGGCTTCCGGTTTGCTCACGTGACGGAGGAGGAGTTGTCTTTTCCTTTAGCCTTCAGCGTGGTGGTTCACAAAGACCTGGAGCAGGTAAGATTGCACCTGGTTTCTTTTTTCTTTCCCCTCTTCTTTTGCGTTCATAGCGATATTCAAAAAAGAATGTGATGGGCAAAGCATTATCAGTTGCTGCTGTGGTGGCGGGCTCTTTCCAGGTTTATACCCCGTGGGATGCTGGGGGCTCTTTCAGTATCAATAGTATCCCCACCTTCTGGAAATTCTGTGCTAGAAGTTTCATCTTTTCTGTCACTCTCTTTGTTTCTTTCTTCCTCCTTTGCTTTCTGTCATTTCTTTGTATCATTTCCCATGTTGTATAGAACTTCTCAAATCTAACACAGCCTACGTATACGCTACCCATTCAGCTAGCATAGAAGCAGATACAAAGTACAAAAACAGCAAGCTCAGAACACTCCTCAAAAAAGGAGCGCCCAAGCCTACCTTTACACTCTGCAACTACCCTACACACAACTATGAGAGAGGAGAGAAATACATACAATATATTGGTCTTATGTTCAAGATTGACATAGTCTTTTATTTTTGAACTGACCAAACACACACACATAGACAAGACAGAACATATACATGGTTGCTTCCAAGGCATATAGGTAATACCAAAGAAATAAGAGGGAAGCAGGGAGAATTTTTATAATATAATCAAAGGACACAACTCTTGAGAATTATCTCCCATGTTGTATAGAACTTCTCAAATCTAACACAGCCTACGCTACCCATTCAGCTAGCATAGAAGCAGATACAAAGTACAAAAACAGCAAGCTCAGAACACTCCTCAAAAAAGGAGCGCCCAAGCCTACCTTTATACTCTGCAACTACCCTACACACAACTATGAGAGAGGAGAGAAATACATACAATATATTGGTCTTATGTTCAAGATTGACATAGTCTTTTATTTTTGAACTGACCAAACACACACACATAGACAAGACAGAACATACACATGATTATATTATAAAAATTGTTCCTGCTTCCCTCTTATTTCTTTGGTATTACCTATATGCCTTGGAAGCAACCATGTATATGTTCTGTCTTGTCTATGTGTGTGTGTTTGGTCAGTTCAAAAATAAAAGACTATGTCAATCTTGAACATAAGACCAATATATTGTATGTATTTCTCTCCTCTCTCATATTTGTGTGTAGGGTAGTTGCAGAGTATAAAGGTAGGCTTGGGCGCTCCTTTTTTGAGGAGTGTTCTGAGCTTGCTGTTTTTGTACTTTGTATCTGCTTCTATGCTAGCTGAATGGGTAGTATTGGAGATATAGTTTGATTTCCCAGGTCCCACCCCTTGAAGACCAATTAGCCTCCTTGCCTTTCTGAAGTCTTGGTAAAAAAATGGCGAATATGAATATGAATTTGAAGCGAGTGAGACGGGATGGGCATCGCCCTCGTGGTGCTGTCCCCAGGAAATGTTGAAGTCTCTGCCACCTCATTCTCCAATGACCCGAGGATTATGGAACTATCTAGGTAGGACCTCAGGGCCTGGCCAGCTCGTAGGTTTATATGCAGGTCTAAGGCATGTGACGTGATCATTTTTGATCTTCTCCATCACATGACACCTGTGATGTTAGTGCATATGGAACTCATTCCGAGCGCGGAGACGTCATCTTGAGAAATTGATACTGAAACTGAAACTGGGATGAATGGATCAATTCAACCTTAAACATAGGGGGTTTGTTTTTCATCACGGGAACAGGATGAGCTAGGAGAGTCGGGATGATGCAGATGAGAAATCGTAGTTGGAGACAGTGTGTCCTGTTCAGGGTGAGTTTCATTGATGTTCTTTGATGTGGTTGTGTGGGTTGCTAATGCAGGGCTGGATATGTTTTTCCTCTGTTTCCATGGGCGTGTTTTTCAGATACAGCATATTGTTATATTTATTGTTAGTTTTGTTTAAAGCCCAGCCGACTGCGTAGAACTATACCAGGGCTCTCAGCATCATCATCATTAATTGCCTTGCCACATGGCGTTGCGATCATGGCCCTCCATCTGTTTCTATCCCTTGATGCCGCAAGCATCTCCCCCACCATCTCATCCCTAGCCACTCTGCAAGCCGTCCAGCATTCTCTCCCTAGGTCTACCCGGTGCTCTCTTTCCCTCCAGCTCTCTCCTCTCTCTCTCTCTCTCTTTCTCTCTCTCTCTCTCTCTCTCTCTCTTTTCGCTCTCTCTGTGTGTCTTTCTCACTCTCTCTCTTCTGTCTGTCTGTCTGTCTGTTCTTGGTTCTCTTTCGCTCTCAAGGTAAAACGACTGTGTACCAATGATCAGTGTACCAATCTCACTGGAATCTCTTGTATTCTGTGTTGTGTGGTCCAGGTGGAACGATTGTTACGGGCTGTGTACAGACCGCAAAACTGTATTGCCTGCATGCTGATCGCAAGGCTGATAACCTCTTCCTGGCCGGTTACGGCTTATAGTGGGTTGCCTCCCCAATGTCTTTATGACAGAAAATTCCGTCGACGTTCAGTGGGGCAAGATTTCTGTGCTTGAACCGGTGTGGTGTGTGTGTGTGTGTGTGTGTGTGTGGTGTGTTGTGTGTGTGTGTGTGTGTGTGTGTGTGTGTGTGTGTGTTGTGTTTGTTTGCGTAGGTGTGTGTGTGTGTTTGCGTAGGTGTGTGTGGTGTGTGTGTGTGTGTTTGCGTAGTGTGTGTGTGTGTGTGTGTGTGTGTGTGTGTGTGTGTGTGTGTGTTGGTAGGTGTGTGTGTGTGTGTGTGTGTGGGTGTGTAGGTGTGTGTGTGTATGTGTGTGTGTGTGTGAGTGTGTGTGTGTGTGTTTTGTGTAGGTGTGTGTGTGTGTGTGTGTCTGTGTGTGTGTTTGTATCTCTGTCTGTGTGTCTGTCTGTGTGTGTGTGTGCTTGTGTGAGAATATTTATGTATGAGTTTTGTTTGTGTGTATTTCTATGTGTATATATATGTGTGTGTGTTTTTGTGTGCGTGTGTGTGTGTATGTGTGTGTGTATGTGTATGTGTATGCTGTATGTATGTGTGTGCGTTTCTCTCTCCCCCTCTCTGTGTGTTCGTTTGTGTGGTCTGTTTGTCTTTGTATATGCATGTGTTTGATCGTCTGTGCGAGCGAGAGCTCGTGCGTGTGTGTGTGTCTGTGCACGCGTTCGTGTGATTCTTCTTCTGTCTTTGTTTGTCTGTCTGTCTCTTTATGTCTGTCTGCTTCTCTCTCTCTCTCTTTATTTCTTTCTCTCTCTTTTTCTCAATTTCTTTCTCTCTCTCTCTCTCTCTCTCTCTCTCTCTCTCTCTCTCTCTCTCTCAATAGTATGGATATTTCATATTTCTTTTTCTTTTCCTTTTGTTTTGAGAAAGAAAGAAGGAGGGAGAAGAGAGATATAGGGGAAAAGGGAGAGAGAAAGAGAGAGAGAGAGAGAGAGAGAGAGAGAGAGAGAGAGAGAGAGAGAGAGAGAGAGAGAGAGAGAGAGAGAGAGAGAGAGAGAATTAAAGTATTCCTAATTGAACTGAAGTGAACTGAATTTTTATCGTCGTCCTCATTGAAGTCATAATCTCCATATTTTTCTTCAACATCATCATTTTTTTGTCTTTACATCATATTCATCTTTCTCTTCTTCATCATGTTATCCTCTTCATTGCTATTGTTCAATTCTTTTAAATATTTTTTTTTCAGGAAATACAGTGCATGCGGCAACTGCTTAACCACCGGGCACCGTGGCGTTACTTCATCAACCTAACTGGCCAAGAGTTCCCTCTTAAGACCAACAGGGAATTGGTTCGAATCCTTAGCGTGCTGAAAGGAGCCAACATCATCAGCGGTACAACGGACAAGTGAGTGAAAATGTAGACGCTACCAGGGGATTTTTTGTTTTGTTTTGAAAGTATTGTACATATAGTGTCATACCATTAACCCTTTGACTCCCGCACCCTATGCACCAACCGCTTTTCAGTTTCAGTTATGGCACAAGCCTTTTAAGCCTTCACATACACCCAAACCTTTGACTCCCTCACCCTATCCATCAGCTTCCTGCGGGAAGCTCGTGGACAGGGTGAAGGAGACAAAGGGTTAAGTTTTTGTTTTGCTGGCGTGGTTGGCAATGCAGGACACTGGTGGACAGAGTGAGGGAGACAGAGGGTTAAGTTGTTGTTTTTTGTTTTGATTGTGTGGTTGACAATGCAAAACGCTGGCGGACAGGGTGAGGAAAACAAATGCTGTGGACAGGGTGAGGGAGACAAAGGTTAAGATTTTGTTTTGCTAGTGTGGTTGACAATGCAGGATGCTGGTGGACAGGGTGAGGGAGACAAGGGTCATAACACTCGTGAACAGACATTAGATGAAAAAAATCCTTCTTTCTCATACAATCTCAGGATTATGAGGGCAACATGTATCTTTACGTCTTTCGGTTTTATTATAAATGCTACCAATTTGAAGAACAAGTTCTCCCAAACAGTGAAAATCGTACTCACAGTGTCTTCGTTGTTGTTGTTTTCGATTTCAGAAAGTTTCACTTCAGATGAAGAAGTCAAAACCAGTACCCTTTGGCCTCACCATGAACAAGGGAGACGTCCATATCATCGCGTCACGGGTTACGTGGACTACGTCATCAATAGTCGTGTAGCACGTGATCTGTTCGAAGGCTGCGAGTACCTTTATTCGACGAAACCTTCTTCAGCACGCTGAATTATACCTCAACTTGGCGTGCCAGGGTCATATGTAGGTCAGTGTGTGTATGTGTGTGTGTGTGTGTGTGTGTGTGTGTGTGTGTGTGTGTGTGTGTGTGTGTGTGTGGTGTTGAATGTGTGTGTGTGTGTGTTGAATGTGTGTGTGTGTGTGTTGAATGTGTGTGTGTGTGTGTATGTGTGAGTGTGCGTGATGTGTGGTGTGTATCTGTGTGTTCGTTCGTTATTTCTTTTAACGTCTATTCACATATGTGCTTTTAGACGATATGTGTGTGTGTTGTAGTGTCGTGTGTGTGTGAGTGTGTGTGTGTGTGTGTGTGTGTGTGTGTGTGTGTGTGTGTGTGTGTGTTAAGAGAGTGTGTGTGTGACGTGTGGTGTGTGTTGATGTGTGTGTGGTGTGTGTGTGTGTGTGTGTGTGTGCGTGTGTGTGTGTGTGTGTGTGTGTTGAATGTGTGTGCGTGTGTGTGTGTGTTGAATGTGTGTATGTTGTGTGTGTTTGTGTGTGCGAGTGTGGGGTGTGTGTGTGTGGTGTGTGAGTGGGGTGTGTGTGTGTGTGTGTGTGGTGTTGAATGTGTGTTGTGCGTGGTGTCTGTGTGTGTGTGAGTGAGTGTGTGTGTATGTGTGTGTGCGTGTATGTGTGTGTGTTGTGTTGTATATGTGAGTGATGTGTGTGTGTATGTGTGTTTATGTATGTTGTGTGTGTGCGCGTGTTTGTGTGTTGTACATCTATTACATTTATTGTACAAAAACATATGTTGTCAGACATCATATCCACCGTTGCAGAAGTGACAGTAAGCAAGGCATGAATGTAACCAGAAAGAAGTGAAATGAATAAGGGGCGTGATGGTCGAGTGGTTAAAATACTGAACACCAGTTGGAAGGTGTGGGTTTGAGCATACCTCTGTATTGCCTGGTGGATAAAGAGGGAAGGGTTTTTTGTTGTTGTTGTTGTTGTTTTTTGTTCTCCCAGCGTCAGCTGATTAAAGTTAAAGAAAGGAGTAGAGATACTGATTAATAATGGGTCAAACTGAAAGGATCAGCGTTTTATTTATTTATTTTTGTTATGTGTTGTAAATTTTCCTTCCTAAAGTTCCGTAGATCTTACACAGCAGTTTGTCCAAGTTCGTAAGAATGATTGTACTCAACCTGAAACCAGATCCAAAGTGGCAAGAAAGCTCACACAATTTTCGGTTTACAGAAAACATAATAAATCGGTGATAACACTACTTTCAGGGTACTACTGCTATTACTACTGCCGCTACTTCTACTACTATTACTACTATACTACTACTACTACCATCACTACCACCACCTCCACCATCACCACCACTACTACTACTGCTACTACTACTACTACTACTATTACTACTACTACTACTACTACTGCTGCTGCTGCTGCTGTTGTTGCGGCTATTACTTCTACTACTACCACCACCATCACCACCACCACCACCACCACACCACCACCACCACCACCACTACCACCACCACCACAACCACTACTACTACTACTACTACTACCACCACCACTACTACTACTACTATTATTACTCCCTCTTTCTGCTACTACTGCTACTATCACCACCACCACTACTACTACTGCTACTACTACTACTACCTACTATTACTGCTACTATTACCACCACCACCTCCACCACCACTACTACTACTATTTACTACTAGTATTCCTATTATTACTACTGCTATTACTTACTACTAGTTTTCTACGGGTTAACTTGCTGGGAGGTACTGATCCTTGGTCAGATAAATCATTATATTTTTTCAAGTTCAAAGCTTTGCATGAATTCGGACTACTGCAAAAGTACTATATGCATGATATTTTAGCGAAAACTGACGCTATTCATTTGGAATTCTGCATACTCGCTCAGACGTAGTAGGATATTTGCAAAATATTAAATTTCATGGTTATGAGTGGGCAAAATTTTATAAAAATAATAATAATAATAATAATAATAACGACAATAATAATAATAATAATAACAATAATAATAATAATAATAATAACAGCAACAACAACAATAATAATAATGATAATGATAACAATGATTGCATTAATAATATAATAATAATAATATAATAATAATAATATGATAATAAATAATAATATATATAATATCATCATCATCATTCATCATCAGGTGCGCTGCCGCATGACGTTGGCGATCATGGACTTCCATCTGTCTCTATCTCTCGTTGCCCTAGCATCTCCCCCACCCTCCTCTTCCCCAGCCACTCTGCAAGTCCGTCCAGCATTTTCTCCCTGGGTCTACCCGGTGCTCTCTGTCCCTCCAGCTTTCCCGTTGTGACCAGGTGCTCCAAATCCCCTTCCTCATAAAATGGCCTATAAATGTTGCCTGTCTTTTCCTAATCTTCCTTATGAGTGTTCTACTTGTGTCTGCCTCCATCAAGACTATCTCGTTTGTTTTTTTTTGCTGTCCATGGAACTCTCAACATTCTTCTGAGAAACCACATCTCGGCTGCCTCAATCTTGTTTTGGCTTTGTTTGTTGACTGTTCACACCTCGCATCCGTACAACAGTATTGGTTCTATATAACATTCAAGAACTCTCTTCCTGATGTTAATTGACAGGCATTTGTTGGTAAGAATGCTTGTCATCTTCTTGAATACTGTTTTGGCTTGGCCAATTCTGCCGGCTATTTCTATGTGCATTTGCCGTCTGATGAAATGATCGTTCCCAGGTATTTGAATTTATCAACTGTGTCAAGGTTGTGCCATTTGCTGTTATTTTGCATGAGGGGATTTCATGTTTTTTATTGATCACCATGACTTCAGTCTTCCTGCTGTTTAGTTCCAACCCCTTTCCTTTGCTTTGTATTTCTGATATATTCACAAGGTTTTGTAGGTCTCTTTCACTTTCTGCAATTAGCACGGTGTCATCTGCGTATCGAACGTTGTTTATCATTTTCCCTCCAACCTTTAATCCAGGGTCTTCTTCTAGGTTTTTCATAATGTTTTCTCTGTAAAGTGAAAACAGATCTGGTGATAAAACACAACCCTGTCTGGCTCCTCTTTTGATATTTTGAAAAGAGCTTACATTATTTTCTATTCTCATTGCAGCTGTTTGTTCCCAGTATATATTTCTGATTATTCGTAGATCTTTTCCATCAACATTGAGTCTTTCTAGTTGGTTGATCAATTCATCATGTCTTACCCGATCAAAAGCCTTGGTGTAGTCAACAAAGCGTAATTATAAATACAAATCCTTATTCGTCTCATTTGACCTCTCTATGATAGTTCTTAGGATGTATATGGCATTAATAGTTCCTTTCCCTTCCACAAATCCACACTGTTCTTCTGCTATTTCTCTTTTCATTCTATTCCTTGTCCTCATCATGATTATTCTTAACAGGATTTTTGTTACATGGCTCATCAAACTGATTGTGCGATGGAGTTCGCATTCTATAGCCCCTGTCTTCTTTGGAAGTGCAATGAAAATTGATTTTGACATATCTTTGTAGATTTTTCCAGTGTCGTAAATTTCATTTAGGAGGACTGTTATTTTTTCTATGCCAAATTCCTCCAGGGCTTCAATCATCTCTGTAGTAATGTTGTCTGGTCCTGGGGCTTTTCCCGGTTTCATCTTCTTCAGTGCCGCTCTAACTTCATCTTTCATTATGGGTGGTCCTTCAAAGTTCTTTTTTATAATGTGTTCTTCGTTTCTGTCATCCTCAAAAAGGTCTTTAATGTACTCTCCCCATCTGTCTAATATTTTGTCTTTTTCCATGATAAACAGAAATGAGGAGATCTACAGGAAGATAAACAAGGAGATCAGGAACAGATGCAATGAAGCTAAGGAAGCTTGGCTGAAAACAAAGTGCAAAGAAATGGAAGACCGACACAAAACGGATCCTCAGGGTATCTACAGACGCATTGAAGAAATTGTCCACAGAAAAAAATACATGCACATCAACTGGT
>JAPXFY010000013.1:54279454-54296954 GCA_030674185.1 Monoplex corrugatus
TCCCCCTTCCTCATAAAATGGCCTATAAATGTTGCCTGTCTTTTCCTAATCTTCCTTATGAGTGTTCTACTTGTGTCTGCCTCCATAAAGACTGTCTCGTTTGTTTTCTTTGCTGTCCATGGAACTCTCAACATTCTTCTTAGAAACCACATCTCGGCTGCCTCAATCTTGTTCTGGCTTTGTTTGTTGACTGTCCACGCCTTGCATCCGTACAACAGTATTGGTTCTATATGTAACAGAGTGCCTTGCTCTGTTACGATCTTTCCCCATTTACCTACAACGCTCAAAGGCAACACCGTGTAGCGTGCTTGCCTAGATCAAAAACGCCTTGCATTCTCTTGGCCTAATTATACTGGTATTTCACAGCCTCTGCCTATCCATAGCTATGCATTAATCATTCCAAAGATCTAACCAGTACATGACGCATATACATTGTAGATAACACACTGCTAAACAATTAGCAGATCTACAATGTGTACATGTACTCTGAAGTGGGCCTACCACAAGATTTTGTCGTCATCTCCAGTCAGTATTACGTTGTAGTTTTACAGAACGTAGAGGGGGCCGTCACTAATTTATGCTGCCTTTAGCATTATAGAACAATCGCCGTGTAATTGCCGGCGGGAACACTCAGACAGTGACCGCAGGGCGCGTCTGTCTCAACTGCCCTAAGTATTTGTGGCTCGATAGCGAGTACATAGCCACTCACGAAACTGCCGGACAATGACCAGCGTTTCACTTGAGTGTACTGACGCGCTGCGTTAAAACTACACACTAAGTGTTGATTTATTTATTAGGTGAGAACAACCAATCAGACCTTGCCATCTGAAAGGTTTGAGATTTGAAAATATGACCATCATGCTCTGTTCCCAGAGTACAAATTAACAAGGCGCATCATAGTGTGTGCTTTTCCACCGCCACTCTCAGTCTCACCAGAGGTGCCCTTTCCTGCCACCACCCTTAGTCTCACAGCAGGTGATCAACTTCATGGCGTTACTGTAGTAAGTTCTGGATTTTTATCACTTTATTATTCATTGTCATTTGCAGTAAGCTTAGGGACTTTAATGTCTCTTATTTCTTTAGATTCTAGCTCGAGTCTATTGAGTACCGCGCTAGATTTGCAGAATTCGCACAGCGAGAAAGTATGCTTTGATCTAAACGATGTGCTATCTTACAAGATCTGTAGCACTTAGCGTGGCGGCCACCATTGTAAAGATGGGACTGAGGTTTAAATGTAATAACCACTATAGATTTAGCCCCTATTTTCATGTGGCTATTGTAGGACTATTGACAACCATATTCTGCCAAAAGCAAAGATGAGATGCACTGTTGTGCAGAGGAAGAGTATTTTATACTTGACAAGGTTGTATTCACATACTGACATGATGACTGATGAAACACGTGCTCAGCTAATTGATCTGTTTAGTGTATCCCTTAGCTGATCAGCACCACTGATAATCATGTATAGAGTGTTGTTTTGATAACATGGTTTAATAGTAATATGCTATACTATTTTGTTATCATTGTCTCCAGCACTTGATCTAGAATTATACTTAATCACATAGAGATAATGGGTAATAGATTACTCAAGTGTGTTGTTCTCTCAACACTGCTGACTGCTATTTGATTAGGTGCTGTTTGTGATGACATAGTTCTCATTGTCAAATAGGCCTACAATGTCATCACCACTGAATATTAACTGTCTGAAAGCTACCAGGATGCAATGCATTATTGTGCACTATTTTATACTTGATAATGTTGTATGTGTGTACATAATGGTAGTTGATGAAACGTGCTCAGCGAATTGATCCAATTGTTGTATCCTTTGTCTGCTCAGCACCACCACTAATCATTATTGAATGTTGCTTTGATGACATAGCTTAATTAGTAATATGCTATGCTATTTTGTCATCACTATCTCTAGCACTAGATATAGAATTACACATAACTACATGGAGCAAATATTTAATGGATGACTCAAGTGTGTTGACTGCTATTCGATAAGGTAGACCCAATGTTTGTGACGACAGTTCACATAGTCAAATACTATGTCTGTCATCACTACTGAATATTAACTGTCCAATAGCTGCCCACTCAGATGGTTATGTTACAACTAACTCAGCCCATGGCAGTCGAACAGCTTAATATGACTGTGCATTATTTTGCCAGTACATTATTGAAAGTCTACTCTATGCTAAGGCTATCGAACAAGCAGTAGGGTAGTTACCCTCACCTTATCAAAGGGTTACTCAAAGTTTTATCAATTATTTGTTCCGTGATTACAAATGCTAGTGCTTTAGAGTGTAAATATCGACACCACATATTTTGGTATAATGTAGTAGTTCTTTACACAACATTTTGTTATCAATTATTTGTTGCATGTTTAAAAATGCTAGTGCTTTTGTTTGTAAATGTAGACATCTTCTGTTAAAATGTAGTAGTTCAGTCTTGTACATTGACATTGTTATTTCACAAAATGTGTACTTTGTCATTGTATTTATGAAACCTATTTTGTGTCTTACAGGCACTGTCTTCCTTCTTACCTGTCTCCTTCCTCGTCTTCTTTTCTCAATAATAAAGAGTCAAGTAGAAAAACGAGGACTTGTCTTTTGATTGAGAGACTTCCCTTTCTGTTCTGGATTCAAACGACCACCACAGCAATCTATCATCACCATCATCACCCTACCCCTTACCACTCGCTCCATCACACCTGGCGCTGCGATCAGCAAATCATCAACCAAACACCTTAATCTGCAACCATCCACAGCACCATAATCACCTCACCTACAGCCCCCCTTAACCACTCGAACCATCACACCTGGCGCTATCGAGCAGGATCTAGATTCGGAAAGGGCACTAAAAGGAAGACAGTGCTACAGGCTGCCCAACTGACTGACAACACTCCCACGACATGGCTGTAGTGAACACTCCGATTCTTCGCCCCCAGAAATTGCCAAAATTCTCAGGGGAAGATGGCATCCTTGATGCTGAAGATTTCATGCGTGAAGTCAAACTGGCTCTTCACCTACAACCTATAGAGGATACAGCAGCAGCAGCAGGATGGATCCAATCTGCACTAGATGGACAGGCCAGAAAACTAATTGTTCACATGCCAGCACTGAAAATCAATATGCCAGATAAAATCTTGAAAATCATCGATGAGAACTGGGGCAAACAGAGGATGCTTCAACATTGGCCGCAGCATTCTACAGGACTCAACAGGGTCTTGGTGAATCTGTCACAGAGTATGCCACTAGACTTTGGACTCAGTGGAACAAGGTGAACCAAGTACAGATTGACAGCCCTCTCTCAGAGAATGTCTTGAGGGACACCTTCGCCAATGGCCTACAGCCAACAGCCCTCAAGAGGGATATCAAGCGGTATATTCGGGACCGCTGTGATGTGTCCTTCGAAGGAGCCCAGAGAGAAGCGCAGCGCTGGGTACAGGAAGATGGCATCCAGGAGTCCCCAGCCCAACAAGCAGTAACATTGGAATACAACGCCACACTGGCACGGCTGGAAGCACAGCTAGCAGACCTCACCACCAAATTGGAAAGACGGCAGGACACGACCACACCCCAACCACCTCCTACTGCTAATAGACCCGTACCAAGCTTCAATGGGAATCAGTTGGAACAGGGCAGGAGGCGCAAATACTGTATTTGGTGCCAGCGTTTCAGTCACACTGAAGACCAGTGCCGGGCAAAACAGGCATACCTGAGAGAGACGGGCCAACACACCTGGCAGCAACAACAGCAGCAGTACCAAAACACGTACCAACAACGCCAGCAATGACAGCGTGACCGCCCACAACAGCAACACCAGCATACCCAACACAGGCAGCAGGGAAACTTCTAGTCCCCGTTGCCAGCAACAAATGGGCAACGGGAAACACAGTACAATCAGGACTCACCGGCCAGTGCCCCACTGCAGATATCACCATCAACCATAAGAGGGTCTCTGCACTTGTCGACACTGGCAGTGAAGTAACTACAGTGACTGAAACATGGGCTGCACAGCACCTGAAAGACCCTTCACTTCAGGACTGCCATGTTACCCTAAGAGCAGTCAATGGCGCAGAAGTTCCATACTCTGGTATCTACGTCGTCGACATTGAACTCTTTGGACAACGCTGCCCCAATGTCCCAGTCCTTGTAGTTAAAGAGCCCACAGAGCCATCTATGCAGCAACGCAAAAAGCGCCTGCCGGTTCTGCTAGGCATGAATATCCTTGGCCCTTGCCTTTCCCAAGCCCCAAACCTCCCTTCATCCCTCCAAGCCATAGCAAGAGAGATTCGCAGAGAAAACACCCTGACCCGAGGGATGGCACGAACCACGCGACGTTGCAGAGTCCCTGCCAACTCCATGGCTACAATCCAGGTGACGGGAAATCAAGTTGCCCATCAGTTCCTCGCGTCACCTTTGGCCCGACCACTGCCTGGGGGTCTCATGCTGGTTCCCACTCTCCTGGATGCTGACCACAACTCCTGGTATGTACGTCTTGCAAACTTGTCCAGGAAGGTCTTTCTCCCTGCCAAAACTCCTGTGGCAGTTCTAAGTTCCATCACAGCTGTTGAGAGCCCAAGTAATGTCCAGTTTTCAACAACAGTGAACGAGCTGGTAGTCTCCATGGAAGCCCAAACATCTAGCCCTACTCCACCTCCTTCTCCACCTAGTCAGGCGCATCCTTATGTCAAGTTTGATGGCACTGCTGAACAGGAAAAACAACTGCAAGAGCTGCTTTCCAGACACACAGCAAGTTTCACCAAGGATAACAACGACGTAGGCTACACAGACGCAGTTCACCACCGCATCTGAACAACAGACCCTACGCCTGTGGCCGTACCATATCGACGCATTCCCCCACACCAGCTGAAAGAGGTACAGGAACACATCAAGGGACTTCTTGCGCAGAAGTTCATTGTTGAGAGCTACAGCCCATATGCTGCCCCCATAGTAATCGTCAGAAAGAAAGATGGCAGTCTCCGACTTTGTGTTGACTACCGCCGCCTCAACAAGAAGACTGTTGGTGATGCCTACCCACTACCACGGATACAAGAGTCTTTTGATGCCCTTGTGGGAGCTCAGTTCTTTTCAACACTTGACCTGGCCAGTGGTTATCACCAGATTGCGATGCACCCAGACGATCAACACAAGACAGCATTTGTCACTCCATGGGTCTTTATGAATATACAAGAATGCCTATGGGGTTAGTCTCAGCACCAGCAACATTTCCAGCGCCTGATGCAGTCAACAATGTTGGACTTCATGTTTCAGTTTCTCCTTGTATATTTGGATGACCTTCTGGTATATTCGAAAACCTTTGAGGAACATCTGGAACACCTTGGGACTATTGGGACGCATCGCAGCTGTGGGCATGAAACTGCGCCTGGACAAGTGCCAGTTCCTTCATCGGGAGGTGAATTATCTGGGCCACACCATTTCAGCTGGGGGAGTCAGCTGTGAAGATGGCAAGATTGAGGCAGTGAGAGACTGGCCAAGGCCTACCACAACAACAGCCCTGCAAAGCTTTCTGGGTTTTGCCAGTTGCTACCGGCGTTTATCCACCGCTTCTCTAAATTAGCAGGACCACTCCACGACCTGGTCGCAGAGGATAGTAGAGATGCTAAGAAGAAAACTGTGGACATTTCCAACCTGTGGGGCACCATCCATCAGACAGCCTTTGATGCTCTGAAGACGGCACTGATCTCTGCGCCAATATTGAGCTACGCCGATTTCACCAAACCCTTCATCCTGCAAACGGACGCCAGCCATGATGGGTTAAGTGCCATCCTATCCCAGGATCAAGATGGAGGCCGGCATGTCATTGCCTGTGCCAGCCGCCGTCTTCAGTCTACAGAGAAGAACAAGGCCGCCTATAGCAGCATGAAGTTGGAGTTCCTGGCTCTCAAATGGGTCATCATTGAAAAGTTCCGCCACTACCTGCTGGGAGCGAATTTTGTCGTCTTCACCGACAACAATCCCCTAGTCCACTTCAGGACAGCTCCCCTTGGTGCCTTGGAACAAAGATGGGCAGCACAACTTGCCCAGTTTAATTTCGACATCAAATACCGACCAGGAAAGACCAACCCTGCTGATGCCCTTCCCGATTACCCCACAGCCCCAGTGCCCCACCCCCTCCCACACCCATGCCACCTGAAGTTGCTATAGTCCAGCAGACCTGCTGCAACAGCCAGAACGCCACTACCCCACAGGCTGACCAACAGGACCATGCAGCACCGCCTGACGAGTCCCTGCAAACGGACACCATCTTGCCACACCTGTCAACAAAGGAGCTCCATCAACTGCAGACCCAAGACAACACTTTGGGACCTGTACTGAAGTCCTGGCCAGCCAAGCCACCAGGTAGCCACAACCATCAGCTGCGCACGCTAGTATGGCAACACCCTCGTCTCATCTGCAAAGAGGGGTTGCTGTATCGGCGGGTGACAGACCCATCGCATGGAGCCTGTGAGCAACTAGTCCTCCCCAGCTCACTACGCCCTGATGTCCTGGCATCCCTGCATGATTGCATGGGCCACCAGGGTTACGACAGGACCATGGAGCTACTCCGGACCCGTGTCTACTGGCCTGGCATGTATGCAGATGTGAAGCAGTACCTGGCAAACTGCCAACGCTGTGCCATGAATCGCCTGCCCACCAGACTGCATACCCCATCTACCCCCCTTTTGGCAAGTAGACCCTTGGAGATCCTCGCAAATAGATTTCACCAAGCTTGAACCTGCAACTGATGGTCGCGACACCATTCTTGTCCTCACAGATGTGTTCACCAAGTTTGCACAGGCCGTTCCTACCCGCAACCAAGAAGCATCAACAGTTGCCCGGGTCCTGGTACAAGAATGGTTCCAACGCTATGGGGTACCAGAACGGATCCACAACGACCAGGGGTGAGAGTTTGAATCGAAGCTAGTGAAGGAACTGTGTGATCTCTATGGGATCAGGAAGACGAGAACAACTCTGTACCATCCTCAGGGTAACGCACAATGTGAGCGGTTTAACCGATCCTTGCAAGACCTCCTGAGAACATTGCCACCAGAACAAAAGAGGCAGTGGCCTCTTCACCTGCCAGAGCTGCTACAGGCGTACAACACGACGCCCCATGCCTCCACAGGTTTTACACCATATTTCCTCCTCTTTGGCCAGGAACCCAGACTCCCAGTAGATGACCTTTTAGGACGGCCAGCCACCACAGCAGCTGGGACAGTTGACTGGTTAAAGCAACACCACGTACGACTCCTGGCAGCACACCAGAAAGCCCTGGACAAGCTCCGAAAAGCAGCAGCGGACCGAGCCTGATATGACCCCAAACGAGCTGCAGACCATGAGCTACAGGTTGGTGATCATGTCTATGTCCGTAACCGTCTCATAGGACGCAACAAGATCCAGGACTACTGGCAGCCCCAGCTTTATCGTGTGACAGCCAGGCCCTATGGCGGTCAGCATGTTTACTCAGTACTCCCTGTCTCAGGTGGACCAGAGCGGGTGATCAACCGACGGGATCTACAGCCAGCAACTGGACCCCTCAATGCAGCTGTGGGTCAACCACTTCCACAACCCGTACCACGACAACAATACTCTTCTGAGTCTCACTCGGAAGAGGAAACCTGGGTCCTCCGTCTAAGGCCAAAACCAAGATGCACTGTGCCAGCTCACCCTTGACCCACTGATCCTGCACCACAGCCAGCTATACCTGCACATCCGCCATCCCTCCACGGCGCTCCCAACGTCTCCTGAACAAGACGCAGTGAGGACTTTGAAATAAGATGTAGAGTCTCATCGATCCTTTCTGAGGTCAAACAAAAGAACATTTCATAGCGTGCCTACCCACAGATATTATGAATATTTTTAGTAAGACATTTTACATTGGTATGCTTCATAATTGCATTTGAGAGACTGACCTAAGCATATTATTGGATCTTGTATATGCCTGTGTATGATTATTTGCACATTCTCTTTTCTAATTTTTCTTCTTTTCACTTAGCATGTAATAAGCATGCCATTGAAAACCTGGATTGTCACATTAATGTGATGCTTTTCATATTTACATGTAGTTTTATACATTTGTCATTCTGTTTCCTGCAGTGAATGTTTTGATGCATAGGTATGGCAAAGAGGCTTTAGTGAACTTATCAAATGCTACTTTCTTTAACTTCTTATGTTAAGGCATTTGCCATTTCAGTGTTCCACACTGTCAAGTACGATGACCAATTCAGAGACAGTACGATGACCAATTCAGAGTCCTAACTTGACCAAACAGTGTAACTGTTCTTTCGGAACTTAAATTACAACTCTCCAGTTTGCCCATGCATACCCTAGCTAATATGCAAGTGGATTCCATACTCCACCATATTCATAGCATTTCTCAATTTTATGAATTCTTGAAGTGGCCCTGAAATTTCAGCCCTCAAGAATTTACCCAATGTTCGCGCACCATCGCGGACGATGGTTTTCAAATTGGTGGGGGGAGGTGTAACAGAGTGCCTTGCTCTGTTACGATCTTTCCCCATTTACCTACAACGCTCAAAGGCAACACCGTGTAGCGTGCTTGCCTAGATCAAAAACGCCTTGCATTCTCTTGGCCTAATTATACTGGTATTTCACAGCCTCTGCCTATCCATAGCTATGCATTAATCATTCCAAAGATCTAACCAGTACATGACGCATATACATTGTAGATAACACACTGCTAAACAATTAGCAGATCTACAATGCGTACATGTACTCTGAAGCGGGCCTACCACAAGATTTTGTCGTCATCTCCAGTCAGTATTACGTTGTAGTTTTACAGAACGTAGACGGGGCCGTCACTAATTTATGCTGCCTTTAGCATTATAGAACAATCGCCGTGTAATTGCCGGCGGGAACACTCAGACAATGACCGCAGGGCGCGTCTGTCTCAAACGCCCTAGGTATTTGTGGCTCGATAGCGAGTACATAGCCACTCGCGAAACTGCCGGACAATGACCAGCGTTTCACTTGTGTGTACTGACGCGCTGCGTTAAAACTACACACTAAGTGTTGATTTATTAATTAGGTGAGAACAACCAATCAGACCTTGCCATCTGGTTGATTGATTAATTAGGTGAGAACAACCAATCAGACCTTGCCATCTGAAAGGTTTGAGATTTGAAAATATGACCATCATGCTCTGTTCCCAGAGTACAAATTAACAAGGCGCATCATAGCGTGTGCTTTTCCACCGCCATCTCAGTCTCACCAGAGGTGCCCTTTCCTGCCACCACCCTTAGTCTCACAGCAGGTGATCAACTTCATGGCGTTACTGTAGTAAGTTCTGGATTTTTATCACTTTATTATTCATTGTCATTTGCAGTAAGCTTAGGGACTTTAATGTCTCTTATTTCTTTAGATTCTAGCTCGAGTCTATTGAGTACCACACTAGATTTGCAGAATTCGCACAGCGAGAAAGTATGCTTTGATCTAAACGATGTGCTATCTTACAAGATCTGTAGCACTTAGCGTGGAGGCCACCATTGTAAAGATGGGACTGAGGTTTAAATGTAATAACCACTATAGATTTAGCCCCTATTTTCATGTGGCTGTTGTAGGACTATTGACAACCATATTCTGCCAAAAGCAAAGATGAGATGCACTGTTGTGCAGTGGAAGAGTATTTTATACTTGACAAGGTTGTATTCACATACTGACACGATGACTGATGAAACACGTGCTCAGCTAATTGATCTGTTTAGTGTATCCCTTAGCTGATCAGCACCACTGATAATCATGTATAGAGTGTTGTTTTGATAACATGGTCTAATAGTAATATGCTATACTATTTTGTTATCATTGTCTCCAGCACTTGATCTAGAATTATACTTAATCAATAGAGATAATGGGTAATAGATTACTCAAGTGTGTTGTTCTCTCAACACTGCTGACTGCTATTTGATTAGGTGCTGTTTGTGATGACATAGTTCTCATTGTCAAATAGGCCTGCTATGTCATCACCACTGAATATTAACTGTCTGAAAGCTACCAGGATGCAATGCATTATTGTGCACTATTTTGTACTTGATAATGTTGTATGTGTGTACATAATGGTAGTTGATGAAACATGTGCTTAGTGAATTGATCCAATTGTTGTATCCTTTGTCTGCTCAGCACCACCACTAATCATTATTGAATGTTGCTTTGATGACATAGCTTAATTAGTAATATGCTATGCTATTTTGTCATCACTATCTCTAGCACTAGATATAGAATTACACATAACTACATGGAGCAAATATTTAATGGATGACTCAAGTGTGTTGACTGCTATTCGATAAGGTAGACCCAATGTTTGTGACAGACAGTTCACATAGTCAAATACTATGTCTGTCATCACTACTGAATATTAACTGTCCAATAGCTGCCCACTCAGATGGTTATGTTACAACTAACTCAGCCCATGGCGCCGAACAGCTTAATATGACTGTGCATTATTTTGCCAGTACATTATTGAAAGTTACTCTATGCTAAGGCTATTGAACAAGCAGTAGGGTAGTTCAATTATTTGTTCCGTGATTACAAATGCTAGTGCTTTAGAGTGTAAATATCGACACCACATATTTTGGTATAATGTAGTAGTTCTTTACACAACATTTTGTTATCAATTATTATGTTACAAATGCTAGTGCTTTTGTTTGTAAATGTAGACATCTTCTGTTAGAATGTAGTAGTTCACTCTTGTACATTGACATTGTTATTTCACAAAATGTGTACTTTGTATTGTATTTATGAAACCTATTTTGTGTCTTACAGGCACTGTCTTCCTTCTTACCTGTCTCCTTCCTCGTCTTCTTTTCTCAATAATAAAGAGTCAAGTAGAAAAACGAAGGACTTGTCTTTTGATTGAGAGACTTCCCTTTCTGTTCTGGATTCAAACGACCACCACAGCAATCTATCATCACCATCATCACCCTACCCCTTACCACTCGCTCCATCACACCTGGTGCTGCGATCAGCAAATCATCAACCAAACACCTTAATCTGCAACCATCCACAGCACCATAATCACCTCACCTACAACCCCCCTTAACCACTCGAACCATCACATATATAACATTCAAGAACTCTCTTCCTGATGTTAATTGACAGACATGTGTTGGTAAGAATGCTTGTCATCTTCTTGACTCAACTATAATAAGTCATAAATAGGTAGATTGACATTCATGATCATGTCCCTGGAACATGGCGTTGGTGATCATGGCCCTCCATACGAATCTATCCTTTGTTTCTGCAAGTACATCTCCCACCCTTTCTGTCTTCATCCACTCCGTAAGTACGTCCAATATTTTCTCCCTGGTCTACTGATGTTCTCTTTTTACCTCCTGGAGCAGGGGTGGAAAGAACGAAGGACATTGGAACAGCTAAACATCACTAACGA
This sequence comes from Monoplex corrugatus, assembly GCA_030674185.1. Classification (NCBI taxonomy): domain Eukaryota; kingdom Metazoa; phylum Mollusca; class Gastropoda; order Littorinimorpha; family Ranellidae; genus Monoplex; species Monoplex corrugatus. The sequence goes on from JAPXFY010000013.1 coordinate 54,290,864, forward strand.
AACGCTAAATTGCAATTGTTGTTTTTGTATTGTTTCCTCTCTATTTCTTTTTATTAACAGATTTTCTTCGGATTTGTGTAAACACGGGCTAGTTTCCATCATTCTGGTGATGGTGTCAGTTTAGTGTTTGATAGGTCCTTTCTCCCGTTTCCTCGTTTCAAGACCTTGCCAGTGCATAGGGTTTTGTGCAGGCTCTGGAAATCTGTCAGATAATTGCTGGCGGATTTGGATTCGGGTAGAGCGCATATGGAGCTGTCCGAGCGCCGTGAATCAATCTTGAAATAATTCAGATAATTCAAATAACTGTGTAAGCACGTTGTTTTGCCCACACTATGCAGGCAATGTGCTGCTGCGCAGTCTGCATACTCCATCTTCTGTGAGTGTGTATGCTGGGTATTTTTTGTTGTTTTCATAAGCCACGCGACATTGACATGTCTTACAAGATGTTTAACCCTTTGACTCCTGCACCCTATCCACTACCAGCAAAAAAGTAACCCTTTGACTCCCTCACCCTATCCACCAGCTTCCTGTAGGAAACTGGTGGATAGGGTGAGAGAGTCAAAGGGTTAAATTTTTGCTTTGCTGTCATGGGTGACATAGCACGATGCTAATGAACAGGCTGAGGGAAGTCAAAGGGTTAACCTGTGTACACTTGAATGATCTGTGAACGTGTTGCCACAAAAGGGAGATTAGGCACTAACAGGTCTGCATGCATGTTAACCTGCGAAATCGATAGAAAGCTTCATCCTGAACCAACCAGGTTGGCAGGCACCCAGGCAGGATCGAACCCCAGACCTTTCCATCATGTTTATCGAGTTGCTTTCCTTTACCAGTCTTCGGCCTGGAGTAACTTGTGTCTGGCAGGCTTGCTTTGGATCTGTGTGCCAACAATGTAAAAAAAACTTTGAGACAGGTCGGTAAGTTTGAATATCTGGGAACGGTCATCTCACCAGACGGTAGACAGCAGAATCGGCCAAGCCAAAACAGCATTCAAGAAGATGAAAAACGTTCTTACCAACAAATTGCCTATCACTTAAATCACAAAACGAGTTCTTGAATGTTATATAGAACCGATAATGATGTGTGGTTGTGAGACGTGGACAGTCAACACGCAAAGTCAGAATAAAATTGAGACAACAGAAATGTGCTTTCTAAGAAGAATGTTGAGAGTTCTATGGACAGCAAAGAAAACAATCGAGACAGTCTTGATGGAGGCAGATACAAGAAGATCATTAATAAAGAAGATTAGGAAAAGACAAGCAACAATCACAGGACGTTTTTATGAGGAAAAGGGAATTAAAACACCTGGTCACAACAGGAAAGCTGGAGGGAAAGAGAACACCAGGTGGGATCCAGGAAGAAAATATTGAACGGACTTGCAGGGTGGCTGAAGACAGAGAGTGGGAGATGTACTTGCAGCGACAGGGGATAGATTGGTGTGGAGGGCCATGCTCACCAACGCCATGCGGCAGGGCACAATCATGATGATGATGATGATGATGATGATATGTCAGAGGAAGCAGGAAACCATATAGACAGGTACCATTGCCTCAGGCAGCAGTGACAAGGCAGAAGTCCAAGGTTCAATTCTTGTTCACACACAGATGTGTCTTCATTCTCCAGCCGGCTCCAAATGATGGTTTAGGTGCTATCTTTCGGATAAGATGATAAATACAGGTACTGTGTGCAGCACATAAAAGAACCCACGGCAACAGAAATTTCCTCTAATAAAATTAAGTAGAATTTTTTTTGTCGTGGATGCAGGGGAGAAGGAGAAAAGAGATACAAGTAGCGCCATATGATCGCCACGTGCATTTCCAGATACTCGTTTCAGTGAGAAAAGTCTGTTATGACAATTCGATTGTTTTATTCTGTTCAATGTTCGTTTATTAATCCACATTTGTACATCAAAATATGCATATACTGAATGTGCACCACACATACACCACTGTTGTATAATTGTACAAAAATAAACACGTCTCAATGGATATTATCATTCACATACACAGCAACAAATGATCATGGCATATGCCATAACTCCGCACACAAAACCCCCACCCAATCCCCTTCCTCACCTTTCACTCACACAGTGAGATAGAATAACAATGATAATGATGATGATATTTATAGGGTGCCAAATCTTGATACAAGAATCAAACCAAAGCGCGCACTCTCTACATTCACCAAAGCAGTCACCAACAACGACCAAATCTCCAGGGCACAAAGCACACACAAACAGGGAGGGAGAAGACAGGAGGGGAGCATGACATGTGACCTCAGACCCAAGCTGTCATCCTCCCTGTGTGTGACACACACACACACACACACACACACACACACACACACACACACACACACACACACACATAACACACACGCACGCACACACACATACATACACAAGATGCTGAGCTAGGGTACACCCAAGCCTTTTCGGTGAATGATCCGTGACCTAATTTGTCATCGTCTCTGTCACACACATGTTCTTTCTTTTTCTTTTTAGTTTTCTTGTTGTGGTCATTGTGGTTATTCTTTTTGTTCTTTGTGTGTTTTTTTTTTACCAAGACTTCATTCAGGAAGACAGGAAGGCTAATTGGGCTTCAAAGGGAGGCACTTAGGAAATGAACCTATCTCTCCAAACGTTTTGTGCCCGGGCAGCCAGGAGAACATCCTGCTCTTCGAGAAACACATCATCATGAAAGCACGAGGAAGAAAAATTGTCAAGCCATCACATATTAAATCTGTCATTGTTAGCAGTCGCCGTTATGTAGTGGTTAGCGCAACGAACAACAGATTGGAAGATCATGGGATCGACCCCTTGATTCTTTCAAAAAATCATTGTGGGATTTTTCCGCTCTAATCGGCTCCTGCCAAGGGTTGAGCATGTTATGGACTCATTGGGAAGGCTGGGACCACACAATTGAGTCTCATCCATTTCACTGATGCGTCATTGAGAAAGTTGCTGAAACATTCTCCCCAACACCGTAGGTGTTTGTATCTTTTGGGTCTGGTTGATGCCAGGGTACATTATGACAATAAGCATAGAGTACTGTCCTGTCATGCTGTCTCAATCCTAGATGGAGCTCCATAGCATCATGATCATCATCCTCATCGTCTGTCCAGCCTGTCTCCAGTTATCTTTACTAATCAGCTTGTCTGGCCTGTCTCCGGTTATCTTTTCTGATCAGCTTGTCCAGCCTGTCTCCTTTTATATTTGTCTAATTATCTTGTTCATTCTGTCTCCTCATGTCCACTCCTATGCAAAGTGACGTCAGCTGAGAAACGTTCTGGCGTCAGCCAGAATCTCACGTTGGCAAACAGTGCAGTGAGTGAGGGTGTCTGCACACTGCCTGCAGTAGACAAAATGCCCACAAGGCAACAGAGTGACCGATACTGCTCTCTCTCCACACAGCCGACACAGACTTCGCCTCTTCAGTTGTCTGTTTTCCGCCAGGAGGCGTCTGTAGCGAGCTTTGGTCTCCATTTTGTTTTCGGTCTTCATTTTGATTTGTTCTTCACAAGAACGCGTCTGCGTGTTGGTGGACAAGTTTTCACCGTAACAGGAATATTTAACACGTCCTGGGTTGTTGCAAACAAAACACTGGCGTGAGAAGGAAAATGTCTTCGTACTGAGATAATATACCGTGACAGTTCCGGTCTGTGAAGTCTGTGCCTGAGGTGCTGTGTAGACCTATGTCGTGGCAGGTGTGTTTGACTGATCCATCACGTTCATTTAGGACTGTCACTCTTCTCAAAATGATAGATAAATAACAACTGTTGCTTTCCTCCTGAATTTGTTCTTTCAGTGTTGTCAGGGAAAAGCGATGGATTGTACGTATGGAGCTACGAGATGTAGATATCCCAAGGAAATCTTTTGGAGTGGTAATGGATGCTGGTATTCTGGCGACACAATGACTGTACTGTACAAACTGAAATCCAAGGATCACTTTAGGATAATTCAGGATGGACCAGTCAAGGGACGCTTCTGGCGAGTCAAGGGAGGCTATCTCTCGCGTGAATTGTGACTGGGTTCCATGGAGAAACGGTTGATGATTTGGGTACTTCTTCTACATTAAACAGTTGTTTAGTTTCTGGACATATACCTGCTGGCTTCAGGTTCCAAAGGAAAAACACGTGAAATGGTAATGACCGGCAATCTAAACACTGCTAGCTTTAGATGTCCACAGAAAAACGTAGTAAACGGTAATGGTTGACAGTCTCAGCATCCTAAACTGCCAGTAGCTTTATACACATGTAGCTTTAGGTATCCACAGAAAAAAGGTGGAAAAATAGTAGTGGTTGACAGTCTCAGTGCCTAACTTGCCGTTGGGTTTATACACATGTATAGATGCTAGCTTTAGGTATCCACAGAAAAAAAGGTGGGAAAATGGTAGCGGTTGGCAGTCTCAGCAAAATACACTGTCGTTGGTTTTATAACATGTATAGATACTTCCTTCAGATATCCTCAAGCAAAACGTGTGGAACTGTAGTGGCTGACAGTCCCAGCACCCTAAACTATCGTTGGGTTCATGCACGTGTGTAGATGCTTGCTTCAGATATCCTCAAGAAAAACGTGTGGAATGGTAGTGGTTGACAGTCTCAGCACCTTTCTTTGAAGAAACACTAAGGCAGTGTCTGATTTCATGTTGTTCAGCTTCCTGGATTTAATCTTCCTTTTGATTTCTGTCCACGGGGTACGTGTCTGTCCATTGATCCGGCAACATCTGCACATAAAACAAAATATACAAGTCAGTAACTTCAAAGAATCATCATCAAGTGCCCTGCCGCGTGGTGTTGGCGATCATGACCTTCCATATGCATCTATCCCTTGTCACCGCAAGCACATCTTCCACCCTCTCTGTCCTCAGCCACCCTGCAAGTCCGTCCAGTATTTTCTTCCTGGGTCTACCTGGTGATCTCTTTCCCTCAGCTTACCCGTTGTGACCAGGTGCTCTAATTCTCCATCCTTGATAAAATGGCCTATAAAGGTTGCTTCTCTTTTCCTAATCTTCCTTATCAATGATCTTCTTGTGTCTACCTCCTTCAGGACTGTCTCCTTTGTTTTCATTTCTGTCCATGGAACTCTCAACGTTCTTCAAAGAATAGATAAAGGAACAAAGGCGGGCAGGGAGGAGATAAGAAAAACAACAACAAAAAAGGGGGGCAGGGGGTGGGAACTGATAAAAAAAAAAGGGCGAAATCTAAAGAAAAGGATAGAAGACAAAAAGAAAACAAAAACGAGGATGGAAATGTGGAGAAAAAGAAACGAAAAACAAGAATTAAAAAAAAAAAAAAAAAGGGGGGGGGGGATGAGGGACAGAATTAGAAGGGGGAGGAGGAAGAACACAAAAAGTATAACATTGGTACTATTTTTGTTCTTGTTATCATCTTCATTAGAAGTAGTAAGAGTAACAGCAGCAGCAGTGGTGTAGTAGTAGTAGTTGTAGTAGTAACAGTAGTCGTAGTCGTAGTATAGTCTTCTTCTTCTTCTTCTTACTATTATATTATTATGTCATTATAATTACTACTACTACTACTACTACTACTACTACTACTACTACACTACTACTACACCACCACCACCCACTACCACTATTATACTTATTACGTTTTTCTTTGTAATCATTCATCATCGTGCTTGATGATGCTGATGTGGATGCTGATGCTGATGATTATTATGCTTATTGTTATTACTATATTAATTATTATATATCATCATCATCATCATTGTTATCATCATCATCGTCATCATCATCATCATCATCATCTTTGTCATCTTCATCATCTTCATCATCATTATTAACGAAGTCCATTCAATTTTCGGTTGCTCCTGCTGTTCAGTTTTATACGGCAATGTCCAAAAGTTAAGAATGCTGAGTGAATGACAGGAACACCACCACATATGCGAACACTGGCGTGTTGTATAGTGAGTGGTTTGCTGACTTGCAAATGGTACTGTAGTTATGTTTTAAGTTCTTCCGCTGTACGTCGCATTTCTCAGAAAGTAACAACACACAAAAGAAAATTGTAGATAATCTCTCTGTCTCTCTGCCTCTCTGTCTGTCTGTCTCTGTCTCTTTATCTTTTGTCT
>JAPXFY010000013.1:54304454-54311954 GCA_030674185.1 Monoplex corrugatus
TCGTATTCACATTGCAATGTTATGGAGAGTGCTTGACGTATACTGTGAACTTTATAGTGTGTCTGGGTGGTTTTCCTATCACCTGCACTGCCTTTTGAAATAATCGTTATTATTACTGCCTTTGGAATTATCTTTTACTACTACTGCCTTTGGAATTACCTGTACTATTCCTGCCTTTGCAATTATCTTTTACTATTATTGACTTTGGAATTATCTTTTTACTGCTTAGTCTTTAGACATCGCGAAATCGGTACCTTTCTATGTGTGTAATGAGAAATCCAAAACAAGTGTGACTGCCCGTGTTCAAGCAAACAGGAACCAGGAAAAAAAAAAAACGAAAAAAAAAAAAATCAGATCGCGTATTTTAATACAACCAGACAAGACAGGCGCAAATTTTCGGCCAATTGGACTTTGGAAGGTCACAAATGTGATGGAGTGCTTGTTGTATACTGTGGTCTTCAAGGTGGGCCTGGGTGGATTTTCTCCTAATTTTTATATTTGATGTTTGTTCATTTGTAATCTCGTGTCTACGCTTGACAAAGACCAGTTGGCCGAAAATTTCGCCTGTCTTGTCTGGTTGTATTAAATACGCGATTTGTTTTGATTTGTGTGTGTGTGTTGTGTGTGTGTGTGTGTGTGTGTGTGTGGTGTGTGTGTGTGTGTGTGTGTGTGTGTGTGTGTGTGTGTGTGTGTGTGGTGTGTGTGTGTGTGTGTGTGTGTGTTGTGTGTGTTGTGTGTTTTCCCCTTATTGAACCGTGTCAGCGTAACTTCTCCTCTGGATTATTAACACTGCCAAGTGGTATTTCAAGCAGACCAGAAGCAGTTTTTGTCACTATTTTTCTGTCCGCTTCCCATATCAGTTTTGCTTATCACTGTTTTCTCCTGTTATAACGTGTGTTTCAGACTCAGCTTCATACAGTGTCATTTAAGAGATTTCTGCCTATATCCTTATCACTGATTTCTTCATCCTCTTCCGTGTCTTCACTGGTGTTAACTATATCTTCGTTTGTCTCACTCTCTTTCGTTGTTCACTTGTCTCTTGTCACTTGCTGTGGAGATAAGAGAGAGCGAGAGAGAGAGAGAGAGAGAGAGGATAGAGAACAGAGACAGAGACAGAGAGCGAACGATCGAGAGACAGACAGACAGACAGACAGAGACAGAGAAACAGAGAGAGAGGGACAGACAGACAGAGAGAGACAGATGGACAGACAGACAAATAGACAAAGACAGAGACAGCGAGATGCACAGAGACAGAGAGAATGAGAGAGAGACAGAGAAAGAGGAGAGAGAGACAGACAGAGAAAGTGACAGAGACAGAGAGAGAGAGAGGGGAGGGGAGGAGAGAGAAGGAGAGAGGAGGGAAGAGACAGAAGTATTTTTAAGGAAAAGAAAACGACTATTAACTGTAGTTTGCAAGAGAGGCAGAGAGAGAGAGAGAGAGAAAGAGAGAGACGGACAGACAGACACACAGACACAGAGAGAGAGACAAAGCGAGTGAATGAAAGAGACTGAAGAGAGAGAGAGGGAGAGAGAGAGAGAGAGAGAGAGAGAGAGAGAGAGAGAGAGAGAGAGACAGACAGACAGAGACAGAGACAGACAGACAGACAGAGACAGAGACAGAGACAGAGACAGACAGACACTTCGCATCATTAAAAGAAAAGGCGATTACACGTCTCGTGATGTATAAAATATCATTGTGGGATTTGGGGCCTCGGCTGTCCCTTGGCCGGAGTTGAGCCTGCTATGGGCTCATCGGGAAGACCCGGACCACACCGTCAAGTTTCATCCCACTTCAGGGATGTGTCAGTATTGACGGTGTTGTTCAAATCTCCTGACCGACACAGCAGGTGTCTGTATCTCTTGGGCCAGGATGACACCAAGGTCATATTATGAAAGGAAACGTAGAGGACAGCCTTGCCCCGGCATGAAGTCTCCATCTAGAACGGATCTGCACAGCATCATGATCATCACCCCCACTCATCATTGATCTTCATAGCACTCTCAATGTATTCATATTCATATTCATATATATATATATATATATATATATATATATATATATATATATATATATATATATTCATATTCAAGTTCATGTTCATGTACCTGTTCATGTTATATTCACATTCTTATTCATATTTGTATTTGTATTCATATTAATGTTCTTGTTCATGTTATATTCACATTCTTATTCATATTTATATTTGTATTCATGTTCATGTTGATGTTCATGTTCATGTTATATTCATATTCTTATTCATGTTTATATTCATATTCAACATCGTGTTCATATTCATTCATATTCATATTCATTGCTTTTTGTCACAATGGATTTACCATGTGAAACCAAGGCTGCTCTCCCCGTTGAGAGCTCGTCGCCGCAGTACAGCGCCACCCACTATTTTTTTCTACCAAGACTTTAGAAAGGCAACAAGGAATATTGCCATCAAGCGGAGGGACCTGGAAAATGAACCTGTCTCTCTAATGCTTTATACCAGGGCATCCGATGAATGCCCTCCTCTTGTCGTTTTCCAACTGCCGTGCGATCTTTAGCGTGCACAGGCAGAAGGCACACGAGTATGGATTTATCATGTGAAACAACCCGGGAGGCTCTTCCCGTTGAGAGCGCGTCGCCGCAGCGCTGCGCCATCCATTTATTTTTTTAAATTTTTTACCAAGACTTTTTAGAAAGGCGAGAAGGCTTTGTGCCTTCAAGCGGAGCGTCCTGGGAAACGAATCTATTTCTCCATTATTTCATACCAGGTTAGGTGGCGGATGCCCTGCTCTTGACGTTTTTCAACTGCCGTGGGATCTTGAGCGTGCACAGGCAGAAGGCACACAGGTCCGATTTGTTTTTCGTCCCCTTCCCAAGGACTAGACGTTCAGTTTGGTTTTCCGGTCAAACTGAGCAGAAAAGTCGAGGCCTCAACGTGGAAGGAACCTTGAAACCTCGATATAAGTTATTCTGTTTTTACTAATACTGGTACTGTTTGTCTGTGTATCTTATTAAAAATGAACAAAAGAAAATCTGAGGAAAAAAAATATCACAGGTTGGTTGGTTCTTCTGATAGAGCCGTGGACTCAAGATCTGATATCTCGAGTTCAATCCCATCCCACAGCGTTAAAATTTGGCCTGTTTGTTGCCCATCTTAATGTTTCCATCGTTCTGGTGGTATAAACATAATGTTTCGTGGGTCCTTTCTACCCACTCCCCATTTTTTTAGACCTTGCCAGCGCATTGGGTTTTACGCAGGCTTAAGGAGTCAGGCAGTGAGATAATTGCTGGCAGATTTGGATGGAGCACATATGGAATTGTCCGAGTGTGATGAATCCCACTTGAACAAACTCCAAACTTCGTTTTTGACATGTTGTCTCTGAGAGAGAGAAGAGAGAGAGAGAGAGAGAGAGAGAGAGAGAGAGAGAGAGAGAGAGAGAGAGAGAGAGAACAAAGACAGAGACAGACAGACAGACAGACAGACATAGACAGAGACAGACATAAAGACAGAGGCAGAAACAGGGACAGACACCCACACCCACACACAGAGGAGGAGACAGACAGACAGAAAGAGAGAGAAAGAGAGAGAGAGGGGGGAGAGAGAGAGACAGAGACAGAGACAGATTTTCTCGTTTCTTTTTATGTAGGGATCTTTATCAAATGTAAGTCAAAGATTATGACTCTTGATGAATATTGAATACATAAGTTTAGAGGTCATGGTGCCAAGGTTAAGGTCAGATAGGTTCATAATCTGACCTGTGGTGTTCCACAAGGATCTGTCCTTGGCCCTGTTCTTTTCACTCTTTACACCTCCCCCCTGTGAGTAGATGTCGCGCCAGCAGGCAGCAAAAGTGTGTGTGGTGTTTTACAGTGATTTTATCGTGGTTCTATTTGGTTTTATGCATTGAATTTTGTATGTTTGTTGCTTTGAAATCCGGACACACGGTGATGTAAATATTTTTTTAAAATTTTGAATATTTTACCAGATAATCCGATTTTAAAGTTTTTATACCTACTTTTCATCATTTTAATTCAGCCGCTCAAGTCGGACATTTTATCTGTGAATTGTGTTTACACCTTAGCCTACTGTGTTCGCCCAACGCTACAGCTTCCAAACCTTTGTGTTCTGCGTTCTCTGGATTTTAGTGTTGTGAACTGACCAACCCACACACCAACCTGCAAGTGTCTTCCTCTCCTGCCTGGCTCGCAATTATGGACCCGTCTTTTATAAAACAAATTGGACTGACACTTTTTAAACACAGCAAATGCTACCTCGGTGGAGGCGTCTACCAGCGCATACGTACATTGGGGCTGTGTAGCAAGCCCCGCACTGCGCGATCCTGTCGTGGTGGACGTCTCCACCGTCTTTGGCACAACCTGCCTCCTGCCCGACGCCACTTTTCGTCTCCTGCTTCTTCTTCTCCTCCACTGCCCCTGCCCTTGACCTCGCTGCTGCAAGCTTTGTCTCCTCCTCTGCCGTCTTCGCCTTCGCCTTCTGTCCTGATGGTGCCGCCTTCGCCTTCTGTCCCGCCGGTGCCGCTCTCGCCTTCTGTCCCGTTGGTGCCGCCTTCGTCGCCACCTCAGCCGCCACCATATGACTGTGATAGGCTGAAACTATGCCTTTTTAATGCTCAGTCGGCATGCACTGGTGACAAAGCCGATGTTATTGCTGACTTTGTCGCAGATGAGCATGTTGACATTGCTTTTATCACGGAGACATGGCTTAACCCCCTTGGTCACGAACCTATACTTGCTAGCCTCACTCCGAGTGGTTACAGGCTTGCTTCTTTCCATCGCTCATCCCGAGGTGGCGGTATCGCCATCCTCTACAACGACTCACTCCATTCCCGCCTATCTTTCTCGCAGTCTCTGCCTTTCTCCCATCCTTCTTTCGAGCACGTTGAAGTATCCTTCCAATCCACCCCTCACCCCATCACCTTCTCCTGTGTCTATCGACCCCCACCTAGCTCTGCCAACAAACTCACCACATCCATGTTTCTCTCTGACTTTGACCAATTGCTTGACCACTACTGCCTCTTACCTGGAAATCTCATCATTCTAGGTGATATCAATGTCCACTATGACAACACTCACCGTTATGACACAAGACATATCATCAACTCTCTGTCCAATCACAATATGACTCAACACATTTCTGAACCAACCCATCAAAAAGGTCACATTCTTGACTGGATCATTTCTCGTGATCATCACAATTCCGCTACTGACAACTGCTTAGTTCTTTCTACCCGTCTAACTTCAGCCCTTCCATCTGACCACTCTGCAATTCTCTGTTCTCTCGACATTTCTCCTCCTTCCCGTACCATGCGCACAGTGACTCGACGCAATCTCAAATCTATCGACCTCTCCACATTTTCATCTGATGCCTCCCGTCTCCTTTCTCAAAAATCACATAACCTTGCCGATGAATTCTATACTACTCTCCACCATCTTCTGGACACTCATGCTCCAGCCACAACCCGTCTTTTACCTGACCGCCCCCCTACCCCCTGGCTCACTCATGAGATCGCCTGTGCAAAACGTGCCCGCCGCAGAGCAGAGCGCCGCTGGCGCAAATCCAAACTCACTGTACACAGGCAACTTTTCCAAGCCTCTAAAACAAAAGTATCCACCCTCATTGCATCAGCAAAAACAAGCTATTTCCAAACCAAAATCCTGAATGCCTCTTCTTCAAAAGAACTCTTTACAACCATGAATCATCTCCTTGGCACACGAAAAGATTTACCTCTCCCAACAAAACATACAAATGAAGAACTCCCATCTGTATTCTCCAACTATTTCACCACCAAAATACAAACTCTTCGTGACAGGCTTGACAGGACACCCTGTCAACCATGCCCACCTGACCCTTCCTTCTCTGGCACACCTCTTACTACTTTTACCCCAGTCTCACAAGAAGAAATTCTCAACACAATCAGATCCATGTCGTTCAAAACCTGCGAACTGGATCCTCTTCCAGGTTCTGTCTACGCCGACTGTCTCCCTACTCTCCTCCCATTCATCACTGACATCATCAACACTTCTCTTCAAACTGGAACTGTCCCAGATTCTTTCAAGTCTGCTATTGTTCACCCTCTCCTCAAGAAACACAATTTAGATCCAAATGAACTGAAAAATTACCGGCCTATCTCTAATCTCTCTTTCTTGTCAAAACTCCTTGAAAAAGTCGTCCTCAACCAGCTGAACTCTCACCTGTCTGCCAACAATCTCCTCAATCCTTTCCAGTCAGCCTACCGCCAGTGCCATAGCACTGAAACTGCCCTACTACACATTCTCAACAATCTCCTCCTTGCAACTGATACTGGCAAAGTCTCTCTCCTCACACTCCTTGATCTGTCTGCAGCCTTTGATACCATTGATCATGGTATTCTCCTTTCTAGATTTCATCATACTTTTGGCATCTCTGACATTGCTCTGTCTTGGTTCACTTCATACCTATCAAACAGAAAACAAACCGTTCTCATCAATGGCACTTACTCTCAACCTGCATACCTGACCTGTGGTGTTCCACAAGGATCTGTCCTTGGCCCTGTTCTTTTCACTCTTTACACCTCCCCCCTGTCCACCATCACCAACTCCCATTCTATAAAACACCACTTCTATGCTGATGACACCCAACTTCAAGACAGTGACTCACCTGATAATATACAGCGCCTGTTGACTCGCACCACTGAGTGTTACTCGGACATTAAGAACTGGATGACACACAATAGACTTCAGCTTAATGACGACAAAACAGAAGCTATCCTCATTGGCACCCGTCAGAAACTTTCTCAGCTGCCTCCTCTTTCTCTCCCATTATGTAACACATCAGTCCCAATTTCTGATTCAGCTAAAAACCTTGGTGTCTGCATTGACTCTACCCTCTCCATGAACAACTTTGTTTCTCAAACTGCCAGATCCTGCTACTATCATCTCCATCGTATAAAGCTGATCAGGAAGTATCTCTCTGTCGAAACAACTGCAAAACTCGTTCTCTCCTTCATAATGTCTCGCATTGACTATTGCAATTCACTCCTGTCTGGTCTTCCTGCCTCCACCATTCACATCCTACAGCGCATTCAAAACAATGCTGCACGCCTTGTACTCAAAAAGAAAAAAGCTGACCACATATCTCCTCTCCTGGCACAACTTCACTGGCTCCCTGTATCAAAGCGCATACAGTTACAAACTAGACACCATGTGCTACAAAAGCCTCAATAACGCAGCCCCCGATTACCTGTCAAGCCTACTTGAGATCTATGTTCCCTCACGTACCCTCCGCTCTGCCTCTGATCCTCTGACTCTTCGCTTTCCACGCACTAAGCTCAATACCTATGGTCCACGAGCCTTCTCTGTTTCTGGTCCACTCTCCTGGAACAAACTTCCTCTCTCAGTCCGTCAGCAACCTACTTTTGTCTCCTTCAAGTCCGCTCTCAAAACTCACCTTTTCTCTCCTGCATAAAATCCTAACCTCACTCAACCCTCCCCTCTGCAGCCTGTCT
>JAPXFY010000013.1:54331954-54394454 GCA_030674185.1 Monoplex corrugatus
TACTACTAATAATGATAATAATATTAATGATAATAATAACAATAGTAATAGTAGTAATAATAATGTTGTTGGTGCTGCTGCTGCTGCTGATAATGATGATGGTGATGATGGTGATGATGATAATGATTATGTTGATGGTGTTGATGATGATGATGATGATATTTGAAAGGCGTCAAGAATCAAACCAAGGTCCACACTCTCATCGTTCATCAAAACAATCACCCAACAACGACCAAATCTCCAGGGCACAAAGCACACGCAAAATGGGAAGGTCATTTATCCAATAGGTTTGAGTGTCCCCTGGCTCAGCATCTGTTGTGTGACACCTGGAGACGGACAAGTAGAGGTGCAGGCCTAATTAGCTCAGTTGGTTGAGCGCTAGATTCATATGCTAATGGTTCTGTGTTCAAACCACGCACGGGGCGTGTTACATTAAAACTGGCTTTCTTACTGTCCATCTTAACATAAATGTTGTTCTGGTGGTGTCGGTATCTGTCTGTCTGTCTGTCTGTCTGTCTATCTATCTATCTATCTATCTATCTATCTATCTATCTGTCTATCTATCTATCTATCTATCTATCTGTCTGTCTCTCTGTCTGTATATCTATCTATCTATCTATCTATCTGCATACCTACGTATCTACTTATCTGTATATCTATCTACTTACCTACCTACCTACCTATACATACATACATACTTACCTACCTACGTACCTATCTATCTATCTATCTATCTGTCTATCTGTCTGTCTGTCTATCTATCTATCTATCTATCTGTCTATCTATCTATCTATCGGTCTGTCTGTCTATCGGTCTGTCTGTCGGTCTATCTATCTATCTATCTATCTATCTATCTATCTATCTATCCAACTATCTATCTATCTATCTATCTATCTATCTATCTGTCTACATATCTATATATCCATCCATCTATTTAAGTATCTATCTATATATAGATAGATAGAAAGGTAGGTAGATTGATAGCTAGTTATCTAGCTAGCTAGCTATCAATCTACCTACTTGTCTATCTATCTATCAATCTATCTATCCCTCTATCTATCTATCTATCTATCTATCTATCTATCCATCTATATTTTCAGTCATCGAAAGTCCGTTGTTGGACGTAGGCCTTCCACAGCTGCTTCCATTCACTTTGTTCCAGCGCTTTTCCTCTCCAGTTCTTGTCAAATCCATCTAGGTCGTCTCTCCATCTAGTTTTCAGTTTTCCTCTATTGCGAGTCTTTTTGGTACCCAGAACGTGTTTTTGCTTGTTTGTTTGTTTGTTTGTTCGTTTGCTTGTTTGTTTGTTTTTGTTCAACGATAGTGTCGTTATAGGATTAGAAAAATCCCCCACCCTCACCCCCCTTTCCCCACTTCTCTGGGATGGTTATCCCCGTCGACTATCATATCATCAGAGGTGTAGGTGTAACGCAAAACAGAACCAACTCAATTAAATCAAACTGTAGAAGGTGAACTCAGGACCCTGAAACACACCTGGAATACTATACAGAGGCTGATCAAAAACAGACAAGTGTGAAATAATCTTCGTTGTAGTCCTATATGTCAATGACATAAGGAGCAGTAAGATAGGACACAGTAGATACATACATATATACCATGTCTCATCCCAGCCATACATCCACACTTAGGGACGGGTATGCTTGGACTTACTTGATACCACTTCTCTGCAGACAAAATAACAAGTTCATGAGTACGCCTTGGAGAAGCACCGCTCAGCACGGGAAGCAACTACGGCTTCGGAGTAACAGCATTAGTCCGGTAAACGTTTTCTCCCTTGCAAAACCGTGTTCACTGTTTATTATTATATTATTATATTATTATTATTATTATTATTATTATTATTATTATTATTATTATTACTATTACTATTATTACTATTATTGTTATCATTATTCACTCACGAAAAACAATTGACTGATATCAATTTACAACCTCGATTACGACTGACAAAAGTGAACGATTCCGTGAAAAATGTTGACAAGCGTGGTTGCCCCATCAAAAGGTTCTGGGTTCGATCTGCTCAGACACCTCCGATGGCGGCTATAAGATGGACACTTTCCTGATCTCCCAGATCAACAAGTGTGTCGGTGTGCCAGTACCTAAAACTCCTCGTTGGTATACCTCCAGAGTATTAATTTGTGCAGGTTAAAGATCTTGTATGACATATCAGTGACAGGCTTACGGAAATGTTTCCACTCAGAAAACACCCAGCGAGCACGCCTACCAAAGACTAGTTATGCAGATTGTGCAGCAACACACTGCCTGCACAGTGTGCGCAATACGACGTGTATAGACCGAGAAATGTTGGAACTCTAAAAAGAAATGATAATGTAATATGCAAAATAAATAAATAAATAATAAATATGATAGTAAGATAGTAGTAGTAGTAGTAGTAGTAGTAGTAGTAGTAGTAGTAGTAGTAGTAGTAGCGGTAGCAGAAGCAGCAGCAGCAGCAGCTGCAGCAATAACAATGATGATGATGATGTTGATAATGATGACGACGACGACGATGGTAGCGGCGATGATGACGACGACGACGATGATGATGATGATGATGTGTAACAATTTTATCATCATCATCATCATCACCACCATCATCATTGTCTTCTCGACAGCAACACTGTCACGTTCAAATTCATAGCTTATGTCTACCACAGGCGAGTGCAGTGGTCAAGTGGATCAGTTTTCAGGCTTCCGATCGGAAAGTCTGGGGTTCGATCCTGTATGAGTACCTTCCATCTGGTGGATAAAGGGTGGAGTGATGATTTTTTTCTGTCTCCCAAGTGAGCTTGTGTACAGATCTGTTGGTACCTAAGCACTCTTACGAGTGAATGCGCATTCAGGATATCGTATATGCTCGTTAAAGATCCTGTAAGCCATGTCAGTGTCTGGTGGATTATGGAAACATGGAAAAATAAAACAGAGCATGCACTCCCACCGGAGTTGTGCAAACTGTGCAGCAACAAATCTCCTGCACAATGTAGACAAAATATGTATACGCGCATCCGAGGAAATAATCAGAGGAAATAAAAAGTAGGAAAAAAAAAAGAAAAACAAAGTAAAGATAGAAACAAAAATAAACGAGAGAGAGAGAGAGAGAGAGAGAGAGAGAGAGAGAGAGAGAGAGACAGAGACAGAGACAGAGACAGAGACAGCAGAGACAGAGAGAAGAGACAGACAGAGACAGAGACAGAGAGAGAAGACTATTTAACACCTTGCTTCGCCTTGTCGAATCAAGGATGATCACTCTTGCATCTTTGTGTGTGTGTGTGTGTGTGTGCGTGTGTGTGTGTGTGTGTGTGTGTGTGTGTGTGTGTGTGTGTGTGTGTGTGTGTGTGTGTGTGTGTGTGTGTGTGTGTGTGTGTGTGTGTGTGTGTGGTGTGTGTGTGTGTGTGTGTGTGTGTGAAACGTGTTTGTCGTGTGGCATGGTATGTTTCCAAAACAGCACTTTGCCCCTCACAATTTTTCCTTTTTTTCCTTTTTTTTTTTTAAAATCTTCTTTTCTCTCTTTTTTATATATAGAAAAGTTTTCGTATAAACACTGCTTTGCGCTGTTTTGTGCTTCGCATGCTGCTTTACCTGAATTCCGATCAAGTTGAACCGTCAACTCACCCATTCAAAAGCATCCAACAGGACAACAGTTATTCGTGATCATTTCAGAAGCAGCAGCCGATGAGAAAAGGACTGGACGCACCTTCTGAATTCTTTGACTTGGAACACGTCGATTTGGGACACCCGGCAACAAGTACAGGACAACAGCTGTTAAGGTTTTTGTTTACCGTTTTGATTTTTCCACCTTTTTTTTTTATTTCGTATTCTTAGGAAAGCTGGAGGGAAAGAGAGCACCAGGTAGACCCAGGGAGAAAATATTGGACGGACTTGCAGGGTGGCTGAGGACAGAGAGGGTGGAAGATGTGCTTTCGGCAACAAGAGATAGATACATATGGAGGGTCATGATCGCTAACGCCATGCGGCAGGGCACATGATGATGATGATTCTTAGGACATAATACGTAAGAGAGGGGTAGGCATAGCAGACTATAATAAACTGTCTTCTTGCAATTTGTTTTAGACGGGATGGGGATAAAAACAGCTTGCTATCTCTCGGTGCCATCTTTTTGTTTCATCGTAAGATTTTTGTAAAGCTATGAAAATGCTCTTTTCTACAGAGGTTTGCTGAGGACGACAGTTATTTAATATATAATATATATATATATATATTTTATATTTTTTTTTTTTTTTTTTAATTTCTTTCTTCATCTTCCTCCTTGGGATCTTTTACGTTTGTCGAGTGTATATTGCACATTGGGACCTCGACATTTTTTAATCAACATATATTTTATACGTAATGAATATATGCAAAGACATTGACAAACACAAACTCCATTATTTTAATGCATAAAGCAGACGTGACAATTTTGTCATTACATTAAGACAATGTTCCACTGATTTTTTCCTTGGGAGGAGGGGGGGGGGGCTAGATTACTTATGGCATAATCAAACTGTACACCATTTTGTATATTTGATAAGTCAATGTTGAAATGTGAAATTTACCTATATCATAATTGAAGTATCCCTGTTTTTTCTCATTAGAATATACGGATGTCTCAATAACTGAATAGGAATTTGCAATCAATTATAGTCTGTAAGTTACTGTATACATTTTTCTTCTGTAAGAACCTCGGTTTATTGCAGATAAGAGCAATGTCTTGTAAACTTAACTGTAATCGATGTGCAACAATGCTGAGATGAGGCCAGTTTTACTTTTCCCCGCGTTTGATGGACGAAAAGTACCGACAGGTGAGAATGGAAATGATTGTCCCCAAAGCAATATCCTGAAAGAATATGTCGCACGTTATGTTTTTTTATTTTTAAATGTTTATTAACACTAGAAGCCTCCTCGTCAAACGCTAAGCTTAAAGTTTGGGTTGATGGGAGAAACTGTCAGGCAAACCGAGAGTAATTCCAAATCCCAATGGGTTTGATGTCAATGGAAAAGCCAGTTCTATTTTTTATGGCGTACTTGTGTGAACGTTATTTTTGCTTCAGGAAACAAAGTAATTTACTACGATCAAAACATGGATAATGTGTATGCTCCACACACTCTAAACACCATTTGCATCATTTGGTAAATACTCGAAAAAGATGATTTTCTCTCTTGGAAATTTTAACTGGATGAAATATTGATGTCCGATTGCCCGTAGAACAGCCGAATTGTAACCTTGCAGTCGAGGAAAAAAAATGATAATCATAAGGTGCCAAATCCTCATACAAGAATCAAACCAAAGCGAGCACTCATCATTCACCAAAGCAGTCACCTGACAATGATCAAAACTTCAGGGCACAAAGCACACGCAAACTGAGAGGGGGAGGACAGGAGGGTAGTGGGACATGAGTGAATATGTAAAAGGGGAAATCACTGCTGGGTAAAAAGGTATGTCTTCAGGCTGGACCAGAAGGAAGACTGAGTTTGTGACTGTCGAACAGATGGGGAAGATCGTTCCAGTTGTATGAACCAGAATCAGAAAAAAAGAAACAACAACAAAACCGGCGACTGTTCTGTTCTTTCTATAATCGCTAAACCTCCCTTCAGGAGTATCGCAGCGATGGGTGGTGGCGCTGTTATCGACGCGCTGTCGGAGGAGATTTGAGCCTCGATTTGAAGGATGTAACAGTCGGGCTTTCCACTACTTCTGCAGGAAGGTCGTTCCAGGGTCCAATGATGCTGACGGAGTGGCGATATGTCGTGGTTTTGCTTTGGATCGACTTGTATTTGTAAGGGTGTTTGGCTCGGGTTCGGGGGTCTGCTGGGATTAGGATGTTGTCGGTGGGGACTTCTGCCAGGTGGTTAATAATCTTGTACAATACGGTCTGCGAGGCTGTCCCAGTTTAGCATTTTCAACATTCTGTGACACTGCTGTTGTAACTGTAGTCGCGGAACACCATCCGCGCACCACGACGCTGCACCATCTCCAGAGAGTCGATATCTTTGCGAAGGTGCGGGTCACAGACCGTACAGCTGTATTCGACGATCGATCTGACTAGACTGAGATAGGCCTGTTCACGCAGTTTGGCCGGGGCATCTTTCAGATTACGGTGGATAAAGGCAAGGTGCCTGTTCGCCTTCTTAGAGATGCTTGCGATGTGAGAGGACCACTGTAGATCACTTGTGATGTTAACGCCAAGGTATTTGGCCTTCTGGACCTCTTGAAGGATCTGCCGTCTGATGGTGTAGAACTGTCTCATTGGGTCTTTTCTACGAGATACCCTCATAACCTCGCACTTGTTCGCATTGAATGTCATGCCCCACGTTGAGCACCAAATTGTGAGAGCATCCAAATCTGAAGGGCCTTCTGGTCGTCGGTATTGCAGATGGGACGATACAAAAGGCAGTCATCTGCGAATAATCTCACATGCGAGGTGACATGTTGAGGCAGATCGTTGATGTGAAGGAAGAGAATAGGACCTAAGACTGTGGTACATTTGTATCGAGGAATTTGTAGACAGCAAGTATCAAAAACAGAATGGAGAAGTCGGGCAGGGGAGTACATTTGGTAATGTTCACGAAGATAGATAGGTACAATACCATTGATACACTTGTAGCATAATGTATTGGTTTTGTATGAAACGGAAGAGTTAGAACATTACTTTATAAGACATTTTAAGAGGCAAGAAAAATTAGAGCACCTGGTCACAACAGGAAAGCTGGAGGGAAAGAGCACCAGTTAGACCCAGGGAGAAAATATTAGACGGACTTGCAGACTAGCTGAGGACAGAGAGTGAGAGATGTACTTGCATCGACAAGGGATAGATTCGTATGGAGGGTCATGATCGATAACGCCATGCGGCAAGGCACATGATGATGATGATGTTGAAATTAAAAAAAAAAAAAAGAATAACCCGTTGTCACTGCGCCATATTTATAGGACGGTGCTTGTGGGTTCCATTCTTGAGTGGACACTGGCTTCTCGTACTGATATATCTGGAGACTTGCGATCTGATATCTAGAGTTCAGTTCCTACAGATCTATCTGCCTCCCTACCTATCTATATACATGTAGATATATACATGTATATAGACATAGATACTGTGTGTGTGTGCGCGCGCGCGCGTGTCGTGCGTGTACGCCAGTGCGTGCATGGTGGTTAAATGTTTGTTGGCTGTTTAATTGTCTGTTGGCTGTTTAGTTAAGTGTTCTGTGTTGGCTGTTTAGTTATTGTCCTTTGGCTGTTTAGTTAAGTGTTGTCTTTGGACTCTTTAGTTAATTAAGAGCTCTGTCTCCCCGTAGGGAGGCCAGGGGCTCTTTCAGTGTAAATAGTATTCCCACCTTCTGGAAATTCTGTGCTAGAAATTTCCTCTTTTCTGTCAATCTCTTTATTTCTTTCTATCGTTTTCTACCTTGTTGGTTCATTCGCCTGTATGCGTTTGAAAAAGGTTTATGTATTGTCTCTTAGGAGTGCTAATTGGGTACATGTATTAAGTGCATTTTTGGCTCAAGGGATGTTTTGGTGTCCTTAGTTATGTTTAAATTTGTATTCAGGTATGTTTTGAAATCCCCTGTATGATATATTGAAGTGGTCAATGCTAGGGGCATCTCCTTAGATTACGCTCGCGAATGCATTGGTGTGTGTACTTATGTTTTCCTTTTTTCTTTTACGGTTGAAGTATTGTGTATGTTTTGAAACGGTTACAGCTCCGATATCGTTCTACGCAGTCGGCTGGGCTTTAAACAACAATAACAATAACAATAACAATAACAATAACAAGAGCGTTGTCTTGTGCCTATTTCAGTGAAAATGTTGCCTTTGCGTGTGGTTTAGAAAGAATATAACGAAGGGGGAATAAGGGAGGAGCTTTTACTCTGGTACATTTCCTTTAGCATTTTGCTTTGGACGTGGTCCCACACCTTGTCTCTGGGTTAGACTGAGTCTCTTGGGGGCCCTGTTTTGGGCTGGTCAAAATTCCTGTCCTTTGGAGATGCAGGAAGATGTTAGTGGGCCATTATTTCGTTGCCATTAGAGGGGACTTAACTGGTAAAATGTGTTATCTTTGGTATTGAGGTCAGTCTAATTTTAGCAGTATGGTGGAACTTCTGACTTGGGTCTGTGAAAGTGACTTGGGTCTGTGAAAGTCACTTTACATGTACACGCTAAACATTCCAAGGTTAAATTCTAGGATAAATAATATAGATATACTGTACATTTATACTATTTGAATCCCCCCGTGGGGATGCTGGGGGCACTTTCAGTATAAACAGTATCCCCACCTTTTGGAAATACTGTGCCAGAAATTTACTCTTTTCTGTCACCTTCTTTGTTTCTGCCTTGTTCCTTTGCTTTCTGTCATTTTTTCCTATCATTTTCTGCCTTGCTGGTCCATTCACCTGTATGTGTTCGATAAAGTCTTATGTATTTCCCCTTACGATTGACAATTGGATACATGTGTTAAGTGCATTTTTGACTGTAGGGAGATGAGATATGCAGAAGCAATTTAAAGTAATTTATGCCCGTTTTTGTATATGTTTTAGTATCCTTAGGTATGCTTAAAGTTGTATTCAGGTTAGGTTTTTTAAATCGCCTGTGCGATATATTGAACGGAGTGGTCAATGCCAGGGGCCTGTCCTTAGATTATGTGCGCGAATGCATTGATACGTGTACTTAATTTTCTTCTTTTTTTTTTTCCTGATGAAGTTTTGTATGTTTTGAAGCGGTTATAGCCCTGATATGGCTATACGCAGTCGGCTGGGCTTTAAACAACAATAACAGTAATGCTATTTGAAATCCACGGTGTTAAAATATGTACGCTTGATTCTCATGACTATTTGTGTGTCTGCAGATGCAGATCTTCGTAAAGACCCTGACTGGCAAGACCATTACCCTGGAAGTGGAGCTTTCAGACACTATTGAGAATGTCAAGGCCAAAATCCAGGACAAAGAAGGCATCCCCCCAGACCAACAGCGTCTGATCTTTGCCGGCAAACAGCTGGAAGATGGACGGACATTGTCTGATTACAACATCCAGAAAGAATCCACTCTTCATTTGGTTCTCAGACTGCGAGGTGGTTTACAAGTGTTTGTTAAGTTACCGTCAGGCAAAACCATCGTCCTGAACGTAGAGCCTTCAGAGACTATCAGTAGCATCAAGGCCAAAATTCAGGACAAAGAAGGCCTCCCCCCACACGTACAACGTCTGATTTTTACTTCCAAAATTCTGCGAGACGAGTGCACGGTGTCAGAATGCGAAATCCAAGAACATTCTAATCTTCAAGTTGTGATCTACTAGTAAAATGGGAAGTGGCATAAGAATCTGTACCAGATAGTTTATTCCTTTGGCTCCCGCACCCTGTCCACCAGCATCCTGCATTGCTAACCATGCTAGCAAAGCAAAAACTTAACCCACTGATCCCCTCACCCTATCCACCAACTTCCTGCAGGAAGCTGATGGATAGGGTGAAGGAATCAAAGGGTTAAGTTTTCGCGGTTGGACGATAGGGTGCGGGAGTCAAAGGGTTAATTTCAGTACTTTCGTCCTGGAGGTTGAGCTTTCCAGACACCTATAACAATAACAAAATCAAATCGAGTGCAAAGACGGCATCCCACTAAACCTTAAGCACCTGGTGTGTGGTGGTATAAATCTGGAAGACCACCATTCCCTTTCGGATTACAATATACAAAAATAATTTATTGTTGATACTGTTTTGAAACAGACAATTGGCATGCAGATCTTCGTAAAAACCCTGATAGGGAAAACCATTGCCTTAGGAGCAAGACCTGAGACGCTACTAGCAATGTAAGTCAAAAACCCAGAAGAACGGCATCTTCCCAAATAAGAAGCGTCTCATCATTGCTAGTAGTTTGAAGATGGTCATGTTGACTACAACACTAAAAAAGAAAAAAAAATGCTTTCTCCACTTGGTCCTACGTGATATGCAGATTTGTGTAGAGTTTTACTAGCGAGACCAGCATCCTAGAAATGGAGCGTTGAAAACTATTGAAAACGTGAAGACAAAAATTGCAAGAAAAAGGAAGCATCTCTTAACAACGTATTGGTGTACTTAGCCGTATTGGTATATTTCGTTGAAAACGGCAGACATAGAAAAATATATATGGAATCTAAAGCGTAATGCTTAAACGTATTCATTGGAAAGATGATAAAATATTTACATACTGAAAAGTAAAAGGCCACGATTGAGTTACAAATGCACTTTCTGAAAATTCGTTGGTACTATTTGGCCTTCCTATCTCGAAAGTTTTTTTTTTATCTGTTTTAGTGGATGGTGATGCGTATATTTTTTTCTGCATTCTCACAAAATATTAAGTAGCCATTTCATTATTTTGGTGGAGTGTCCTATTTCGATCTACTGTGCATTTAAGAAAAAATCCGTTTATATGAATAAGTTTATGGTGGTTCTAAACCGGAGGGAATATTCGCGAAGTATCAAATGAAGTGTATCAATTTTTGTATGGCTATGCGTGCTGGCTGACCACCAGTGTCAGTGATGAAACAAAGAAACAGATGTGGTTCGCGTTTTCCATAGAAAGAATTCACATGTGTCAGGAATGCACTAGGCCAACGCTTAATGCTACTAGGGAGGAGGAGTTAGTCTGGATATGTGGGATGGAAAACACCTGCTTCCATACTGATAAGGCTAAGTATACCGAAAAGGCATTTACAAACATCCCATTGAACATTTTTCGCTATGTTTCGAAACACCCAGAGCGATTTGGTTGTGGAGTTGGCAGAAGTACTCTTGTATCTATTTTGATGCTGTCTTCGTCACTGAGAGGGTTTCCGTCTTTGTCACTGATGATTTTTATTAGATTATACTGCTCATCTCTTAGTCTTAAAGTTTTGATGTCTTTGTATTATTCTTTGGGTGAGTGTTTGCAGAGTCTGTTCAGTTCTTCTCCATATTTTTCCACGATTGCTCCTTGGCTCGTCCTACGAGTATGATTTATAAATTGTGCAGTGTACAATAAGAAAGGGGGATGCTGTATATAGAACAATAATGAGGGGTGCTGTATAGAGTACAATAAGAATGGGGATGCTGTATAGAGTACAATAAAGAAGGGGGTGCTGTATAGAGCACAGTAAGAAGGGGGCGGGGGTGCCATATAGCGTACATTTAGAAAGGTGGTAGTGGAAGTCAGCCCGCAAGATACTCTCATAATCATATTTGTCATTTGTTTGTTGATCCCCCCTCCCTCGCTCTTTCTGCTGTGTGACTGGTGTGCGTGATTTTTTATTAGCTTATTTGTTCAAATTCTTAAATGTTATTTTTCTCTATTGAAAGAAATAAATGTGCAAATTCATTTGCTGGAATTTTTGTCCTCATTTGCGAAGACTGTTTTTTCTCCCTCTTCTCTGTCATGAAGTAGCTCCTACACTACATTAATCACATAGTACTTAGTAAAAAAAAAAAAAAAAACCCAATCACTAAAACAATCACATTTTACAGTGATTACACTCATCATCATCATCATTCTCCTGCCCGTGATGGGCGTAGAGGAGAGATGAGAGACACTCTTGAAGCCAGCCGTCGCCAACCGGTCCTGTCCTCCGCCTGTCGCACCAGCGTGGGGCCATCCAACCTGGTCCATTCTTTGATGTTGTCCATCCAGCATTTGGCTTGTCGTCCCCTTCGTCTGCCGCCTCCCAGTGTACCCTGGAGGACCGTTTTGGGCAGTGAGTTGTGGCGTGTGACATGCCCGAACCACGACAGCTTCCTGTTCTTGACTGTTGCCAGGAGGGGTTCTTGTGGGCCTGCGAGTGTTGTTATTTGGCTCCACACAAAGTCGTTTGTCTTCCGATCTTGCCAAGAGATCCTGAGCAAGCGCCTGAAGCATTTAGTTTCAAACGTCTGGATTCTCTTGGTGGTCTCTGCTGTCATGGTCCAGCTCTCGCATCCATACAGCAGGATGGGGAGCACCAGGGACTTGTACAGCTTCATCTTCGATGGAAAGCCGATCTCTCTGCTCTTCCAGATCTTGTTTAGCTTTACCATTGCTGCTGTTGCGATCGCTAGTCTGGTCTTGATTTCTGTTGTAGAGCGACCGTCTTTGGTGAGAGTGGCGCCAAGGTATTTGAAAGCGTCCACTTCTTCAAGCTGTTGCCCGTTCATGTAGATTTCAGCATGGGTGTTGGTTGTGCTGTTGACCAGGACTTTGCTTTTTTCTGTGCTCACTTCCATTCCGTGTGCACCTGCACTTTCTTCCAGTCTCATGGTCAGGTCTTGTAGTTCTTCGTTGCTGCCTCCCATCAGGTCGATGTCATCTGCGAACCTCAGGTTGTTGATGGTTCTTCCTCCGATGGAGACAGTGGAGTGGAAGTCATGGAGGGCTTCACGCATGATGTTCTCCAGGAAGAGATTGAACAGCACGGGAGAGAGTAGGCAGCCTTGACGGACTCCAACTGTGGTCTTGAAGTAGTCCCCTATCTGGTTGTTGAGGAGAACTGCGCTGCTGGCAGTGTTATACAGCGCCTGGATGGTTTGGACGAGACCTTCCTCTATGCCAAACTTTCTTAGCACCTGCCACAAACCCTTATGCCACACCCTGTCGAATGCTTTTTTAAAGTCTATGAAGTTGTGGAACAGGTCTCTCTGATGCTGCAGATGTTTCTCCATCATTATCCGGCAGGTGAAGATCTGTTCTACTGTGCTTCTGCCCGCCCTAAATCCAGCTTGTTCTTCCGCAAGGTGTTCTTCCGCTTCTTTCTTCAGTCGATTCAATATGACTCTGAGCATGATCTTGCTGGTGTGGCTAATGAGACTTATTGTTCTGTAGTTCTGGCATTGGCGCATATTTCCCTTTTTGGGCAGGGGGATGATGAGTGATTGAGTCCATTCTGTGGGCCACCGTTTTGTCTCCCAGATCTTCTGACAAATCGATGTTACACGAGTGACCAAATCATTCCCTCCATGTTTGAGCAGCTCTGCTGGGATATTGTCTGCTCCAGGTGATTTCCCTGCTGGTAGGCTGCGGATGGCTTCTTCCACTTCTTCTCTCATCACTGGTAGCGGTGAGGATTCCCTCAATGGTGCTGAGTCCCCCTGAAACAAACTGTCATCTGGCTGTATTGGGAAGTTGTATAGTTCTTGGCAGTACTGCGTCCATCTGTTCAGAACAGCGGAGCTTTCTGTCAGCAGCTCGCCTGAGGTATCCTCGATGACTGACGATCTGTTTTGCTGCGTCTTGGTAAGGTTTTTCAGTGTGGTGAAGGCATGTTTGCTGTTTCCTTTTTTCATGCCTTTCTCGATGTTCTCACACTGGTTGTTGATCCATTGTTCTTTGGCTTCAATCATTTTTCTTCTTACAAGGTTGTTGGTTTTACGATACTGTGCGGCTTCTTCAGGGCTGGAGTTTTTCGTCTTCTTCAGTGATCTTCTGTTGTCGCAGAGGTCAAGGATGTCATTTGAGATCCATGCTTGGTGTTTCTTCCTCTGTCGCCCCAGTACCTCCTCTGCTGTTTCGCGGACTGCCTCACCAAAGTTGTTTGTGAGGTCGTTGATGTCGCTGTCCAGGAAGTTGAGTGCCGCGAACCGCCCCCCGAGCTGTGCCTGGAATGCCTCTTCTATCTCTGGATCTTTTAGCTTTTCCAGGTCAAACTTGATGCGTGGCTGCGCAGCTTGGTACTTCTTTTTCAATTTGATCTTCATTGTGAGCAGCACGAGGTCGTGGTCGCTGCCTATATCAGCTCCAGGGTATGTCCTCGTCTTTGCTTTATTAATGCTTGATTTGAAGCGCCGCGGTGTGAGGACAAAGTCGATCTGGTTGTGAGTCTTTCCGTTCGGCGCATGCCAGGTTGTTCTTCTTGACAGTTTGTGGGGGTAGAGGGTGTTGGCAATGGTGAGCCGTTGGGTGCAGGCAAACTCCAGAAGGCGAAGTCCCCTGTCATTAGTTTCCCCTGTGCCAAATTGACCCACTGTTCCAGCCCAGTTTTTGTAGGCATCTGGGCCGACTTTGGCGTTGAAGTCCCCTGAACTATGATGATGTCTTTCCTGGGGCTTTTCCGATGGTGTCTTCTATTTTCTCATAGAATTCTTCAACCACCTGGTCTTCGTGGCTGGTAGTTGGAGCATACACTTGTATGATGGTGATGTTCTTTGGTTTGGCTGACACCCGAATGCTGATGATTCTGCTGTTGACAGGCGTGCAGCTCATGATGCATCCAATGACTTCTTTGCGTACGATGAAAGCTACGCCATTTTCATGTAGTGACTCTTCGCCACTGTACCACATCTTGTGTCCTTCCTCTGTGATTGCTTCTCCGAAGCCTGTCCATCTTACTTCTGATATACCCACAATGTCCCATTGGTAGCGTCTCAGCTCGTGTTCTAGTTCTTTTACTTTGCCGCACTGATGGAGTGTACGGACATTCCAGGTTCCAATGGTAGCTTTTTCCGTTGGCAGTTTGAATGATGTCTTTGCCCCAGTAGCTGACTTTTCACTTCCACCCTGGTGCTTGTCAGTGGTAAGCGCGGTCGTTTGTAACCCGGGCCCCGACCGATCCGGTATGTTGTTGGCTATAGTGTCTCTCATATCTTTTCTGTGGGCTTAGGTTAATCCTTGGTGGCGCCAATCCCCTCTCCAAGTCTCCTGCTGTGACAGGTAGTACTGGGCTACAGCTTGCCAGTAGCAGACCTATTTGTCTGACCTGACACTACAGGTACCAACACACACACACACACACACACACACACACACACACACACACACACACAGATAAGGGTGGGGTGGTGGTGGGTGGTACCAAAACTTAAATCTCAATTTTGTTCTTGTATATCTCAACAGACATGCATCCGTTACCAATTTGTGCTATTTTGTATTTTGTCAAGCGTCATAAGTAATCGTTTATTTAAAAACGCTACAGTAAACTCCCTTTTGAAGACAATTTTTGTTAAATTTTGTACTTTCGATTGATATGTTTTCATCATAGAAAATCGGTAAATCCGTTGGAGTAGTCAGTTTAGGTTTCTTCAGAAAGCCATAATATCGGTTAGAGCATGTTTATCAAATCGATCATTGATCCACCTAAAAAAAAACTACAAAAAACAAAACAAACAAAAACACCCGAAGAAACCAGACCAAAACTCGAATAAATGATCCATTTCTTTATCAACAACTGAATAAATACAGAACGATTAACTACTGGAACAACCGACCGGATGGTCAAATTAAAAAAAAAATCGGTCAGCTGATCAAATAACTAATAAAACCAGTGTTATTCTGTTGGCACTATATATTATCATATATATATATGTACGTGTGTGTTACTGTGTATATATGTATACATACATGCATAATTAATAGCCTATACATAAATACATGCACACAGGCATATTTTATACATGCACTCTCCGTTTCATTATTCACTTAAAAGATTTCACTCAAATCACCCCACCCACCACCACCCCACCCTTATCTGTGTGTGTGTGTGTGTGTGTGTGTGTGTGTGTGTGTGTGTGTGTGTGTGATTATTCACCTGGTAGGCCGAGTAATTTTGTGGCCAAGTCAGCTCAGTTATTAGAGCGCCATTCTCATAACCGATGGGTCGTGGTTTCGACCCTCAAGAGGATGAGGTCAGAGTTAATTTTACATGGACTAGCTGGTTAAGCCAGGTTCTTTTGTAAGAGCCGTGGAATCCAGACCTGATGTGTCCAGTTTATTCTCAGTGAAAAACTGGTCTGTTAGCTGCCCGTCTTAAATGTTTTCACCATTATGGCAGTGTCTGCTTAGTGTTTCATCCGTCCCTCTCTTCCCTCCCCTTCCCTTGCCAGTTCATATCTAGGGTTTTGTGCAGACTCATGTCTCAAGAGTGTCACTAGTGAGTAGTGTCAGACAAATTGCTGGTTGGTTTGGCTAGAGTGCATGTGGAATTCCGTAGTCCGAGTGAACTGAATCGCTCTTCTTCAAACTAAACAGCATAAGCAGTTGAGAGCTGAAACATTTGCTTGTCGGCTGTTTCTTCTCTGACGAACTTCGGCTGTCCGGCTCTCCCGCATTTTCTTGATACCTAGCTCCAAATTTTATTTGCTATCAGTTCTCATGTGCACGAAGATTCATTTGGTTTCCCATGTCAAACTATACCATTTGAGAATAATACGTTATGCAGAAGATGGTCCTGCGAAATGCACATTCGCAGATCAGCTATGTATTCCATAGTCCTGGCAGTTTGAAATGTGGGTTGTACAAGTCCGATCTACTTGCAACTGGTAGCTGAAGCCAGTGTAAGAACTCGTGTGTATGTGTGAGAGACCGTCAATCTTTTCTTTGGTCGAGAGTGGTTAGTGTTCCTGCTCTTCCCTGTATCTGTGGGGATGCTGGGCGGAGGCTCTTTCAGTTTTCAGTAGATCTATTGAGTAGGCCCATACATAGTATCACCACCATCTGGAAATTCTGTGCTAGAACTTTACTTTTTTGTTTCTCGCTCTTTGTTTTTGCATTGCTCTTTTTGCTTTTTAGTTTCTGTCATCTCATCCAATCGTTTCCTGCCTGCTGGTCCGTTCATTTGTGTATGTTATCATTGATGTCTTTAACCCTTTTACTCCCGCATTCTGCCCACTACTGCACTAGCATCCTGCATTGTGAACCTTGCTAACAAAGCAGAAACTTAACCCTTTGATTCTTTCAACCAATCCTCTAGTTTTCTGCAGCTGGTGGATAGGGTGAGGGAATAAAATAGTTAAGTTTTTGCTGTTGGTGGACAGAATGTGGCAGTCAAAGCCGACAAAGAGATAAAGTCTTTCATGCTTTCTATAATTGGTATTAGGCCTACTGTATTAGGATTGATAATAGGGTACATATACACATGCATTAACTGCTTTTTTGGTTCTGAGGAAAAGATAATGTGCAGTGGCAATTTGAGATAATTGAGGCCCATTTTATATAATTTTTTATGTTTTGTTTTAATGTCCTTAGTTATTTTTATGCTAGTAGTAGTATTCAGAATTGTTTTTTTAAACCTCCTGGTATATAAACATCATATTCAATGCCAGGGACATAGATTATATGTGTGCAAATGCTTTGTTATGTTTACTAAACCTTTTCCAGTTTTCATCTGTTGGTTGTTGTTGTTTTCAAAGTGAAGCAGGTGTTGTGTCGATTCTGCAGTGGATATAGACATGACATGGCCATATACAGTCTACTGGGCTTTATTGATGCTTTGACTCCTACACCTATCCAGTCCACTAACTCAGTAACTGCAAAAACTTATCTCTTTGACTCCTGCAGGAAGCTGGTGGATAGGATAAGGAAGTCAAAGGGTTAAGTTTTTGCTTTGCTAGTATGGTTGACAATGCAAGATGCTAGTGGGAGTCAAAGGGTTAAACAACAACAACAACAATGTTGATAATAATAATAATAATAACAATAATAATAATAAGAAGAATGATAACTATAGTAATGATAATAATAATGATAATAACAATAATAATGATACTATTACTATTACTAATGATGATGATAATAGTGATAATAATGATAATATAGTGCATCTGCTATAATTTGCATCTGAGGTCGTCAGCTCTGCCGATCTATTGGAATGTATCTGATCTACTCACTGTAAATGTGCATTGTCAGTTATCCTGTTATGTCAACTGGTATGTTTAAAACCCTTATCATTAATAATAATGTAAGTTCATCTGTCTCTCCTGCCGGAGTATTTAGTATTGTTACATCTAATTTTTTTTCATTGTTCAGTTTAATGGTTTCATAAACATGAATGATATGGGATGGTCTGATAAAAAAAGTGATATGTTAATTGTTATGTGCATGTGCCACAGGTCATTGTGTGTGTGTGTGTGTGTGTGTGGCGCGCGCATGTGTGTGTGTGTGTCTGTGTGTATCTGTGTGTGTGTGTGTGTGTGTGTGGTGTGTGGGCGCATGTACATGTGTGTGTGTGCATGTGTTCATGTGTGTGTGTGTGATGTGTGCATGTGTGTATGTATGTGTGTTCACTGTTTGTGTACACTCGCGCATATCTGTGTGTGTGTGTGTGTGTGTGTGTGTGTGTATGTGTGTGTGTGTGTGTGTGTGTGTGTGTGTGTGTGTGTGTATGTGTGTGTGTGTGTGTGTATGTGTTGTTCTTGTGTGTGTGTGTGTGTGTGTGTGTGTGTGTGTGTGTGTGTGTGTGTGTGTGTGTAGTATGTGAGTGAAAATATAGAATTGGTACCCCAAAGGTTGCAGAGCAGTCAAAAATAAAGATAGATCATAGAGGTATAGTTTTACTTTTGCCATATTTTGAAAGCTAAAGCAATGTAGTTTAAGGGAACATAAATTAAAAAGCTGGGTCTCATTTGGTTTTTTAGTAATTTGCATAATAAATCGAAAATATATCTTGGCGTTGCGTGCATCACAGTGTAACACCACATGGCTCAAAGTTCTGAAATATACAAAAATACAAAATAATTACTGCATCTTGTGGTTGTTGGACAACAAAGGAACCAAACAAGATAGAAAACACAAATGTAACATTTCATATTGTACAGATTTTAACACTTGAAAAGTGTGATACCGTGAGGTACGCGACGCCACTGTGAAAACATTTAAGATTGATCTCAGTTTGCACTATTTTGTAAGAGTCTGTGCATTATCATTATTTTGCATGATCAACAGCTATTGTGTGCATAAGAACCAGATATATTAAATTAATTTCTAGGCAAAAATCAAAAGTATCATCATGATATTGATAATCATGTTTTGTGTCACGTTTTCACATGTGACACCGCTGACATTACATGTGACACCGTGAGGTACATGACATATCTTCAGGCAATGATCAAGTCTAAAACTGGCTTTTCCACTTAGATATTTAAGACCTTTTATCTTTTGTGTCGATACATGTCATCTAACAACACTGGGCATATTTCATCATGCTAAAATTCTTAAAACAGAGATGATGCCGTTACGTTCATCAACGATCAAGTGTGACACACTGTGCCACACACAATCCGATGAGACAAATAAGCCAGTGTTGGGTTTTATCGACCCATTTCACTAAAATTACGCTTTACCACACATTTAAACTCATATATACACATCAAAAAGAGATTAAAAAAAGGCATCATGAACTCACTCATCGCAAACGCAGTGAAGGGCTGGAAAAGTCTTGAAGCAAGTTGAAGGGTTGACCTGATTTCGCGCGGGGAATTCTCGTTCCGTTCTTACAAGGACACGATGTGTGACACCACACAGATTTTTGTGCTTCTGCTATTTTTAGCAGTACACACTTGTGCACAAACGTCATCACTCGATGTGTACATATGATTAGTTGTTTTAGACGGTCGCTCGACTGGCCAGGCAGCGTTCGTCTGTTACAATCAGACTTCGAAGTCGTGGCGTTCCGTGCATTATAAGTGTGACGCCATTCACAAAAAAGATTCTAGAAATTTAATAGTTTGCTTTATTTAGGTAATTCATATCTATTTCAAGATGAAAAGCTGAACTTGTACTTGAGATGAATGGCACTGTGTGTAGCGAACAGGCACTGCACACACCATAGCGTGACTCCGCTTGTGAATACGGAATGGTCATTTTCAGGAGTCTATAATTACGCAACACGCTTTTCAAAATTAATCGCGTTGTCGTCACAGTTTAATTGACGTTTTATTGATGATTTAAAACAATCACCACGCAATAAATTGAAACAGTGTGTGTGTTTGACTGCAACATTCGAAGCACATGTTCAGCTGCAACTTTTCAGCAGCCATATTTGTTTGTTTTTTGCACTTAAAGTGCACTTTTCTTAAAAATGAAAATTATTGTGGTGCCATCGCTGCTACCACAGCTTCTCCATTGTTAACCTAGTACATTAGTAGCCTTTATGCTACCTGGGAGTTAATTTCTAAGCTGTAATAGAGGAAAATGTTCACTACCCCTTTGGGGTACCAATTCTATATTTTCACGCATGTGTGGCAAGCATACATATGTCACACTCCACCAGTCCACGCAGCTGTGAATAAATACCTGGCCTTCGTCAGAGTTTGGGAAGTAAAAACAGTGAAGGAGATGATACAGGTATTTCCTTAATAGTACTGGCCCATAAAAAAGTTCAGGTTTCTTCCACTCGAGTGTTCTATGACCTCAAGATGACGTGACAACCTTTACCTCACCTTTATCACTTCTAGTTCTAGCCATCTAGCTTGTAATGTGTACTGGGAAAAAATAACTTGATAATATCTATGCATTGTAAAGGAATAAAACTATTAAAAGGATAACATTATTTTGTTTAACTTGATAATATCTGTACATCATATATCAAAAGAATAAAAGGATAGATTGTTTCTACTTGATAATATCATTAATATGTGTACATTATATATCAAAAGAATAAAAGGATAATATTGTTTTGTTTAACTTGATAATATCTGTACATCAAAAGAATAAAAGGATACTGTTGTTTTGTTTCTTGTTTCAGATGTAAGATAGTGCAAGTTAGAAGCTGCATGGTGTGATTCTGGTGTATTCTGTGACTGTGGCAGTTCTGTGGCAGCATGGAAAACAAAGAGGAGGACAGCTGTGGGCACGAGCTTGATCAGGATGTTACTGGAAGATGTGAGAAAGATACCAACACCAGCTTCTTCCCCTCTGAAGGTGAGACAGTGAAACACCCGTGCTTGAAGTCAGATGTAAATCCCCAGCTGCCTTTAGTGCCAGAAAACTGTTCTTTGTCAGAGAAAGATGGAGAGTGTGATGGAGAAAATGTTACAAACTTTGACACTGGCATTGCAGGACTCAAAGACAACATGTCCGACATGGGAGAGGGCATCACGGGGGTAGGGGACAGTCTGTCAGTCATTGGTGAATGTGTGACTGACATTGGGGACAACATGTCTGGCATGATGGACAGAATGATGGAGGAGATGACTCCTGGTGTTATGGACCTGAGTCACATCACCGCCGCTAGTGACACACACACCCCTTGGATGGGTCTGACCGAGGCAGGAGCACTGCTGCGGAAATAGAGAAGCGAGAAATCATCAGTGTGTCTGATAGAGAAAGCGGTGGTGTGAGGCATGGTAAGTCTGAAGCAGCAATACCAGTGTTCAGACAGTGACATTCAACAGAACCTGTCTTCTCCTCGATCAGGACGACCACCCAGTGGTCCTTTGTGGTCGGAAACCAGATGGACATCATGTCAGAAGTGTATGCGGGGAAAATCGCAGATGCTGCGTCCACGTCTTCAGGTAGTGTGTTGATGGACAACCCTCTTCCATCCCCATCAGGAAGTGAAGGGGGTCCTTTCTTGGGTCATTCTTTTTTGGATGCCTTTAAATGGCAGTCTGCTGGGGTACCAAGTTATCAAGACAGGTGTGGTATCAAGACATTGATGGAATGTCCTGTGCCCCGACAGCAGAAAGTCAGAACAGACCTGACCCTAGCCGACAAGGTGCGCCTGATCAACATGTCGGAAACGACGGGCAGAAGCCAGCGATCCTTGCTGCGGAGTTTCACATCTCAGTGGGGTCAGTGAACAACATCTTGAAACGTAAACGTGAATACAAAGAAGCGTTTGAGAACACTGAGATGCCAATGGCCACCAACCCCAATAAAGTCTCTCGCTTTTACCGCACGCCCAAAGTTTCAGCCTTCAGCGAACTGCAGATGCTGATTATGCGTTGGCTGGAAATTGCCAAAGTAAAGGTGAAGCCACTGACTTGGCCCATGGTTCTGGAAAAAGCCAGAGAGTTTGCAGCCAACTTAAAATGGTCAATCTAAATGATTCAAGGGCATGGCTGGAAACTTTACGACAATCCATGAATATCCCTGTGCAGGTGGCGTTGGTGGGTCTGAGATCTGAAAATGATAGCAACTTGCTGGGCATGTGGCGAAAGATGCTGCCTTTTCTGGTGCAGGGATACCAGCCTGAGAACATTTTCTCTGTGACAGAGACCATGTTGTACTACAAGTGTTTGCCTGACTGCTGCTTTGTTGGTGGCCCTGTTTGCCAGGTTAGTATTCGTTAAAACCCTTTGACTCCCACAACCTGTCCATCAACATCTTGCATTGCCAACCATACTTTCAAACCAAAAACTTAATCCTTTGATTCCCTTCCTGCAGGAATCTGGTGGATAGGTTGAGGGAGTCAAGGGGTTTAGTTTTTGGAGTTGGTGGATAGGGTGCAGGAGTCAAAGGAATAATAGTTTCAAGTTCCTCAGGGTGATAATGATATATCTAACTTCTAAGTGTCCAGAAATGTAGAAAATTCCATAATATGTGATTGTAAGTTGGAGAGAATTTTATAATCAAGGCAAAATTCATAAACTGATGATAAAGCCTGTGCTGTGTGAAAAAAAGTGTGTAATAACCCTATGTGGTGGCAAAGTCTTGAAGTTTGATGTAAGTTGATTGTTTTATAGATAATTCTTTTATAGCTTTTTTTTTACCTGTCTGTCACAGAAATAAAGATAGGCTATCAAAGTATATAGTATTACATTGTACTTATTTTATTAAAATGTTATGAATAATTCATACTTCTGAAATGCATTTCTCCATCTGTAATTTCCCATCAAGCCCCATTAAAACCTGCTATATAAAATAATAAATGCTTTCAGCATGGCTTAGAACCCCTTCAGTCAGTGTTTATATCCAATGAAGATCTAGCATTTGATGATTAGACATTAGTCCGCCAGATAATTACTGGCAGATTTGGGTGGAGGGCAAATGATGTATAATTGTCCAGGTGTGATGAATTCCCCTGGAGCAAATTCCAGGCTTCACAGACCTTAATAACAGAAGTGTGATTGACTTTTCATATTCATATTTATGTTCATGTTCATGTTTGCATGTATGTTCATGTGGATTTTACCTTGTAAAACTGGGGTTGCTGTCCCATCCAAGCTCCGCAGACCTCAATAACAGAAGTGTGATTGACTTTTCATATTCATGTTCATATATTCACATTCATGTTCATTTTGTCAGAATGGGTTTACCTTGTGAAACTCAGGCTGCTCTTTCCTTTAAGAGTGCATTGCCATAGTGCAGCACCACCCCCACCACCCCTTTTTTTTAACCAACCTTGATGATCTAATCCCAGCAGAATAGGAACATCTTCATGAATCTGTGTAAGGGTCTCACAGTGTTCAGATACGGAGACCAGATAAAAAATGTTCACTCAGATTTCTCTCATTGTCTCCAGAACTCTCAACACCCACATAGACATGCTGGAGCATCGCTTGACGGTCTTGCTGTGCTGTAATATGCTTGGTGAGCGTCTCAAACCCCTGGTCGTCTCGCGCCATTCATGCCCCGCCTCCATGCGCGGGTAGCTGTGGGAGATTTACCTGTGGTGTGGTGCCATCAGCCCAGTGCCACCATTACTACAGACATCTTCAGCGGGTGGCTGCGTACCCTGGAAACATCCATGAGCCAGCAAAAACGCCATGTAAGACATTTGATTCTTTGTGAAATAGTTCATATTTTGTATAGAATACAAATTGAACTCTAGCCCTCTTTCATAATAGTGTATATTTTATTGGTTGTTTAATTTTTGTTTCTTGTTGTCTATTATCTGTCTTCCCTCCCATCCCCCTTCAGAGCGGTATATTATCACATGCATGCACATTGCTTTGCCAGAACTCTGCAGGTGATATGTTGCTGCACAGACAGCATACTTCATCTTTGGTAGGCGTTCATGCTGGTTATTTTCATGTTTCCATTTAGTTACCAAACAGTGATGTGGCTTCCACTTAACACTTGTGCTCCAGTTTTCTTTTTTTTTTTCATTTTGTTGTTGCTGTAAACTTTTTAAATTGTTCAGAAAAAATATTTCTTGTATAATTTACAACAATAGCAACAACAGAAAAATAAAGCACAACAGGAAAATAGAGCACAAAGAGATCATAAACAGTCATGTAGCCTACACAAGTCAAGGGCATCCCATAAAATGATGTTCATCCCCTTGTGGGGATGCTGGGGCCTCTTTCAGTATATATATGCCCTACCTCTGGAAATTTTGTGCTTGAACTTTTCTCTTTCCTGTCACTGTCATTGTTTTAACACAGTGATGATGAGCCGCTTCATGTGAAGCAGCCGTCTGTGACATCATAAACGACGTGCCACTTCCATTTTTCACTGTGTGAAGCAGCTTTGCTATTCAAGGGAACTCAACCAGTCATCAAGTTGAAACCTTCCACCACACAGTTCCTTCCCTTAGACTGTCTGCCAACACTTTTCTTTGTCTGAATCGGGCTTGTTTTCGCCGTACTGCAAGTGACTGTGACTGATAATCTTTCTTTATTTTGTGGCATAAGTGGCTGTGAAAAGGATCAAACTGACTGAAATTTTGCTGTTCAAAGCTTCTCATGCCATCATTTGACCCAAAAAGACACTAAAGCCGAGTAAAGGTAGGAAATATTTTACAGTGAACTGATTTCATAATGTTGCATGTGTGTAAATATGACTTCAGAACTTTTTTATTTTTTGCATATACATGGCATTTTGACCTGACATTTTGGAAATTTTACCTGAATAACTCAGACAAGTTGGTTTCTTTTTTAAAAAGTAGACATAATGAGCTTTCTAAAAATGTATAACTTTATGTCTTTATTGCAAATAGAAGGGGCTCAGAATTTTTGTAAAACTGCTAAAAATAGTGTATCTCAGGAAATTGCCGGGGTCCATTTGGCCGCGTCTGTAATGAGTTAAGCCTTGCTCCTTTGCTTTGTCATTTCTGTCTATCATTTTCTGCCTTGCTGGTCCATTCACCGGTATATGTTTATAAACCCTTACATACTTTCTCTTAGGACTGATAGTTAGGTTACACATATTACGTGTATTTTTGGCACTAAGGAAATGTGATGTGCAGAAGCAATTTTAGGTAGGCCTTTATTTAGGCCATGTGAATGCCGTTAGTTATTTTCTTGTGTGTGTTTAAGTTTGTTTTGTTAAACCCCGTAATGATAAATTGAACAGAATGGTCAGCACCATGTGCATATCTGTAGATTGTGTGCATGAACACATTGATAGGTGTAGTCTACTTCATTTTTTGTAGGCCTACCAGGGTTGTTTTTTTTTTCAGAGTCAGCAAGATTGTGTGTTTTTTGAGATAGTTATAGTTCAGATATGGCTCTGCATAGTTGGCAGGACTTTTAACAATAAACAGTCTTTATTTTCTGATGATCAGATCGCGCTCTTCATGGAGATGATACCCAATCACCTGTCCTCTGTCCTGCTGAAGCACGTCAGCCTCAAGTTTTATCTGGATGATTCAGCGCACCTGCTGCAGCCCCTCAACCATGGCATCGTTCGTGACTTCAAGGCTTACTTCCGTCGCCGCCTGCTGCAGACGGCTTTAGCACACTGGG
Organism: Monoplex corrugatus; assembly: GCA_030674185.1. NCBI lineage: Eukaryota > Metazoa > Mollusca > Gastropoda > Littorinimorpha > Ranellidae > Monoplex > Monoplex corrugatus. Next base: position 54,357,278 of record JAPXFY010000013.1, read on the forward strand.
GTGGTACTGCTGCTGCCGGTGACTCCACTGCATTTACGAGTGGCAGTGGTGGTGATGATGCGATGAAGGCGGTGACAGAGCTGGATGTCGTGTTTTGGATACAGGTACAATGATGTTGTGTTATAGTGAATTGCAGAGTAGGGTGGTGTAGTGTATATTTGTTTTCTGTTTCTCATTTCAGTTCTGTCATTAGCTGCCTTGAAAGGGTTTACTTTCAGCTCCCAGCCCTGTCTCTTTTCTTTTCCACATCTTTTATTGTAACTCATTTCTTTGTTTAAATTTGTTTGCCAATTCGTATGATAGATCATAAATATTTTTTGTTTGTTTTTCCAATTCATATGATAGATCAAAATTATTCTTTTGCTTGTACTTGTTTTCCTGTGGTTTTGTTAGTGATAAATTTTTCACATGTGTACAATCTCTCTCTTATACACACTACACACACACACACACACACACACACTCAAACTTACACTCTTGCTTGCTTACACCAAAAACAAACATGCCTGTCTAAAAGCCACAAAATAAAAGTCTGAACAGAAAGCAAACCATTCCTCAATTTGTCTTTCACAGGATGCATGGCGCACCATCAGCCTGGAGACAATCAGGACCTGCTTCCACAAGGCAGCATTCCCACAGACCTCCCACACCTCTCCTCCCTGTCTTGGCCAGTCCGGGATTGAACCCCTGCCCAGCGATTTCCTCCATCTTGTTCAGGAAGCTGGGCGAATGTTTCGCTTCACTCCCATGGCTGCGGACCTGTACGCCGAGTTTGACTCGCAGCTTCCGTGTTATGGCAGCGGTATGGAGGACTGGGAGAGGACCTTGTTGGCGGAAGCGAGCGGAAGTCAGCTGAAGATTGTCAAGAAAGAGCCGGGAGAGTTTGACGGGGAGAGTGGTGCCAACTGTTCACTGGGGTGGTCAGGGAGAGGGGAGGTGGAGAACTATGATCCTCAGGGTGTGGAGCCGTCACAGGCCCTTCGAAGCCTTGCTACGCTCAAACGCTTCAGTGCCAACAACATCGGGCTGTTGACCACCGTCTTCGAGCTGGAGAGCATGCTGCTAGATTCCATTGGTCCTTCAGCCTAGAGTTACTTCTTGTGTTAAAGTTGACTTATGCAAAAAGGTGTATTTTTAAGTGGAGTTAAGATGACAGGAAAATTTACATGAGCATTGGTTAATGTGTTCAGTTTACCTGGCGTTATAATCAGCCTGTTAAAACAGTGGGAGAAGTTCATCAGTATTGGCTAAAGTCTTCAGTTTGAACGAAGTTATAAATGAGCCTGTTAAGACAATGGGAAATTTATGTTAAATGAGTTTCTTAGAGCGTTCAGTTTACCTTGAGTTATAATGAGCCTATTACGACAATGGGAGAAGTTAATCAGTATTGATTAAAGTTTTCAGTTTACCTGGAGTTAAAATGAACCTGTTACGACAATGGGAGACGTTAATTAGTAGCCCCCCCCCCCCCCCACTTTTGGTTCAAGTTTTAAGTTTACCTCAAGTTTTAATGAGCCTGTTAAGATCATGGGAGACATTACTTGAGTATTGGTTAAAGTTTTCAGTTTCTGTTTTTCTCAAGACAGTATATCTGCGTTCAGGATGAATTCCATAAGCATCAGTGCTTCAGACGCCTTGTATTGTGAAAAGATCCTAACTATCATGGCATAAGCCTATGCATAAAAAAAACCCATACTAGTAAGCTCTTGAGGCTTCCCTTGTGAGGATGTTGGGTCTCTTTTAGTATAACTAGTATCCTCACCTTCTGGAAATTATGTGCTAGAAATTTCCTTTTTTCTGTCACTCTTTTTGTTTCTGCTTTGTTCTTTGCTTTCTGTCATTTTCAGCCTTGGTGGACCATTCACCTGGATGTGTTCTATAAAGCCTTACATAATTTCTATTAAGATTAATAATTGGGTGCATGTAGTAAGTACATTTTCGCCCCTTGTGGGGATACCAGGGGCTCTTTCATTATAAATAGTATCCCAGCCTTCTGTAAATTCTGTGCTTGAAATTTCCTCTTTTCTGTCACTCTCTTTGTTTCTGCCTTGTTCCTTTGCTTTCTGGCATCTCTTATTGTCATTTTCTGCCATGCTGGTCTGTTTACCTGTATGTGTTCAGTAAAATCTGACATACTTTCTCTTAGGATTGATAATTGAAAACATGTAGGCCTATTAAGTGCATTTTTGACGCGAAGGAAATGAGATATGCGGAAGCAATTGTAGGTAATTTAGGCCCGTTTTTATGTTTTAGTGTCTTTAGTTATGTTTAAATTTTTTTTATTCAGGAATGTTTTTAAAATCCCCTGTGTGATAAATTAGATGGAGTGGTCACTGGCAGGGACATCTTCTTAGATTGTGTGTGCAAATGCATTGATTGTGTATTTACTTTCCTTTTTCTTTTTTTTTCCCTGTTGGAGTATTGCATATGTTTGAAACAGTTATAACCCTAATATTGCTCTACGCGGCCAGCTGGGTGTTTGAAACAGTTATAACCCTAATATTGCTCTACGCGGCCAGCTGGATGTTTGAAACAGTTATAACCCTAATATTGCTCTACGCGGCCAGCTGGGTGTTTGAAACAGTTATAACCCTAATATGCTCTACGCGGCCAGCTGGGTGTTTGAAACAGTTATAACCCTAATATTGCTCTACGCGGCCAGCTGGGTGTTTGAACAGTTATAACCCTAATATTGCTCTACGCGGCCAGCTGGATGTTTGAAACAGTTATAACCCTAATATTGCTCTACACGGCCAGCTGGTGTTTGAAACAGTTTTAACCCTAATATTGCTCTAAGCGGCCAGCTGGGTGTTTGAAACAGTTTATAACCCTAATATTGCTCTACGCGGCCAGCTGGATGTTTGAAACAGTTATAACCCTAATATTGCTCTACGCGGCCAGCTGGGCATTAAACAAAAATAAGTGCATTTTAGGTTTTTGTGATGTGCAGAAGCAATTTTAGATAGTTAGGCCAGTATTCATGTTTTATGTCTAGCAATGTTTGCATTTGTGTTCATATTTGTTTCTTTAAACTCCCAGGTGGTAAATTGGCAGAATGGTCATACCAGGAGCATATTCATAGATATGTGCTTGAATGCATTGATAAGTGTATTTAATTTTTTTCTTAGAATATTGCATGAATGCATTGATATGTCAATGTGTATTTGATTTTCTTTCTAGGTGCTTTTTTTTCAGGGAAAATGTGATGTTGTGCATGTTTTCACATGGTTATAGCCCTGATATGGCTCTGTTCAGTGGCTGGGTTTTAGTCAATAATGATAATCAAAGGTTTTACCTAACTTACAGTTCTATGCCTGTTGTCTACGCTTATAGATATATCAGTCTTTTATTGAAACAAACTTAGCCTGCCGATAATCTGCTATGAAGCCCACCATACGTAACACAGAGCGTTCGGCACTAAGAACTAGATGATTGTGAATTCAGATTTGTGACACAGACTAGTCGTTTGATTTTCCTGGGATCAAAGATGAAAGAAATTTAAAGAAACAAAAAGGACACATGGAAAGAGAGTAAAGAAAAATGTGTTCGGCAGAGTAGGCCTACAGGTGATTTGAAAATTTTTTTTTCTGGATCAGGCGTGGAGGTTGGCTATGGGAATTAAGGTGACGGGAATAATAAATTGTATTAGAGAAGGGAAAGGGGTTGTGTGTTGGGTTGACCATAGGTAGGTTTCTGTGACCATGAACCTAAGGGTCATGTATTATGTAGGGCCTACAATGCACTCATGCTGGGTCCTTTTTTTCCATTTCATTTTTTAAGAAATGGGATACAATAGATGGCAAGATATTTCAATACAATATGATCTAAGTTGTTCCAGTGACAGATTGATACAAGGACAGACATAGAACCCAAATGCTAACCAAGACTTCAAGACCTTGCCAGCACATAGGGCTTATGTCCATATTTACAGCTTATGTCATGATCATTTTGGATCTTCCCTATCACAAGGTATCTGTGGTGTCAGTGCATATGGAATTCATTCTGAGCACAGATACATCATCTTGAAAAACTGAAACTGATTGTTTTGACAGCTCTGTGCCTATGTTTGGGCAACATGTAGAATGAGAAACGTGAAACTTTGTTCGGAAGCTCAGGTTTAGAATGAGAAATGATTTGAATGAGAGCCAAAGTGATTTTATTCAGAACTCAGCTTTACAAGATTGATTGATAAGATTGGTTACAGTGAGACATCATATGTGTGTGTGTGTGCGTGTGTGTGGGGTGTATGTGTGTGTGTGTGTGTGTGTGTGTGTGTGTGTGTGTGTGTTTGTGTGTGCATGCATGCATGCATATAAATAAATTTTGAATAAATGACATGCTGAAGAAACCTAGTTGTTTTTCATAGTTTATTTTGTGTTCTTTCTTGCTTCGTGAAAGAAACAAATGTCTGTATATTCATGTATTTTTCTCAAATTAATCATAATGAATCGACTGACAAAGATTGCAAGATTGCCATAGTGGGATACCTCTTGCTGATTCAGAAGAGAATACACGCCTTTCAAATCAAGCACCAGAGAAACCTTTATATGCATATCTGTAAACGTAAGACCAGTGACGTCAAAATCAACATGAGGGTGGAATTGGAGGAACTGCTTCTGACAATAGTCAAACAATGCAGGCTCGCTTAAGTCTGGTCATGTCACTCACCAAAACAAAACAAAAAAAAGGAAACCCCAAACCAGACAAAAGAAACCCTCAAGTAAGCAATTCAGCTACCCACAGAGCTAGCCAAAAGACTGCCATCGATGTCTGTTCAACACTGCTCAGCCAAAGGATATTAAAATGATATATCCAATTCTGCTTCACCTAAAACATGCGCGCACCCCCCCCCCCCCATACACACACACATTCTCTCACACACACACACACACATAAACAGAAAGAAAAAAAAGATGATCAAGCTATTTTAACAATGTCCCTCTTATGGAAAAATCATTACAGATATTGTACTTCCTAAGGTCAAAGTGACCTTGAAAAGCTTTAGTGCAAATCAACTTTGGTAGTAAAAACTTTGGGGGAACTAGACTGTAGAAGGTCTGTAGAAGACACCCCCCCCCCTCCCCCCAGGCAAGTGTTTCGGTCCGCAACTCATTACATTCAAAGAGAGCTGGGCCACATCCAGGCCACGGCTCCTGAATGCCCTTCTGTCATTCATTTCCATTTTTGCTCTGATGGAGTGGGCACAAAGGTCATCTGATTTCACCTGAGGGAGGGTCTATCTGTAGATTTTTCCGTTTAACCTTATCTTGCAAGAATCTCCTAAATCCTGCATAACCCCCTTTAAAAACATAGGGTATTTATCTATACTTCACAAGATAATCTTCCACAAGACCTAAACAATCCAATGACAGTGTCATCATCATGATGATGGCACTGGCAATCATGGCCCTCGATACAGATCTACCTTTTGTCGCTACATCTCCCACCCTCTCTGTCTTCATCCTCTCTGCAAGTCTGTCCAATTATTTTCTCCCTGGGTCTACCTGGTGCTCTTTTTCCCTCCAGATTTCCTGTCATCACTAGGTGCTCTAATTTCTCTTGCTTCCTAAAATGTCCATGTTATATATGTTCTTTGTCTTTTCTTCATTTTCTTCATTTATGTTCTTTTTGTGTTCACCTCTTTCAAGACTGTTTAAATGTTTTCAGTCCTGTCCATGGAACTCTTAACATTGTTCTTAGAAACCACATTTCAGCTGTGTAGAATGACATTTTATCACAATTCTGCTTCTGAACCATATAGCCTAGATCATTTGGACAAGGCAGAGTTCATGGATGTAAATTGTTTTAGGCCTACTTCCCTTTTGTAACCCTTTAGCTCAGGTGTGAGAGTATGGGCATGCTCATAAGGCATGGGTTGCGGGTCCAACTCTCAAGTATGCCATTATTTGACCGTGCAACATAAAAAAGAAATTTGGCCTGTTTGGTGCCCTTCTGAATCATGTCTTCATCATTCTGGTGGCGTCAACTTTGTGTCTGATCATAATAACAACAATAATAATAATTCCATTTATACAGCGCAAACATACATGTCAGAGATTGCTCATCGCACTTTACAAACAGCATAAATATTGCGATGTTAACAGAGTAATGCGGTATAACAGTAATACATCAAATGATCAATGCAACATAAACACTTCAATGCCAATACATTATAATGCAGTACAACCATATGGAGAACATGTGACAATTGACATACACCAATACAGTACAACCATATAAGGATACATGTATACATACACCAATAAACCAATGCAACATAAACATGGTTCACCAAAAAAACGTGTATTTCAATTTATCAGTGGCAATCATACACATGAAAATATGCACACATACATAAGCACACATACACACATATATATACGTACACACACATCCTGCACACACACACACACACATGCGCGCACACATACACGCACACACACACTGTAGGCTACTGTGTACACATGAACATTAGATTGCAATACCACTGGGTTTAGAAGAGCCACAAGCATTAGTATATTATTTTTGGAAATACTTCATTATCTTGCCATCGCAGAGGGGGTTGTGCAGGCTTATGGAGTCCACAAAATAATCGGTGACACATCTGGACGAGCGTTACGTTATTACATATAATTTTAGAATTCTGCGAGTGATGACTCTCTTGTGATGGTGCTAAGATTGTCCTCTTACTCAATTGACCAAACGACAAATGACTTTTTGTAGAGATAACAAATAAATCATGTTAGTTTCATGGGCTTCTGGAGAGGGTGGGGAAAGGAAGCCGTTGTGACGAGCTAATCACCTAATATAATGTTTAATTGCGACTTTCCGCACCACATCATGATTATCAGGTGACTTATTTAGTTATTATATGCCAAACTGATCACTTCGTAATTTTACAAAAGTTCATAGGCCCTAATTAAGCTTGAATAAATAAGTACTAAAATTAATACATAAATAAAGCATATTGAGATGTTCAGCCAGAATTCGGCGGTTTTCACACACACACACACACCGCACACACACACACCAAACACACACACAAGAATTACCGGATCCGGAAATTAGGCTAATGGGAAGTAACTCTGTTGGTGTAAACATCGAAGGCAGCGAAGAAATTTCCACACGCGTATATCACCGAAAATGGCTGGACGTGGGAGAGGAAGGGGACGAGGCAACACTCTTTCCTTTAACCTCGACGCTTTTGGAATCAAGAGGGAAGATATAAACACTTCACTAGATCCACGGCCTCGACAAGTTTTCCCGGTAAGTGTTAAAAACTTAAAGCTGAGGACCAACTTGAACTTCAGGACCAACTACTACTCACTCAATCAGTACTAGCCTACAGATAGTACAGTACTAGGTCTAAGTTTAAAACTAATGTCGTAGCCTAACGGTAATGATCATATCATCATTGATCATATCATTTGATAAATGCTAAAGCCAGTGAGCAGTACAAATTGAAAATCGATTATAATACTATAGTGGTCGAGCGAGGGTCGGCATTGATCTTTGAAGTTCGGATAAGTTGAAAGTGCTGTTCTAGTACTTCTACGCTCGACAATGTACAACAAATGACACTTGTTGAGTTGTTCTCAGCTATAACTTTTTGAAAATGTAGGCCTACATTTTGCAAAAAAGAATAAAATATCATAAAATGAATTTTAGAATCTAATGTGAGGCATTCCGATTAGAAACATACTGCACTTTTTGTAGTCTGCTATCGCCATCCTAAACAAATGTGTAACAATTCATAACAGAATGGGGCACTTTGTTACAGTATTGTACTGTACTATTTACCTTAACCTTGGGATTGTGGAATGTTTCAGCCTTTATCTTTTATCCCCTTTGAAGACAAATGTTGCCTCTTATCTTGCCATAAATAATCTTATGTTGGTGCATGTGCAGCCTGTGGCCCGTCTGCCCATTCCAGTACAGTTATCAGAATTGGATGAATCGACAAAGAGAATCCTGGAGATCAAAGAGGATATGCGAAGGAAGAGGCGACAGTCACCATTCTTTATTGACTTCAACAAGAAGAAGAAGGACATAGATCGCTACTGTGACAAATTTCAGATCAACCAGAAGGATCAGTGGACTCCAGGTATGATTATTTTTCTGTGCGCTTGTGTGTGCGCTGCGCATGCACGCATGCGCATGTGTGTGTGTGAGTGTGTGTGTGTGTGTTTGCCACTGTGTGTGTGTGTGTGTGTTTGCCACTGTGTGTGTGTGTCTGTGTGTGTGTGTGTGTGTGTGTGTGAGTGTGTGTGTGGTGTGTGTGTGTGTGGTGAGTAGAGAGAGAGAGAGAGAGAGGGTGTGTGTGTGTGTGTGTGTGTGTATGAATGTGTGCCTGTGTATATGTGCACATATGTGTGCATGCGTGCATGTTTGTGTGTGTAAGTCGGAGAGAGTGTGTGTGTGTGTGTGTGTGTGTGTGTGTGTGTGTGTTTATTTGTATGAAACAGAAAGAGAGAGAGAGAGGTGGGGGGAGAGAGAGTGAGGGGGAGATGCAACTGATGACAGTCATTAGCGAGAAGCAGGCGACATATTTGTACAAAACTGCTTGTGGATTATGATGGGTTATGTCTGTTGTTTTAATCCTTTATAATATTTCTATTTATATTATAAATTATTCGTTATGCTGATATTTCTGCCTTGGTCTAATGGACTGAAGTTGGTCCTCAGCTTTAACTCACTCGGTATGGAGAGTTTTTCCCCTTGCGTTTCCCCAGGTACGGCCCATTTTGAAGGGTAAGGAAAAAAATCACAAAAAAACAAAACATAAAGGATCAAAATGAAACTTTCAGATCTGAATATTTACATGCTGAGTTAGTTCATGCCAAAATATCGAAGTTCTTCCTTGAATATTTCTTCGTCATGTGCCATGTTGAAAGTACCCCAAATTTTGTGGTCTGGATCACTGTACAGTCAGTCACTCTGATCAGCTCCATGAACACACAGTCAAAGGTGAGAAGGTCTTTGTATGCACAAAACAACATGAATAAAGTAGACTTTGCTCAGGGGAAAAAAAAAGAAGATTATTAGTGATATTATATGAATAAATGTTACAAATTGTTACACAGTGGAATTATGGGGGCGTGGCACTCAAATGAGACATGCTGGCCACAAGAGCCAGAGAAGGACGCAAAGTGGGAGAAAAACTAAAATCTTCGTGCCAGTCATGCATTCAATTCATAAAGTGAATGAAACCTCCATTAGACATGCGACTCGCTGTACTTGGCCTGCTGACTGCTCGCCTCTCGTGACGTGTACGCCCACCTCCCTCCCACTTCACTGTCGTCTGAAACTGGGTCACTGTCAGTACCTTCTTGCTGGCAGCTTCCATCACTTGATACACTTTCACCATTATCTTCAGCATACTCCTCGATGTCCAATCCTTCAGTCTGAAGCACTTCAATCACTTTACAAGCAGTAAAACGCGGCCGTCGCAATCTAATTTGTTTGAAAACTCGTACTCGCCTGCGACGCCATTTTCGACACGAATGCAGATTAGCAAGTCATTTGGGGTCCCGACGAGTGTAGTGTTACGGAATCTCACGAAGTAACTTTCCACTTGACCCTTGACATGTTTGCAGTGACCACTGTGGCTATGGTAGGCATGCAGGCTCAAAAGGGGAGCGCCGAAAAATTTTTAATTATCGAAACCGCTATAGCGTTCCGTCGTACGCAACCGTGCCTTTCATCACGACCGCTATAGCATTCCGTCGTACCGAGTGAGTTAACTGAGTGAAAATATAGAATTGGTACCCCAAAGGTTGCAGAGCAGTCAAAAATAAAGATAGAGGTATAGTTTTACTTTTGCCATATTTTGAAAGCTAAAGCAATGTAGCTTAAGGGAACATAAATTAAAAAGCTGGGTCTCATTTGGTTTTTTAGTAATTTGCATAATAAATCGAAAATATATCTTGGCGTTGCGTGCATCATGGTGATGACACCACATGGCTCAAAGTTCTGAAATATACAAAATACAAAATAATTGCTGCATCTTGTGGTTGTTGGACAACAAAGGAACCAAACAAGATAGAAAACACAAATGTAACATTTCATATTGTACAAATATAAGCACTTGAAAAGTGTGACACCGTGAGGTACGCGACGCCACTGTGAAAACATTTAAGATTGATCTCAGTTTGCACTATTTTGTAAGAGTCTGTGCATTATCATTATTTTGCATGATCAACAGCTATTGTGTGCATAAGAACCAGACATATTAAATTAATTTCTAGGCAAAAATCAAAAGTGTCATCATGATAATCATGTTTTGTGTCACGTTTTCACATGTGACACCGCTGACATTACATGTGACACCATGAGGTACATGACAAATCTTCAGGCAATGATCAAGTCTAAAACTAGCTTTTCCAAGATCCAAAACAAGTTTGACTGCCCGCGCCCAAGCAAACACGAACCAGAAGAACAAGAAAACCAATGTAAGTGCGTATCCAACGAGACAAAACAAAACAAGTGCAAATTTTCGGCCAACTAACCTTTGTCAAGCGCGAACGCACGGTCACAAACAGATCAAGACACCAAACAATGGATAATAAAAACGGGACTAAAAACTTTCCTGCCGCCTCGTCCAGTGGGTAAGATTTTTAAGACCTTTTATCTTTTGTGTCGATACATGTCATCTAACAACAGTGGGCATATTTCATCATGCTAAAATTCTTAAAACAGAGACGATGCCGTTACGTTCATCAACGATCAAGTGTGACATACTGTGCCACACACAATCCGATGAGACAAATAAGCCAGTGTTGGGATTTATCGACCCATTTCACTAAAATTACGCTTTACCACACATTTAAACTCATATATACACATCAAAAAGAGATAAAAAAAAAAAGGCATCGTGCTCTCACCGCGAACACAGTGAAGGGCTGGAAAAGTCTTGAAGCAAGTTGAAGGGTTGACCTGATTTCGCGTGGGGAATTCTCGTTCCGTTCTTACAAGGACACGATGTGTGACACCACACAGATTTTTGTGCTTCTGCTATTTTTAGCAGTACACACTTGCACAAACGTCATCACTCGATGTGTACATATGATTTGTCATTTTAGACGGTCGCTCGACTGGCCAGGTAGAGTTCGTCTGCTACAATCGGACTTCGAAGTCGTGGCGTTCCGTGCATCATAAGTGTGATGCCATTCATAAAACAAATTCTAGAAATTTAATAGTTTGCTTTATTTCTGTTAAATGATATCGGTTGTAAGGTAATTCATATCTATTTTAAGATGAAAAGCTGAACTTGTGCTTGAGATGAATGGCACTGTGTGTAGCGAACAGGCACTGCACACACCATAGCGTGACTCCGCTTGTGAATACGGAATGGTCATTTTCAGGAGTCTATAATTACGCAACATGCTTTTCAAAATTAATCGCGTTGTCGTCACAGTTTAATTGATGTTTTATTGATGATTTAAAACAATCACCACGCAATAAATTGAAACACTTCAAACAGTGTGTGTGTTTGACTGCAACATTCGAAGCACATGTTCAGCTGCAACTTTTCAGTGGCCATATTTGTTTGTTTTTCGCACTTAAAGTGCACTTTTCTTAAAAATGAAAATTATTGTGGTGCCATCGCTGCTACCACAGCTTCTCCATTGTTAACTTAGTACATTAGTAGCCTTTATGCTACCTGGGAGTTAATTTCTAAGCTATAATAGAGGAAAATGTTCACTACCCCTTTGGGGTACCAATTCTGGAGAACTAGTCAACTACTAAGCAAAAATAGCAATAAAAATAAATAACAACAGTGTTTGGGTTGTGTGTGTGTGCCTGTGTTGTGCCTGTGTCCATGCGTGTGTGTCATTCATTCATTCATTCATTCATTCCATTCATTCGTTCATTCGTTCATTCGTTCATTCATTCATTTACTTGTATGGCATTCAGAGCAAGTCTATATTGTGATAGAAATTTCCTGTTCTGTCACTCTCTTTGTTTCTTTCTTTCTCCTTTGCTTTCTGTCATTTCTTCCTATCATTTTCAACCTTGATGGTCCATTCACCTGTTTGTGTTTGATAAAGTCTTATACATACTTTCTCTTAGAACTGATCATTTGGTACATTATTAAGTGTGTTTTAGGATCTGGGGAATTGAGATAGGCGGAAGCAGTTTTAGATAATTTAGGCCCGTTTTTATGTTTTAGTGTCTTTAGTTGTGTTTAGATTTGTATGAATTTTAGATATGTTTTTTTTAAATCTGTGATAAATTGGACAGAGTGGTCAAAGTTGGGGACATCTTGTTAGATTATGTGTGCAATACATTGATAGTTTGATACGTGTACTTAATTTTCTTTTTTTTTCTTTTTTTTTTAGCTGTTCAAGTATTGTATATGTTTTGAAACAGTTATAGCTTTGATATGGCTGTACGCAGCCGGCTAGGCTTTAAACAGAAATAACAGTAACAATAACAGTGACTTTTACGATTCTGTATTTTTGAAACGTTCTGCTTGCGACATGTTCTTTGAAATAATCAAGACTTTTTAGTAACACTACTAAATGGCAGAGAGACAAACTCACAAAGAGAAAAGAAAGGGAAACAAATCTGATTGTGTTTCCAGATCGGAACCTGTTCCCAGAAGAGTTGCAGCCAAAGAAGCCAAAACAGTCCAAGAGATTGAATGGCCGACCGAACGTCAAGGCCGCACGCAACTCTAAAACCAAGAAAACTTTCATCGAGATGACATTTTGGCAAAGATTAAGGTAATGTATACATTTTCTTCACTTTTAACTTTGCTTCTGTTGTATTCGTGGGTTGCTACTCTCATGCGTCTGTTTTTATGTATGTTTTAGTGTCCTTAGTTATATTTAAATTTGTAATAGGTATATATGTTTTTTGAATCCCCTGTGTGATAAATTGGACGGAGTGGCCATCGACAGGGGCATCTTAGATTATGTGTACAAATGCATTGATATGTGTACTTAATTTTTTTTTCATTATTTTTTTCCTATTGAAGTATTGTTTATGTTTTGAAATAGTTGTAGCCCTGATAATGATATGGCTCTATGCAGTCGACTGGGCTTTAAGTAAAAATAACAATAACAATTGGAAGTTTGATGTGGAAATCTACTTGAGTACTGTGCCTGTCTGAATATGATGATAATGATGACGATAGTGATACATCATGTAGCAGAACACATCATTATGCAGCAATTGTATATGTGTGATGTGCATTTTTTGAATGACAGACCCAGTTAGACACTGTGTCAACTGCGGACGGGAACCAGGAAGACGAGGAAAAGGAGGTGGAAGTGAAAGAGGAGGTGGAAGACGAAGAACAAGAACAAGAAGAGGATGAGGAAGAGGAAGCAGAAGCAGAGAAAGAGGAGGAAGAGGTTAAGATCTGTCTTGCTTGATAATGTTGATTGACAATAATGATGATAATAATGATACTAATAACAGGCATTTCTCATGCTCTTAACTGAAGTGTACATGATAATGTTGATAACAATAATGATGATGATAATGATAATGGGCATTTCTCATTCCGTTAGTTTATACAGCCATAGATTTGGAACATATACACACAGAGCACACTACAAACAATATATATCCTCACAAAAACATAATTATATATATGTATACATGGATATGTACATATACTTAGATACATTTATCTGTACCAGGATAGATACCTACTTTGATGGATACCTTCATTATCGCCATATTCATCAACACAATGAATGAAGGAAAGTTATGGCTACATTCTTTTTTTCAACATCATCATCATGTGCTCTGCCGCATGGTGTTGACGATCATGGCCCTCGGTACTAATCTTTCTTTTGTCGCTGCAAGTACATCTCCCACCCTGTCTGTCTTCATCCACTCCGCAGATCCATCCAACATTTTTCTCACTGGGTCTACCTGGTGCTCTTTTTCCCTCCAGCTTTCCTGTTGTGACTAGGTGCTCTAATTTCTCTTGCCTCATAAAATCCATATAAATCTTGTTTGTCTTTTCTTGATCTTCTTCATTAATGTTCTTTTTGTGTCTGCCTCCTTCAAGACTGTCTCGTTTCTTTTATTTATGTTTTGTTTTTTTTCTTTTTCAGGACACGGATTACACAATGAACTATTTTGATAATGGTGAAGGTTATGGTGATGAAGATGAGGAAGACGATGAGCCTGCATACAGCTGATGAATGTGCCAACAGTTGAGATTGAGGGAGGATGAAAGATGTGTGTGTGTGTGTGTGTGTGTGTGTGTGTGTGTGTGTGTGTGTGTGTGTGTGTGTGTGTGTGTGTGTGTGTGTGTGTGTGTTTAGCATGTGTTGTCAGATTTCACTGTTGATAATGTGTGTGTTTGTGTGTATGTGTGTGCGTCCTTCCTTGTGCGCTTGCGTACCTGCGTGAGTGTGTGTGTGTACGTGTGTGCATGTGTGTGTGCGCACTTATGTGTGTGTGTATACGTGCCTGCGTGTGGGTGGGTGCGCACGCACATCTCGTTTTGGATTCTTCAATAACCAAGCCATAGAACTGACCAATAAACATCATGATGATGATATATAAAGCAGGGAATGTTGTAAATAACGTCAGAACTCCACCAGCAAGGAAAAAAATAATCGGCCCACTGTAAGATCATTGGTTTTTCTTACTTGTCCCTACTATAAACTACTACTGTAACGAACACATATCTGTTTCTTGTGAGTTTCATTGTTGGCAGACTCCAGTGTGTTTATTTTAGTAACCTCTACCAACAAAGTGAAGCCAGTGGTCTCTGTGATCGGCAGGTTATTGAGATTGAGCTATGTTTTGTTATGTGAGTGTGTGTAGTTATACCAGAGATAACATATATATATATAGGCAGTCATGAGAAAGGGAGAGAAAGATCAAGGCAGGTGAGAGGGGTATGACAGATCTCTTATGTTTTATTTTTTAAAAGTTTGTGGTAAGGCTAAAGATAACCTGTATTGCCAGTTGAGAGTAAGATTGAGAGAAAAGTTAGGGACGGAAGAGAGTGTGTGTATGTATGTGAACATTTTTTTTTCCGCATCCCTCTCTCATTTATCTATCAGTGTGGTTGCCTGAATGTGTATTGCCTGAGAAAAGTAAAGATGTGTATTTAATATATCATATACGAAGCTGATTCTATGTGTACACAGTTTTATCATATATATATATATACTATATAGATATACCTATATATATGTATATATATCTATATCTATATATATAGGCATATATATATATATATATATATATATATATGTATGTATATAATATGTTAGGTACTAAAGGTCTCCTCACATGTTGACCTGGGAGATTGGGAAAAAAATGTCCACCCTTTACCCACCAGATTAGAGGTATACAGGCGGGATTGAACCCCAGACCTTTGGATTGGGAGTCCTATGTCTTACCCACTTGGCTACCATGACTGTCATATCACACATGAAGTTGTTGGTGTGTGCATAGTAGGCCTGTATATATATCTTAGTTGAACATAAGGACATGTGCATTGGTATATCTTGGTTGAACGTGAGAATGTGTGCATAGTTTATCATAATTGAGCCTCATGTTTAGCATCATACACTATACCTGGTGGACGTACCCTGGGCTACCCGAACTGGCAGACTCACCCTGTCTATCCAGGTTTGTGTGATGAGATGCCTCTAAGCCTCACACCCTCAGTTAGCCATTTAGTGCTGCTTGCTCTCGGGTAGCCCATTCATTCTCTGGGCCACCATTATAACTGAAAGGACATCAGGTTAAGTCTTTGTCTCGCCTATCTCTTTTATCCCTTTGTTACTTTGTTTCCCAATATTTGCTTTTTTATTTGTTTCGGCCGTTTTGTCTCTCAGTCCGCTAATGAGCAATTCAAATGTTGACCTTGATTATTTTCCACCTTTCAGTGATGTTTTTTGAGTATACCCGAATATGAAATAAAGACTAGGTAAAACATAAGCAAGGTAGGGCCTCAGGACCTGGCTAGCTCATGGGCTTATGTGCAGGCTTAAGGCTTGTGCCATGATCACCATACACATGGCGCCTGTGACGTTAGTGCATATGGAATTTGTTCCGAGTGTGGAGACATCTTGAGAAACTGAAACTATAACTTTTTGAGTATATCAAAATTGACCTGATATGTGCATAGTAATCATATTCAAACTGATGGTGTATGCATAGCGTATTACATATTGTTTCAAGAGGGATTCATTGCGCTCTGGCATTCCACATGCCGTCTACTCAAATCTGTTTGCAGCTCTCTGGAAATGATTGAAATTTTGTCAGATGATGATGTGTGCACATGCAAATGTGTTGTTGCATGTGCATAGATATATAGAACATATGTGTGTGTGTGTGTATCTCGTGTGTGTGTGTGTGTGTTCGTTATTTCTTTTAACGTCTATTCACATATGTGCTTTTAGAAGGGGGGGGGGGGGGGGGAATGTGCGTAAGGAATGAATGAATCTATGTAATCATGAAGGCATTGTATCAATTAAGGTAACAATTAATGTAACATCAAACAAATTAACGAACAAAAGAAAAAACAGACATTATATCAGTCAGGCTTCATCGGATTTCTCGGGGCTGTGTGGGAGTTGCAAGGTATAAAACAGTTGGGCTGAATCAAAGAAAACGACCTACAGGACGGTGCAGTAAACGTCTAGCAATGTGTAAATACAGAGTGAAATCAGTATGTTTCTGTTTTAAGTTTGTAAATGACGCAGGGAAATAAGGTCGCATTCGCTGACAACACAAAAGGTGATCAACTGTTATAAAATCACCACAGATACATTTGATGGTTTTACTAAATTTAGTTCGAAGTGAATTGAGAATTAATCTGTAAGCTAAAGTTATCTCCTGTCTTGTAAAACCCTGGTAATTTACCGAGAAGGGGCGAAGGTCACATTGCGCTTTTACTTTGTTTTCTAATATAGCATTCATTTTCATGTTCAGAGAGTGGTAAATCAAGTTTAGTACTGCCAGCCCTATTCATTGCTGCATTTTTTGCTATTCTGTCGACCCGATCATTAAAAAGGATACCACAGTGTGATGGGATCCAACGAAAAGTAACCTGTGTATTATTTGTTATTAAACAATGAATTAGAAATTTTATCTCAAATATTAACGAACTATTTACTTTATGTTCGCAACATTTTAAGGATTGTAATGCAGATTTCGAATCTACACATAATAGGATACTAAACAAAGTTATGGGTAGATTACTATATATTTCAGTGCCATTAGGATGGCAACTAATTCAGAAGTGAAGATTGAATGTCCCTGTCCTAAAGAGTAAGCCTTTTCTACTTTAAATTTAGGAATTAGAAAGCCAGCGCCTGCTTTACCATCATTAGAACAGAGCCATCTGTAAAGATTTTTAAGTAATGTGAATATTTTTTGTGTAGATGTGACAGAACATCAATTGCTAACAAGTGTGGATTAATATCTTTTGTCAGGTCAGTATCAGTGTAGTTGATATCAAAAATAGCATTAGACAGTTCCCAGGGGGGTAGAGGACAACATATCATTTTATGTGAAACTTTGTTAGGTAATACGTGAGAAAGTTTGAAGAGCTCATTTGTGTAAGTGGATATTGTTTCTTGTGACTTTATTGTTCTTGCTCTCTTGGGGAAATGGATGTCGGACCGAATTTTAAGTTCCGTACTGGCATAATTAGCTACTGCATTTGCTCTAACTATATTTAGCAGTTGATAACTTCCTCCAATCTTCCAAGGGAAGGATGCTGGCTGTTTTATATACTTCTTGTGTTTTTGTATACACCGGTACCCCAAGAGTACATTTAATAGCTTTACTATCTAAACTTTGAAGTTTTTTCAAATAGCATTTTGGAGCTGAAAAATAGACCTCTTGACCATAAGCCAACTTAGATCTGACTAAAGCTGTGACAAGATGTAACAACGTTTTAGTATCCTGTCCTCAGGACTGTTTACTAATAATTCTTATTAAATTATAGCTTTTCATAGCTTTACATAACAAGGCATCAATATGTTCTTTCCACTGTAAACTAGAAGTCAATTGTACTCCCAGAAATTTCACGTGAGTAGTATATTTCAGTTCCTCATCACCAATTTTAAACAACGGTACTTCTTTCGGACTGAGACCATTATTAAAAAGCATCATGTGTGTTTTTTCATTGGATATTTCCAGACCGTTAACTGTCAAGTAAGTGGAAATATTATTAATTTCATGTTGATAGACCTTTTTAATGTATTTTATTTCTCTCAAGGAAGTCTTCCTTTTTAACGAAACATTCATCCAGATCGCTATATCATCAGCGTACTGAGCAACGTTTACATTGTTTGAGACTTGAGTTGGTAGGTCATAGATCAAAATATTAGATAATAGAGGAGATATTACGGAACCCTGAGGAATTCCCATGTTTACAGATCTTTTTTCAGAGAATGTATTACCTATTTTAGCGACTATACTTCGGTCATTTATAAATGTTTTGATAAAATTATAAAGATTACCGTTGAGACCAATATGTTTAAATTTCAACAAAAGTCTCGCATGCCAGACTTGATCGTATGCTTTTTTAAGATCAAAGAAGGTAGCTAAGACATTTTTCCTTTTAGCAAACTGATTTTTTATTTGAGTTGTTAACTTAACTAAATGGTCTGATGTTGATCTACCTTTTCGAAACCCAGATTGATTGATGGGTATTATATTATTTTTCTCACAAAAGTAACTCAGTCTATTCACTATAATTTTTTCCATTAGTTTTGAAACATGGGATGTAAGCGAGATAGGTCTGTAACTACCTGGATCTGAAAGGGGTTTATTAGGTTTTGGTATTGGTAACACAATCGAAGTCTTCCAAATGTCAGGTAAGCTACCACTTTCCCAGCAGTTTAGTATGATATTGTGTAAGTATTCAATCCATTTCTCTGGTAAATGATTTAAAAGGGTATATGAAACGCCATCCAGTCCTACAGCCGATTTTTTGTTGTTCAACGAGAGAAGGGCATCTTTAAGTTCTTTTAATGTAATTTTTGAATTTATGTACATGTGACTATCAGGGGCAGGATCTGAGTATGCGACGGACTCTTCAATTTTCCGTCTTTCCTCCCTTAGAGTAGACAAGCTACTGGAATTGTTCTTGAAAAGAAACTGTACAAATTCTTCAGCTTTCTCAGATGACGAAGGAAAGTCTTTATCTTTAATCTTAAGAGGAAATTGTAGTAAATTAAAACCATTTTTCATTTCTTTGACCTTATTCCAAATTTTAGGAAGATCTTTAGGCCCGGAAATTTGTTCAGAGCAAAAATCTGACCAATAGCGCTTTTTGGCTTGGGCTATAACTTTGTTTGAGTGAATCTTAGCCATTTTCATATTGTAATGGTCTTCTGGAGATTTAGTTTTTAAATAGAGTTTATACATTTTCTTTTTTTCATTCTTTGCTTCTTCACATAATTGATTCCACCAACTATTTCCAACATGAGTACCTTTGTTTACATTTTTCCTTTTTGGAATGGAATTGTTTGCTGCCTCATGTAGCGCGTCGGTGAAATAGGAATACATATCATTAATATTGACGCATTCATTAAACGTGCAATCTTTTCCCATTAAAATCTTCCGGTATTTTACCCAGTTAGCACGTTTGTACATATATCGAGGTATAATGTCATCTTGTTCTGGTGTGTTATCAAACGGTTCATTTATAACTGTAACAATTGGCAGGTGATCACTTCCGAGGGAGTCAGATGTAACATCCCACATGCTATTAATGACAAGGTCAGGTGATAACAAAGTTAGGTCAATGGCAGAAACCTTATGTTGAGGATTATCTGGAATTCTAGTTGTTCTACGTGTGTGTGTGTGTGTGTGTGTGTTTGTTTGTTGTTGTTTGGTTGAGTAATTATGGTATGGTCACCTGGTCAGTGGTTCATGTGTGGCTGGCGAGGTGTGCGCATGTTTGTGGGTGTGTAAAATTGTGTGTGTGGCTGCATGTGTGTATGTACTTATGTGTGTGTACATGGATATGTGAAGGTTAAACTGGAAATTATTAAAGTTTGGTCATCTAATGAAACCTTGGGGTGTGTGTGTGTGCGCACGCGCACACGTGCATGTGTAAAATTGTATGTGTAAATGTGTGTGTATGTATTTGTGTATGTGTGTGCATGCGTGTGTGTAGGTTGAATTGGAAATGATTGAAGTTTGGTCATCCGATGAAACTGTGGTGTATGTGTTCATGTGTGTGTGAGCATTTGTGTATAATGTGCACTATGCATGTGTGCTTCTGGGTGCATGTATGAGAGAGAGAGAGTGTGCACATTGTGTGTGTGTGTGTATGTGTGTGTGTGTGTGTGTGTGTGTGTGTGTGTGTGTGTGTGTGTGTGTGTGTGAGAGAGAGAGAAAGAGAGGTGTTAGATGACAGTATTGATATGGCCATACTGCTGAAGACATTTCAGACCTCTGAAATTGTGGAAAACCAAACCGACATGTTCTTTCTTGATCAAAACTACATTTAAAGTTTTAGACCTGGCATAGTGGTTGGTGCAATAGACAACTGACTTGGATGTGGATGTCCTGAGCAAACCTGCAACAATCCAAAAAAATCACTGTGGAAATGCCCCAGCTTTGAGCATGCTATGGACTTTTTGAAAAGTTTGGTATCATGCAGTGGAGTCACATCCACTTCACTCATATATCATTGAGGGTATTGAATTTGTTGATCAATACTGCAAGTGTCTATATCTCTTGCGCCTGGTGGCCTTTATGATGCAAAATAAGCATAAACTCTCACACAGTCTCAGTCTGAAGTGGAACTCTATAGCATCATCCTGGGCATTTCCTGCATGGACCATGTGCCAAACAGGGATGTCCTGGAGAAGTCCACCATGCCAAACATGAATTCTCTCTTCACACAACGATGACTGACTGGCATGTCTTATGTGTCTGCCACATGCAGGATGGCTGCAACCCAAAAGGCACCCTATAATAGGTATGTGTGTTTGATTTTATTATTTCCGAGTTGAGATGTTACATGTTAGTAATATGTCAGTACAACTGTTGAGTAATCTGACAACAAATGATATAACCTGATAACGAAAGATGTATGATGTGAAGGTCTGATGAATGGGAGATAATCTATATTTGCCTGACAATTAAACCTGGAACTTGTAACTATCCTGACAAGTGCTTCAAAACACTGAACGAAAAAAAAAAAAAAGTAAATAAAGAATACTAATAAAAATAAAATGAAATGGAAAAAAGGTAAAATACAATAAAAATAAATAATAAACAAAAAGTGTGTTCATAGCATTGCACATCCAGAAAATGAGGCTACTGTTTGTTCAGCAACCTAACTTGAGATATAGTAATCATTCATCAAGATTTAGAGAATGCTCTGGCACCAGATTTCACTCAGGAACTGTTTGGTTCTTTTGACAGAGTCATGGACACAGGATTTCATGTTTCAAGTTCAATCCAACCAATCCTGTAACACAAATTGACTTGTTCACTGCCCATCACCTTGTTCCAGTCGTTCTAGTGGTGTCATTATATCATGTTTGTCTCCCCTTGTCTAGATAGACTTGCCTGAAATGTACAGTTTTGCACAGGATCAAGTTTACCAGATAATTGTTGGCAGATTTGGATGGAGCACAAATGGAATTGTCCCCTTTGTATGATTATTACCTCTTGAAAAAAAACCCTCATAAGTCCAAGACACTGCACTGTTAACCATTTGACTCCTGCACCTAACCACCAACTGCAAAAACTTAACCCTTTGACTCCCTCACTTTACCCACCAGCTTCCTGCTGGAAGTTTGTTGGATAAGGTGAAGGAGTTAAAGGGTTAAGTTTCTGCTTTGCTGGCATGGTTGACAATGCAGGATGTTAGTGGATAGGGTGAAGGAGTGAAAGAGTTAACATAAAGAAAACATGACTAAATTGACAAATATTCCATCCCACTCACACAAACTGCTCTACATATATAACTTTGTTAATTCTGTTGCTTAATTTATTATTTTATTAATTGGTTATTGTTACTACTGTTCAGACAGAGAAGGTTAGCTGGAACAGATGTGATCATTTTTAAAAAAAATTAACTGGTTTGAAAAAGAGACGGACAGAAGGGGCACTTTTAGGTAAGAAAGAGACAGTATGTAAAAGTGTGTGTCCACAGGTACATTTGTTCACATGCGTACAACACAAAAACAAAATGTACCCATCTAGTTTATCCAAAAATATTTATTTTCCTCATTATGTACAGCCCAAAAGAAACCACATTTTTTCAGACAACTACTGCATTTCACACATTTCAGCCTGGTCAAAGGAAACATAAATGTACAAAACAGGTGCACACACTCACAATCACAACCTCGCACAGGAAGTTGAAAGAACAGTTATAAATACACAACAAACTGGCCTCAAAGTTCTGTACTTCTATTTTTGATCATTCATGGACTTTGGAGACTTTTCAAGGATTCGTTGCACTCGGATAATTCCATATGTGCTGCACTCAAATCTGCCAACAAATATCTGGAAGACTCCTTGAGCCTGTGCAAAACTCTTCATGCTAGCAAGATCTTGACATGGGAAGGGCAAAACAGTGATTTAAGAACCATTAACCCTTTCAGCGCCAGACATTCTGGATAGCAGAAACTCCCAGTGCCAGGCGTTTTCTGCAGCCGCAACATTGACAACAGTCACTGCCTTTAAATGCTTATAACTTTCCTGTTTCTTAAGCAATTCTCTTTGCTGAAAAGTTAGGGGAATCCCTGTGCGATGTGCAAAGTATGACCTTTTTTTCTCTCCCAAACGAAAGAGCGATTGCCACAAGAGCAATGTCACATGTACTTGTTGCAAAACTGCGACATCGGCATTGAGCCAGGCAGTCGCAAAAATGCGATATTGGCACCATAAGGGTTTTAAGCCAACACCCACCAGAATGATGGAAACGTTTAGACAGGCAGCCAACAAGCGAGTTTTTAACTGTGCAGACTAGGATTGGACTCAAGATAACAGGTCTTGAGTTCATGTATATATCAAAAGAACCAACCAGCCCGCATGATTTTGGAATTGCACTCTGATCATTTGTTAACTCTCAACCACGCACAGAGTGTGGTGATATTACAAGAAAGTAAGTCGTGGTCAGTCACAAAACATTAGGCTGAACTCATGTGAGAGTGGACACACACACACACACATACATACACACACAAACACACAGTCACACACCACCACAACACACACACACCACACACATAATACACACACAGTGACACACACACACAGTGACACACACACACTATGAAATCACAGGAATCCCAGATCTTGGCTTTCACCATTTTTCCTCTACATATCTTTCTTCCAAAAGTTTCACTCAATTTTTCAGACTATGATTATGAATGTAAAATCACCAATACCTCAGAGGCAGCACTGGTGAAACTGACCTTGTACAGTAGTAGCTTGACATGCCTACAGTAGAGAGTTCAGGACTCGCACCCTATACAGCAATGCAGTCAGGACTACTGCTCTGTATACTGCGCGCATATATGCATGTTAGAAATCCTCTAATATAAGTGTCTGATGGCTCATAGCTTATGGAAACATGAAAACACCCGGCATGCACTTCTACGGAAGATGGAGTATGCAGACCATGCCGCAAAATAATGCCTGAGCAAGATAATGAGCACATACCTGAGAAAATTCAAAAGCTAAAAACACAAAATAAAATACAAAACTTACTTGAGCCTGGTTTCAAGGACATTTCTTCTTTCAATGAGATCAGTATTTCTGAAATGCACGCATACCCTTACAGTTACACAAATTGAGGAAGATCTTTAAGACTGAAATGTTGCATTCTTAATAATAATAATAATAATTTATAATTACAATATTTATAGCGCAAAATCTTGATAAAATCGAATCTAAGCGCTGAAACAGACACGCACGCACGCACACAGCACGCACGCACCACGCACGCACGCACACACACACACACACGCACGCACACGGCTATAAATGGGGAGAAAGAATAAAAGCAATGGAAAATTATAGAGAGCATATTAACACACACACACACACACACACACACACACACACAGAGGCATCCGCAGGGGAAGAAAGAATGAAACCATTCCCAACATTAAGTACCATCATTTATCTGTTTAATTATTTATGATTTATTTCAAACAATCTAAACTCACCGCAGGCAACTCTATTCAAAGATGTGCTTAAAAAATAACGTAAAAATGGGATTATTAAAAAAAAAAAACCACAAAAAACCCCAGACATCTTGCAAAATTCACTTGTTTAAAAATTATACACACTTGTAAAATTCCATCAATAACACCTGAGTACAATAATCAACAGAATGTTGTAAAACTTATGTAGCCTACATGTATTATAAATGTACATTACATAGGGCCTACAATGAAACACACACACACACACACACACACACACGCATATACATGTATACATACACATATGTATGCACACATACAATCACAAACACCAACGCATACACACACACACATGTATACACACATAAACACAAACACACACAGTATACACAAACACAATCACACACACACACACACGCAAACACATACACACATGTATACACATACACCCCCACCAATCCCCCACCCCAAATTATCAATCACCTCTACGTACTGTTTTCATAGAAGGAAAGATTTTCCTTCATTTTCTCAGTGATAGAACAGAAATTATAAATTGTAATTGTGCCCAGGAGTAACAGGGTTCAAACAGCTCTGGTCATAATTTACAACGCCTACTGAAATTTATTATTGCACCAATAACCGGACTACAAAGCTGCTTAGGCTAAAAAAAAATTATGGGGGATAATCAAGTGGTCATGATGTTAGAATTCCAAATGAAAGGTCTGAGTTTAAACCTGCCAGGTGGGTAAAGGGTGGGTATTTTGGCAATCTCGTATGTGTAAAGGGTGGGTATTTTGGCAATCTTGTATGGGTAAAGACTAAAGGGTGGGTATTCTGGCAATTTCATGTCGACATATGTGCAAACCTGTTACTACCCGAACCTCCACTGAGTATGCACATACAGAACTACATACAGATAAGTCTGTTCAAACCATGGCAGGACTATATATAAAGCACCGTGTGCCTGAGATGTCGGCTTCATTTCTAATCCTTGTAATGTCAGACATCACATCTCCCCTACATTTTCTGAAGTAGTTCGATGCAGAAGCAGTAACACAGCTTCTTATTTGGTAGAATGGTAGCTATCATTATCTCTAATACTTTTATCAAACATATAATTGCTTTAATGGAAAATGCCATGACAAATCTTTAATGTTTCAAATCAGGGCAGACTTGAACTATGATGGGTGGAACTAGTATTTGGCACGCGCATCTCCTCTGGCACCATGGACCTAAAAAAGTTTAGGTCTCTGGCACTGTTTCTGGGCCTGCAGTAGGGCTGCAAGTATATCACTTTCAGTTTCAGCTTGACCAAATCCATGACTCTCGAGCCTACCCAGTTTCTCCATGTGCGTGTGTGAATACACGTGGAATCCTTAGTATCCCACTCTGCTGTCTCACAAGACAGAGCGCAAGCGGATATATACATATGAAAACTGGTGAGCTTGCTCTGTTCACCTGATCTGTCAGATTGGCTGGAAGGCTTTTAACCCTTTGACTCCCACACACTATCTACAACTGCAAAAACTTAACCCTTTGGCTATCTCACCCTATCCACCAGCTTCCTGCAGGAAACCGGTGGATAGGGTGAGGGAGTCAAAGGGTTAAGTTTTTGCTTTGTTAGCCTGGTTGGCAAAATTGTGCAAGGCAGGATGCTGGAGAGGGTGCAGAAGTCAAAGAGTTAAAGATCCTGTAGTGTAAGTAGTTTCAAGTTTGGTGAAGTATGGAAAGAAGAAAACACCCAGCATACACACCCACCAAAGACGGAGATGCACACTGTGCAGTGACATATAACGTCGGCACACGGGGGACTAGAAAACCGGAACGAAACGATACATGTGCATGTAATATGAAATCTGTGAACACTGCTCGCAAACAACAACAACTTGAAAAAAAATGAAATAACCGTAATCTACACCAGCTGAGATTTCTCTCACAATTATATTGCCTGCTTGTAAAAAACATATATGCCAATATTTTCATTTCATGAACAGCATCACATGATATAATTTATGAATTAATTAGAAAGAACTGCATTTCCCTCTTAGATGTTAGATGGTACCAAGCGCATGTCAAACAAAAGAAAAAGACTGATGATCACATTACCCCTTTCTCCCTCACCCTAGAATCACCCTCCAGTCAATTAATAGTTTGAAAAGAGAAAGACAGAAATATACTTTCCCTGCCGGTAACACTCACTGGTTGAACCAACTGACAAATATCCCATTTTTCCCTACTACCATCCTGTCCACAAATGATGAAACAAAGTCTATGCCACTGAGCTGAGGGTCATGAGTATCATGCTGGCCTATGTCTGATGATATGTAGGCCTATACTGTCTATGCGTATAAGCACACCACATCATTTAACCTCGCTGATAAGAGTCATGTTTTGTAGCCGTATCGTGTCTGGCACCTTCTCTTCCATTTTTCTGCCTTTCCATACTCTCGGCATCTGTGATGACTCCCCTCCCCTTCCCCTTTCTGCCTCCCCCTCCCTCCCCACTTTTCATTTCGTTGTACTCATCTGACATCTACTGCATACCACAATAAATGTCACAGCCCACCATCAAAGAGGAGGGGGAGGGAGGTTACTGAATGGGATGGAGAACATGACTGTACCAGTTAAATTCTCTTTGCCTGGCAAACTTCAGGAAAGAGTATTGGCTTGCAAAAATCTCAAGTGCAAACACTGCCCTTTGTATTTTGAGTAAATGGTGGGCACAGTGAGAAAACCAAGGCGTTCAGGAAGCTGGTGGGAAAGGTGAGGGAGTGAAAGGGTTAACATTAGAGTTTCAGGATCCACCCCCTGAATTCATAAAGTATTCTACATAGATCAAGTAAGCCAGTGGTACCAGGACAGCCACCGACAGGGCAATCACTAACACCTTCACCCAACTGATACCACAGTCTGCGCCATTCACCGACTTCTTCTCCAGGGGCTGAATGCTAGTGTTGGTCAACACAGAAACCACCTCGTCCAGCGATTCTTGTTCAGTGACTGTCGACTGGCGCAGTTTCGCCAGATCTTTATCCATTTTCTTCAAGAATCTGTTTGCCTCCCGCCCTGCTGGGAAAAGTTCTCACGTATGCTCACAGTTCGCATGATGCGGAACTGTGTTTCCGGATCACTGAAATCAAACGTCAGAACACAAAGAGTCGAAGGGGCGTCGGAATCGGAGAGGATGGTTTCTCTGTAGGACAATTTCTGAGGTCTATGTTTGGGTCCTTCACTGAGTTCTTGTTTCACCATTTCGGAGAGGTATCCATGGCGACGCATTGGTATCTTCAGCACTCGGAGGGCAAAGAAATCCTGGTCCTTGATCAGGTTGTTCACTCTCTTTAACTCTGACATCTGCAACATGGAAAGGAGGGTGTGAGTGAGACTAGAGGGAGACAGATGACTTAAACTTACATAGGAGTTTACAATTCAAGGCACCTGTACTTCATCTATTACTTGTAAACAAAAGCATCAGCAACAGCAGAAGCCACAAGTGAGAAAAAAATGAGTCAACCATCAAAGATCTGGTCATGCTGCTGGCAATACCTACTTTCACTTTCCCCTACGAGTATGCCGAGGGCTCTTTCAACATAAACAGGTATCCGCACCTTCTGAAAATTCTGTGCTTGAAATTTCCTCTTTTCTGTCACTGTCTTTGTTTCTGCTCTGCTCCTTTGCTTTTTGCCATCTCTTCCTATAATTTTCTGCTTTGCTGGTTCATGTATGTGTTATATAGGGCCTTACATATTTTAGGATTGATACTTCGGTGCATATCGTTGGTGCATTTTTGGCTCTACACTATAGAAATGTGATGTATAGAACTAGAAGTAATTTAGGTAACTTGGCCAGTTGTTATCAGTATCTTTGGTTATGTTTAAATTCATATATTCATGGCATATAATTATGCCCTATATCTACCCACAAGCCCTACATGCTAGAAAGGTCTCAAGTCCACTTTAGTGTATAGGTTCTGTGTACATCCCTCTACGAGTCTGAGATTGTAAGAGAAATGTATCTCTTCATCTGCAATGTTCTAAACAAGGAAAATAACAACAAGAATAAGTCCATAACACTCAGAACGAAGGCATTATACTAAAGCCCCATCACCTGAAAGAACCACACCTCAGGGCAACCCAACACACAACCTCTTTTCGCTCTCCAGGACAATTTATCATCCCCATCCCCTTAACAAATTTCAAACCATGCAACACTGCTGAGTTTACTGCCCCTGAAGTGATTGTCACTTGCAGTTGCAGTCAACACTACAGATTGCACCACCTAAAATCCTCTTAATCTTATTTGCTTGTTTCTGAGTTAGATTTGGTTAAAATCTTTGAAATTATGTAAAAAACAGTAAAATTACTAAAAATGATAACTTCTAAAAAACAAACTGATTGCTGAACATTTAATTCAACCACATCTATGCATGCACCCCTTCTGGCACCACAAATGTTCTGATTGTTATTTCAGATCATATTCACAAATATATAACAATCGTCACACCAATGCTATTCAACACATCACTGTCACTACCTTCGAAAACACTTATGTTGGAATGCCACCAAAATCACTGTCAGAGTTATCACTCAAATTCAAAACTTCATGTCGCTTTCTAAGTTCATGCATAAAGATTTTACTAAGTGGTGTTTTAAATTAACCTAGCTTTGCCATGATTTCAAAAGAATAAAAGAATATTGCTGTTAAAGGAAAACTCACGAGAGTTGCTTCCCCATGCAACTCTTGCTCGGTGTTCAAAGTCCTACCTTTTTCTGTTGTCTCTGACAACAGCCAAACCAATGAGTGGTAGTATCGGTTGCAGTCTACAGCATAATTTCGTAAAAACAGCAAATGATTGGATGTGGCCAAAAAAGAAAAAGAATAAAAAAGGAAGTTAACTCCTTTAGATCATCCTCCACCCATCATGCATAGAAAGAAAACACATGGACATTTATACACACACACACGCGCGCACACACACACACACACACACACACACACACACACACCATACACACACACACACACACACACACACACACACACACAGATGAACACATTAATCTTTCTCTCACACACACTAAGACACACAAATCATAATCTCATTTTTAGACTTCTTTGTTCGCACAAACTATCTTCATTGATCGGTTCATACATGTACATGTATACAGTACAGTAATACATAAAAATTTTATATACACAGTTTCTGGAGGGCATCCTCAGTATGGGTCACAAGGACTGCATCATTGACAAAGAGCATCCCTAATGAGTTATGTTCTGACCTTGGTCTTCAAGCACAGTCAGGCTGAGCAACTTCACACCAGATCAGGCTAGTCAAAGGCATATATATATCAAGAGAAGAGAGAAAAAAATTACCAAAGAGGGTAGGTGCTAGCACACATCCTTGCTTGATTCTGCTGCTAATGTGGAATAAGTCTCAAGAAGGATCCATCAAATTTATAACACTGATCCCTTCAAGTCAGTGTGGAATGAGATCACCTTGCTAAGAAGCTTTAGGGGGCAGCCAATCCTTCTGAGTTCAAACAGACCCTTCCTGTTGACAGCATTAGCATCCACACACACCCAACATAACCATATGTACCCCCCCCCCCCCCCCCAAAAAAAAAACAAACAAAAAAAACCAACAAAAAAACAAACAAACAAACAAACAATGTACAAAAACATGTTTAGACTACATGTCTGAACGGGAACCAGTGAACTCGTCACACGGTGAAGTCGTCACATGCCTCCAGTGATCTCGTCACAGTGATCTCGTCACAATAGAATAAAACTGACCCTCTTGTGAAAAGGGCCCTGTATCAGTGTATGCAATAAAACAAAGAATCATGAGTTGTTCTGAAATCTAAAATGGTATAAGATGGCTGGCAGCTCTCAGAACCTGGCGGGCTGTCCTCTCCCTGGTCACCAGGCGATCCCAGATCCTGAAGAGCTTGGCACTGGTGGACCTGGCATCAGCTCTTTGGCGCCTGATGATTGTTGACTCCTTCAGAAGCTGGCATCCCCTGGTCACAAGCCTGGATTCTTCTGCCAGTAGCTGCAGCATCAGATACAGGTTCAGGTTTCCTGGAAGCCTTGGAGTTCAGCCGGCGATGCCATCCCTCCACGTCATTGTTGGTCCGTATGCTTCTGTAGAAGCAGGACCAGCTGGAAGGTGGGCAAACTGCTGACTCAATCCATGTCTGGTGTATGTAGGTGCAGAGGTGGCGCTGCCCTTCTGTTGTAGCCTCCCCTTCCAACTCTGCCAGACTGCCGTCTATCTTCTCCCAAGGAAGGTATGGCAGTGCCAGGAGCTGTCGGCAATAAGTGTGGAATGCTGGGTTGTTTTGGTAGGCATGTTGCATCCCCAGCTCCTGCATGTGACGCCATACTGCTTGCCCCCAATGGAAGGAGCATCCACGAACATCAACCTCTGGAAATGCTGCACGGAAGGCAGCCCATGCAGCAGTTTCAAAGTCCATGGTGACGCATTCCAAGTTCCAGGAAAGATCCCTGTGTCAAAGCTCCTGTTTCAAGGCCAACAGCACAGCCAGATAATCCCGCCAACGTTTCCCGGACATAACTGCAAAGGCGAGTGGCAGCTGCTTTGTCTGGTCCTCCACACGGACAAAAGCGTGAATACTCCACAACTGTGCGAAGGGTGCCCTGACCACCTTAAATGTTCCGTCAGCATACCACCGTTTGGCCTGGCTGAGTAGAGTCAGCTGTTGCTCTGAGAAGAACAACACATGACGCTTGTTGCCCACAGTGATATCCACTGTATCTTCAAACTGGTCAGGCCAATGGCGCATATCCACTTCAAAGTCGAGGTCCTGGGATGGCATGGGTGACTGTGCTGGCGGTGATAATTGGCAATACGGCCGAGATAGTCGGTGCTGCGCTGGTTGGGAATGGGCCGTGACTCCTGGAGCAAATGCTCAGCAATGGTGTATGCTGACTGGTATGGTGCAGCTGCAGCTGTCTCCTTGAGGTTTCTGACCAGCTTTGCTTTCACCGCCGCTCCAGATTCTGCTGCATGTAGATGCTCCTGTGTGCCTCTGGTGAAGATGTCTCCTTCTTGACGGACCATCACCTGGCACTTACAGGCAGCCCGACGCCTGGTGCATCTCCAGTGTGTTGCACCATCCTTGGATTGCCTGTGGATGCCATAGGTAAAGCCCTCAGAATCAACAAGCAAGGGCTGACCTCGTGTGCCTCTGGCGATGATTTCAAACGTCAATGGCTGGTCCTCCATGATCGGTTCTGTTGTTACAGGATCGTCAGCCAGTGAAATCTCCTGCACTTCCACGGGGACCTGGAAACTGGCACTGCTCGTGCTGGCATTCATGAGTTCTTCCTCTACACTGACGTCCATAGACGTGGTTTCTTCTGGAAACGTAGGGTTCCTCTCCAAAAATGCTTCTGCCAGGGCAGTGGCCTCACAGTCTTTGCATTTCCACTCCAACTCTGTCTCTCCTCTGACAGCTTGTCTGTACACTCTTCGGTCAATGCCAGTGCCGCAAATACTATGCTGCCATCTTCTGCATGCCCCATCACACAACAGGGCCTCTTGTCGTGGTGTAACCTCATGCTGGCAAACGATGCAGATAGCAACTTCCATGATGACTCTGAAGTGACTTGCTGAAACTGTTGGAAGGAGGCTTTTATACAGGTAGCTGAAGTCGAATTGTGAGTAATTTGCTCAGTGCTGAGAACTCCTGTTTATAACTAGTCAACGCTGTGTGTGTGTGTGTGTGTGTGTGTGTGTGTGCGTAGGTGCGTGCATGACGACTTCACAGTGATCACGGTGAACTCGCCACACGTTTTTCAGCTGTGATGACTTCACCGTGTGACGAGTTCACTGGTATCCGTCTGAACCCACACACACCCAACATAACCATACGTACTCCCTCCCCCCCCCCCCCATCCACACACACACAAACACACGTGAAGACCTACTTACAATATATTGTCTGGTTCTAATATATCTAATCTATAAATGCATGTATCCTTGTTTTCGAAGTGTTAATGGAGTTTTCTTACCGGACACGCGTACTTCAGCGATAAACTCTGCAGCGTTTCACCGTCACTGATTTCTTTTTCGAAGAACAGCTCTTCATCTTCGTGTGGCTGACGAGAGGAGACAGCGCTGCCATTCTGACCACGTCTAGCTCGGATCTCTGGCATCTCAAATTCTGTTGTGTCTGTGTTGTCATCTTCAACCAGATCTCCATCTCCAAACACGTAGACGCGAGCTGTTTTGACATTCTGCACCTGACCCCTACTTCCAACTTGCGAACCGATTTCCCTTCCTTTGGAAGAGGATCGAACGTGCCCACTCATGGCGAAATCGCATACTCTGAGTCTGACACTATCATAAAGATCTTTTGCTTGTAAGTTTTGGTATTAATCCGGCGACACTGTCTGAATTATCCATGCTTTTAAACTTTTCGTGACCACTGTGACTGTGACTGTAAACACATAAAAAAACATTTTCAGGTGTCGAGGAAAACTTCATCCACGTCAAACATTGTGAAGTACGTCTGCACTTATTGTTAAGAGTAACCTCCCTTAACCCACGAAACATAGAATATGTGGATAGCAGCCGTTCGTAGTTTGTCTTGATGCGTGGATCTTCATATGGCACCTACGGCGGTGGTGAATATGTAATAATTACCGAGCCTGGAAATTCGGTGTCGAGAAGACTGAAATTGAAACCGTCTTAATTTTGATCTTCTTAATCTTGATGTACCTTGTAGAAACGCGAAGGAAAGGATTTGATCAATATTTGGCCTGTTAGCGGGTCGGTATTTCCCTATGTGTATATTATTTCTTTGGGCTGAGCATTATAACATAAAACTATTGCTGGAAATGGGTTCGTCAGTATCTAAGGATACCATTGCACACCCCCCTCGACTGCACTAAAGGACTTTCTGGCAGATCTGTCTTCCAGTGCTCTGAGGCAAATCACGCCTACTGTGGAAAGCCTCAAGAGAGATGGTAATCCTGCAGATCTGCAGATATAGAAGCTGATTGATTGATTGATTGATTGACTGACTGACTGATTGATTGATTGATTGATTGATTGAATTTGGTTCAATTTTTATGTCGGCACCAACCTCAGGTGATATGACCGACAGGGATAACCATGTTAAGATGGGACAGTGAGAAGGCAGGTTTTAATGTAGCGCAAACCGGGATTCGAACCCACAATCATAAGCATGTGAATCCGACGCTCAACCAATTGAACTACCTGGTACTGAGGCCTGCTGAAGAAGCTGGCAGCCCTGTATCAATGTATATGGCAGAAGGAAAAGGTTCCTCGAGACTTTAAAGATGTTATGACCATTCATTTCACTATGAAATTCGAACAGCGATAAGACCTTATCAGTCTAATAGGCCTAACCCTCATATTTTGGCTGTCTATCTATTAATATCAGGAAGAGAGTTCTTGAGTGTTATATAGAACCAATAGTTGTTGTATGGTTGTGAGGTGTGGAGAGTCAACACGCAAAGTCAGAACAAAATTGAGGCAACTGAAATGTGATTCTAAGAAGAATGTTGAGAGTTCCTTGGACATCAAAGAAAACAAACGAGACAGTCTTGAAGAAGGCAGACACAAGAAGATCATTAATAAAGAAGATTAGAAAAAGGTAAGCAAGATTTATAGGACACTTTATGAGGAAAGATAAACAAGAGCATCTTGTCACAACAGAAAAGCTGGAGGGAGAGAAACACCAGGAAGACCCAGGGATAAAATACAGGACAGATTTGCAGGGTGGCTGAGGACAGAGAGGGTGGAACATGTACTCGCAACGCCAAAGGACATATTCGTATGGAGGGCCGTGATCGCCAACGCCACGCGGCAGGGCACATGATGATGATGATGAACCATCATATCGTTGCTCTGCATTGCAAGGAAAGGTACTCACTTGCAGGAATCATCCTTATCAGAGCCATCACCCATGTAGCCAAGCCCATTACTTTAAATCCATGCACATCTGCTAGGGGCAAACAGCACCACTGCCCAGGGATGTGTTCTGTCACCAGATCTGTTTTCACTTTTCAGTGAAACCATCATGAGAATCCTAGAAGAAACCCTGGGATAAAGGTAAAAGGAAACATGACAAACAATCTTCTTTATGCGTTTTCAGAAAATGAAGAAAACGTACACAATCTTGTGAATGTAACAGAAACAGAAAGCAGAAATAAAGGGCTAGAGCTATAATAATAAGACTTAAGTCATGGTAATCAGTAAAAACAAGAAATCCTCTCATGTAAAATAACAAAAAATGGCACAACACTGAGACAAGCTGATAAGTTAAATATCTGAAAACAGTCATCTCACCATAGCACAGATGCAAATTAGAAATATCCAGCAGAATGGGTCTAGCTAAAAACAACATTCAAGAAAATGAAAAGCGGTCTTACCAACAATTGTCTATCAATTGACATCTAGGTGAGATGTTTGCAGTGTTGTTTAGAACCAATACTGTTGTACGGATGCGAAGCGTGGACTGTAGAATAATTGAATAGCTATCCATAAAAGGCCCCAAAACACGTCATGAGGTCAATTCCTAGAGATGGGTACGGACGGTAAAAACTAGGCAGCCTCAGAGAGAATCTACGAAGTCTACAAACCAATATAACAACGTATGATTGGCGATAGGCTGGTGATTGGCATAAGAGACGATGCTGTCAGAAGAAAACTTCTTGAAGAAGCAGATTTGGACTTAGAAAAGGCAATATTACAGATTTGTCGTACGCAAGAAGCATCAAATTTGCAAATAAAGTCCATGACAAACAATCCAGAAAGTGGAGAAGTACACCGATTGAGACGACAAGGGAAGTCGAAAGTGATCTACTCTCCTAGAAACTCCAATGCTTCAAATGCAGCAAGATCAAATCTACGCAGTTTCAGACACTCATCCACATGCAGTCGATGTGGAAAAGATGCACATAACAGATGACTGTCCAACAAAATCTGCAAAGTGTTGAAAATGCAAACGGATAGGCTATTACGCTATCTGTTGTAGAAGTAAAGCAACAGTTCACAAAGTAGACATAGAAGACGAGGAAGATGGAAATGAATACCTTGGAATGATAGTTGGTGAAGTCAAAAGTGATCCATGGACAGCAGAGGTCCAGATCAGCGGGACAAAAATGCTTTTCAAGCTCGGCACTGGCGCTGATGTAACAGCCATTCCTGAGAAAAGAGTTCCTCCAAAAATCAAGCTGCAACAAGCCAAGAAAAAGCTCTACAGGCCGGGTCGAACGGGAATTCATGCTGTGGGCAAATTTACGACAGCTCTTCAGTATGGTGAGAAGACATCAATGCAGGACATCTATGTCATCCGTGGATTAGAAGAACCACTGTTAGGTCGTCCAGCAATCTCAGATCTAAAATTACTTGCCAAGATCAATGACATAGAATCTCAGCAGTATCAAGAAGAGTTCCCAAAACTGTTCTCGGGCCTCGGCAAAACTCAATATGAATACAAGGTACACTTGAAAGAAGGAGTTCAACCATTTGCTGTTGCTGCTCCACGCAGACTTGCTTTGCCCTTGCAAAATAAAGTGAAAGAAGAACTGAAAAATTTAGAACAGGCAGGAGTCATCAAATCAGTTGACAAGCCTACAGATTGGTGTGCACCCATTGTGGTGGTTCCGAAGTCCAGCGGAAAGATTCGGCTGTGCGTCGATTACACTCGATTGAATGAAGCCATGAAGACGGAAAATTTCCACTCCCTACAACAGAACAATTATTGGCTAAACTAGCTGGAGCAGAAGTATTCTCAAAGCTTGACTGAAACCAGGTATTTCATCAGATTCCTTTGGCGGAAGAGTCCCAGGACCTAACTACCTTTATTATGCCATTTGGACGGTATTGTTTTACGCGTCTTCCCTTTGGCATCAGTTCAGGACCGAAAATCTTCCAGCGCATGATGCCACAGCTGCTGTCTGATATTCCAGGAGTTGTGTGTGACATGGACGATTTCCTTGTTTACGGCAAGAACCAGAGTGACCATGACCATACGATCAAGCATGTGCTTTCTCAGTTCACACAGGCTGGACTGACTCTGAATACTGAGAATGTGAATTCTCCAAGTCTGTAGTGAAATTCCTTGGACATGTTATATCCAGTGAAGGAATACACATCGACCCTGAAAAAGTCAAGGCGACTTTCAAATATCCAAGGCCAATGACCGTCAGCGCACTGAGGCGTCTACTGGGAATGCTGAATCATGTTTTAAAATTTGCGGGTTCCCACCTAGCAGACTGCAGCAAACTCCTGAGAGATCTACGAAAAGACCTTGAATGGACATGGGAAAGTAGTCAAGAAGAAGCATTCCAAAAGATCAAAGAACAGCTGACAATTGAGACTGATCATAAACCCCTTCTTGCACTTCTTCAGAAGAAGAATCTGGATGAATTATCTCCCAGAATGCAGCGCTTCCGGATAAGATTGATGAGGTATCACTACACAGTTGAGTACACTGGAGAAAAAAAATCTTGTCACGGCAGATGCATTATCATGAGCACCATCTCAGTCAGCTGACGAAAATGACAGGAGACTTGAAGAAGAGACCAACTTAACAGTGCACCAAGTCATCTCCAATCTATCTGCCACACAGAAGCGATTAGTAAAGATAAAAAGTGAACTTCAGAAAGATGAACTTTTGTTTGAAAGTGATTCATTTCTGTCAAGGTGGGTGCCTAGAGTCTGTCCAAAACATTCTTTTCTCAAACCATACTGGTCGGCAAGAAACGACATCAGTTTCCATGATGGTCTACTTCTCCATGGCACACGACTGATCATTCCTGAAAAGTTGAGACCAAAATCCTCAACAGACTACTTGCAGGTCATCAAGGGATAGTCAAGTGTCGTGCCCTTGCTCGAGAAAGTGTCTGGTGGCCCAAACTCTCCACACAGATAGAGACTCTGGTTGAAAAGTGCTCTACCTGCGTTAAAGAAAGAACGGTGCCACCAGAACCACTCATCCCATCAGCACTCCCAGATTATGCCTGGCAAAAAGTGGGAATGGACTTGTTTGAGTTCA
>JAPXFY010000013.1:54401954-54404454 GCA_030674185.1 Monoplex corrugatus
TCATCATCATCATTATTACATGCAACCACAAATAACCTATCAATATCTCAACGCGATCAGTTTCAAAATGTCATAGGTCAGATACTGATAACACTTAGACCGTGTTGAAAAGACTGAGGGCCATGTGTTGGTGAATAACTGGCCATTATTTATCACTTTGTGTCTATTACAGTCGATCAGTCAGACCAGCAACAAGGCTGGGTACCTCCTGTGTACACAGAGATCAGCGTGCCTCCATCGCCAACCAGTCGCTGTGTGTATAGGCAAGCCCCACTGGTACCCCTACCGACAGAGCCTACATGATAGATACGGACAGGGACAGAGGCAACTAGCTGTGCTGTGTTGTGGGGTGTGTTCATAGATATGGATAGGGGACAGGTAACTAGCTCTGTGTTATGATCATAGACGTGGATAGGGACACAGGCAATTATCTCTGTGATATGTTCATAGACATGGGTAGGAAGATAGGCAGCTAGCTTTGTCGCACTGTGTGATATGTTCATAGACATGGATAAAGAAACAGGCAACTAGCTCTGTTGCAATGTGTGATCATGGACATGGATAGGTAGACAGACAACTAGCTCGTTGATATGATCATACACATGGATAGGGAAACAGACAACCAGCTCGGTTCCATTGTGTGATATGATCATAGACATGGATGGGGAGACAGGCAACTAGCTCCGTAACACTGTGTGGTATGTTCATAAATTGTCTGGTGAATCCCCACTTACTATGGAATACCAAGAAACGAAACAATAGATATGCAAGACATGGATGGGGAGACAGGCAACTAGCTCCGTAACACTGTGTGGTATGTTCATAAATTGTCTGGTGAATCCCCACTTACTATGGAATACCAAGAAACGAAACAATAGATATGCAAGAAAAACGAGGAGCCCAGGAAAACCCACCACACAACAGCTTCAGCTACAGCAAGACAAGGAGCATCACCAGATCACCCCTTAAGCCACGGATAGAAAAAGGACGACTACCACCTTCTGTCTAGAATGTAGCAAGCGGTCAGGATGAGGCTCTGTGGACCTCAAGTTCAAACTGATGCCATTAACAACCTGATGAGATGAGATACACAGTACGCATGTCATTACAATGTAGCCAAGATTGTACCGATCACAGACTGATACAAATACTAGTATAAGATACAATACTAGGCAGGACCTCAGGACTTGACCAGCTCATGGGTTCATGTGCGGGCTTAAGGTTTATTTGGTAATGATCTTGGATCTTCTCCATCACATGGCACTAGTGGTGTCAGTGCATATGGAATTCATTCTGAGAACGGAGACGTTATCTTGAGAAACTGAAAACTGAAAACTGACCAGCCCCTCTGATCAAGCCGGGAACATCAAACAGCTGAACGCATATTGCAGCATTTTTTTTTAAAAAGAATCATCGCTCTCAGGGAGGTTACCTTTGTGCTCACCTTTTTTTGTTTTTGCTTTGTCTTTTTGTTTTTGTCCCATTATTTTTCACGCCACCTTAATGGCCACAGAAGTTGGAACAGTTTTTATAATGCAATGATGATGATGTCGATGACGATGATAATCATGATGCTATGGAGTTCCATCTTGGATTCAGACTGCGTGACAGGGCTGTAGCCTACTCTACGCTTACAATCATAATATAATTATCCCGGCGTCAACCAGGTCTGAGAGATACAGTTACCTATGGTGCTGATCAGAAGATTTGAGCAACACCCTCAATGACACATCCGTGAAGTGGATGAGACTCGACTGTGTGGTCCCAGTCTTTCAAACGAACCCATAGCATGCCCGACACTGGGTAGGGGCCGGTTAGAGCCATAAAGTCCCACAATGATATAGTTTTGAAGGGACTGATGGGATTCGAACCCACAACCTTCCAGTCGGTATTCCGTTGCGTTGACCTCTACACCACGGCGACTGGTCTCACATACTGCAGCATTATCACCTATGTCAAGTGGAGCAACAGGGGACATGGCCGACTGCAATTCCTGTGACCACAAAGCTCCACGGCAGCCCAGCCAGCAGGTACTGGGGGAAGAGAGAGAGAGAGAGAGAGAGAGAGAGAGAGAGAGAGAGAGAGAGAGAGAGAGAGAGAGAGAGAGAGAGAGAGAGAAACTGTAGAGTTGCAAAAAATAGCTGCGCACAACTCTAAAGAAAGACAGACTAAAACGCAGCGCCTGTGATTTAAACCATTTTCTGCCACGATCTTCTCAAACACAACGGTGACCAAAACTCACCGAAGGGACACAACTCTCAGTTCCTGGTCACTGGAAACAACGAAGGAAAATAACTCTTAGATCACAGGAAATCGCTACAAACAAACGAATATACATACAAAAAAGGTCACATTCATCGCCAGATCTTGCCTGATCATCTACATGTCAAACGAACGCAGAACAAGAAAATGTCAAATTATTACAACAATTTTCACCATACACCAATCTTCAACGTATTTCATAGTTGATTCTTAGGATAAAGGCATTAATCCGACAGAA
>JAPXFY010000013.1:54416954-54429454 GCA_030674185.1 Monoplex corrugatus
GTGTGTGTGTGTGTGTGTGTGTGTGTGTGTGTGTGTGTGTGTGTGTGTGTGTGTGTGTGTGTGTGTGTGTGTGTGTGTGTGTGTGTGTGTGTGTGTGTGTGTGTGTTGTGTGTGTGGAAACGAGCAAGGTCCACCACTTGGTAATGTTACTGCTGTGTGTGGAAACGAGCAAGGTCCACCACTTGATAATGTTACTGCTGTGTGTGGAAACGAGCAAGGTCCACCACTTGATAATGTTACTGCTGTGTGTGGAAACGAGCAAGGTCCACCACTTGATAATGTTACTGCTGTGTGTGGAAAGAGCAAGGTCCACCACTTGTAATGTTACTGCTGTGTGTGGAAACGAGCAAGGTCCACCACTTGGTAATGTTACTGCTGTGTGTGGAAACGAGCAAGGTCCACCACTTGGTAATGTTACTGCTGTGTGTGGAAACGAGCAAGGTCCACCACTTGTAATGTTACTGCTGTGTATGGAAACGAGCAAGGTCCACCACTTGGTAATGTTACTGCTGTGTGTGGAAACGAGCAAGGTCCACCACTTGATAATGTTATTGCTGTGTGTGGAAACGAGCAAGGTCCACCACTTGTAATGTTACTGCTTGTGTGTGAAACGAGCAAGGTCCACCACTTGGTAATGTTACTGCTGTGTTGTGGAAACGAGCAAGGTCCACCACTTGATAATGTTACTGCTGTGTATGGAAACGAGCAAGGTCCACCACTTGATAATGTTACTGCTGTGTATGGAAACGAGCAAGGTCCACCACTTGATAATGTTACTGCTGTGTATGGAAACGAGCAAGGTCCACCACTTGATAATGTTACTGCTGTGTATGGAAACGAGCAAGGTCCACCACTTGATAATGTTACTGCTGTGTATGGAAACGAGCAAGGTCCACCACTTGATAATGTTACTGCTGTGTATGGAAACGAGCAAGGTCCACCACTTGATAATGTTACTGCTGTGTGTGGAAACGAGCAAGGTCCACCACTTGGTAATGTTACTGCTGTGTATGGAAACGAGCAAGGTCCACCACTTGATAATGTTACTGCTGTGTGTGGAAACGAGCAAGGTCCACCACTTGATAATGTTACTGCTGTGTGTGGAAACGAGCAAGGTCCACCACTTGATAATGTTACTGCTGTGTGTGGAAATGAGCAAGGTCCACCACTTGATAATGTTACTGCTCTTTTCTGTATCTCTCCTGTCGTGTATCCCAGTCAGTGAAATCTTCCCCCGTGGGGATGCCGGGGGCCCTTTCTGTATAAACAGTATCCCCACCTTCTGGAAATTTTGTGCTACAAATTTCCTCTTTTCTGTCACTGTTTGTTTTTGCGTTGTTCCTTCGCTTTTTTTTTTCATTTCTTCCTACCATTTTCTGCCTTGCTGGTTCATTTACATGTATGTGTTTGATAAAGTCTTAGGAACCTTTTCTTAGGATTGACAATTGGGTACATGTATTGAGTGCATTTTTAGCTGTAAGGAAATGAGATGTGCGGAAGCAATTGCAGGTAATGTAGGCCCGCTTTTATACATGTTTCAGTGTCCTGAGTTATGTTTCAGTTTGTATACATGTTTGTTTTTTTAATTCCTCTGTGTGATAAAATGGACAGAGTGGTCAACGCCAGGAGCATCTCCTTAGATTATTTGCGCGAATGCATGAATATGTGTACTTAATTTAGGTTCACTTTTTTCTTGTTGAAGTATTTTATAGCCCTCATATGGCTCTTCGCAGTCCACTGGGCTTTAAACGAAAATAACAGTAACAGTAACAGTGAAATCTTCTTTACCAAACAAAACTCAGTTTCAGCATCAGTTTTTCAAGACAACGTCTCTGCGGGGGAATGAATTCGATAAATGCATAGACGCCACTGGTGCCATGTGATGGTAGATGCAGAATGAAAATGGCATAAGTCTTAATTAAACCTGCATGAAACTCGGGTAGATCGTCAACGGGAGTTTGGGCGGGGTGGTTGGTTCTTTCCATAGAACCATGGGCTCAAGAGATTGGCAGATACTTTTCTCATCCAACCGATTGGATAGACACTTTTTCATCCAACCGAATTCTTATCTGTCAGACGCTTTTCTCATCCAACTTATCCTTAACTGGCAGACACTTTTCTCATCCATTGATCAGACAGACGTTTTGCACATCCAACTGATCAGACATCAGATCAGAAGTTTCTCTCATCCAATTGATCAGACAGACGTTTCTCTCATCCAACTGATCAGACAGACGTTTCTCTCATCCAATGATCAGACAGACGTTTCTCTCATCCAACTGATCAGACAGACGTTTCTCTCATCCAACTGATCAGACAGACGTTGACAAACTGATCACACTTTCTCTCATCCAACTGATCAGACAGACGTTTCTCTCATCCAACTGATCAGACAGACGTTTTGCACATCCAATGATCAGACAGACGTTTCTCTCATCCAACTGATCAGACAGACGTTTCTCTCAATCCAACTGAATCAGACAGACGACTTTCTCTCATCCAACTGATCAGACAGACGTTTCTCTCATCCAACTGATCAGACAGACGTTTCTCTCATCCAACTGATCAGCATATGCTTTTCTCATCCACATTCATCGTCAAATCAGACAGATAGACCATCATCATTGTCACCCCACTTCTTTATCTGTATGTCTTTCTTTTTCCGCCAGAAAGAGAAGGAAGGAAGGAAGAAAGCACGAAGACAATTGAAACCAACATGCACACAAGAACCATCATCCTGCTCTCCATCCTGATTGTCGCCCTTGCCTGTGGGTCTTCAATGGCTGAGTCATCAGAATGTGTGCAGGGAGAGAACTGCCACCTACCGGACTGTTTCTGTCCCACTTTCAAACATCCGTTTTTTCAGGATGTCAAGGACATTCCACAGATAGTGTACTTTGGCTTCGATGACGCCTTACATTCACAGGTAAGAACGTGAAGGCATACGGAAAATGATGACCAAGCGTGTTGGAATTAGACACGCACAGACACACACAGACTTACACACACACACATACGTACATACACACATATAAACACACACACACACACACACTCACTCTCTCTCTCTCTCTCTCCACACACACACACACACACACAC
This sequence comes from Monoplex corrugatus, assembly GCA_030674185.1. Taxonomy (NCBI): domain Eukaryota; kingdom Metazoa; phylum Mollusca; class Gastropoda; order Littorinimorpha; family Ranellidae; genus Monoplex; species Monoplex corrugatus. Next base: position 54,420,055 of record JAPXFY010000013.1, read on the forward strand.
ACACACACACACACACACACACACACACACACACACACACACACAAACAAACATACACACACACAATGATGGGCATTCGAACCTACAACCTTCCAGTCGGTAGTCCGTTGCGCTAACCACAACACCACGACGATTGGTTCCAGACTGTGTTACTAAATAATCATTATAAACACATTTCACCAATGAAGGGAATATCAATCTGTATCAATACATGTAAATATTGAATATTGTTAAAACAAATCTGTATTAACCCTTTCACTGTCCGTAAGTTGCAAACATTTAACATTTCACTTTCTCACCCTATCCACCAGCTTCCTGCATGGTGAGGAGTGAAAGGGTTAAGTTTTTGCTTTGCTATCATGGCTGGCAATGAGGGATGCTGGCAGAGAGGGCGAGGGAATCAAAGGGTTGACAAATGTAAATATTGTCAAATGATCCAGCAGACTGCAGGATGAGGAATGAAAGGGTTAAGTGTTTGCTTTGTTGTTAAGGCTGACAATGCAGGACACTGGCAGATAGGATAAGGGAATCAAAGGGTCAATAAATGTTGTAAATATTATCAGCTGAACATTAACCTTTTGACTCCCTCACCTTATCCACCAACTACAAAATCTTAACTTTTGATTCCCTTACCCTATCCACCAGCTTCCTGCAGGAAGCTAGTGAATAGGATGAGGAAGTCAAAAAATTAAGTTTTTGCTTTGCTAGCATGGTTGACAATGCAAGATGCTGGTTGACTGATCGCGAAAGTTAAAGAGTTAAGCAGATTCGTGTCGTGAAATATTGTAATTTTTTTTTTCTAAAATCAAACTCAGTGCTAATTTTCTATGCAGGTGGGACGTTATTACAGCCAGCTGTTCACAAAGGAACGACGTAACCCCAACGGCTGTCCTATCACCATGTCACTCTACGTTCAGGACAAGTGGACCAGCTATGCCATGGTCAGTGCCTGTTAATGTCACCAACATTATTTCAATGACAGACTGATACAATACTAGTATAAAAATGTAACCAAGATTGTTCCAGTGACATACTGATACAATAGTAACATTAAATAAAACCAAGATTGTTTCAATGATAGACTGATACAATACTAGTATAAAATGTAACAAATTGTTCCATGAAGATTGATCATAGTATAAAAGACAGATGTCCAATGACAATATACAGATGTGCTATAAAATCAATGATAGATTGATACAATACTAGTATAAAATGTAGCAAATTGTTCCAGTGATAGATTGATACAATGTAGTATAAAATGTAACCAAGATATTTCCCAATGATAGTGATACAATACTGGCATAAAAATGTAACCAAATTGTTAATGATGATACAATACAATATAAAAATGTACCAAGATTGTTCCAATGATAGACTGAATACAATAGTAATATTAAAATTAACCAAGATGTTTCCAATGAAGACTGATACATACTAGATAAAAATGTAACCAAGATTGTTTCAATGAATACTGATACAATACTAAATTTAAAATGTAAACCAAGATCGTTTCAATGAAGACTGATACAATACTAGTATAAAAAATGTAACCAGATTGTTCCAGTGACATACTGATACAATAGTAACATTAAAATAAAACCAAGATTGTTCCAGTGATAACTGATACAATACTAGAATAAAAATGTAACCAAGATGTTCCATGACAATTGATACAAATAGTAAATGTAACAAACATTTTCAATGATAGATTGATACAATACTAGTATAAAATGTAACCAAAATGTTCCAATGATAACGATACAATGCTAGTAAAAAAATTAACCAAATTTTTCCAGGGGTATAATGATACAATACTAGAATAAAAATGTAACAGAATTGTCCAGTGATAGATTGAAACAATAGTAATATTGAAAAATGCCAAATCGTTTCAATGATAGACTGATACAATCTAGTATAAAAATGTAAAAAATGTAACCAATGATTGTTACAATGAATAGACGATACAATTGTAGTATATAAACAATGTATAACAAGAATGTTTCAATGATAGACTGATACAATACTATTTACAATAAATGTAACCAAGATTGTTCCAAGTGACAGACTGATACAATAGTAGTATAAAAATGTAACCAAGATGTTTCCAATGATAGACTGATACAATATAGTAAAAAATGTAACCAAGAATGTTCCAGTGACAGACTGATACAATAGTAATATAAAAATGTAACCAGGACTGTTCCAGTGACAGACTGATACAATAGTAATATAAAAATGTAACCAGGACTGTTCCAGTGACAGACTGATACAATAGTAAATAAAAATGTAACCAGGACTGTTCCAGTGACAGACTGATACAATAGTAATATAAAAATGTAACCAGAATGTTCCAGTGAAATGATACAATATAAATAAAATGTAACCAGATGTTCAGTGACAGACTGATACAATAGTAATATAAAAATGTAACCAGATGTTCCAGTGATAGACTGATACAATAGTAATATAAAAATGTAACCAGACTGTTCCAGTGATAGACTGATACAATAGTAATATAAAAATGTAACCAGGACTGTTCCAGTGATAGACTGATACAATACTAGTATAAAATGTAACCAAGATTGTTCCAGTGACAGACTGATACAATAGTAATATAAAAATGTAACCAGGATTGTTCCAGTGATAGACTGATACAATAGTAATATAAAAATGTAACCAGGACTGTTCCAGTGACAGACTGATACAATAGTAATATAAAAATGTAACCAAGATTGTTCCAGTGACAGACTGATACAATAGTAATATAAAAATGTAACCAGGACTGTTCCAGTGATAGACTGATACAATACAAGTAAAAATACAGACTAGATAAAACATAGGCTAGGTAGGACCTCAGCACCTGGCCACCTCATGGGTTTATATGCAGGCGTAAGGCTTGTGCCGTGATCACCATACACATGACACCTGACGTTAATGCATATATAAGTCATTCCGAGCGTGGAGACGTCATCTTGAGAAACTGAAACTGAAACTGAAGCTTCTTCTTCTTCTTCTTCTTCTTTTTCCTTCCTTTCTTCTACTTCTTCTTCTTTCTTCTTCTTCCTCTTCCTCTTGTTCTTCTTGTTCTTCTTGTTCTTCTTGTTCTTGTTCTTCTTGTTCTTCTTGTTCTTGTTCTTCTTGTTCTTGTTTTTCTTGTTCTTCTTCTTGTTCTTCTTGTTCTTCTTCTTGTTCTTCTTGTTCTTGTTCTTCTTGTTCTTGTTCTTGTTCTTGTTCTTCTTCTTGTTCTTCTTGTTCTTCTTCTTCTTCTTCTTTTTCTTTCTTTCTTCTACTTCTCCTTCTTTCTTCTTCTTCTTCTTCTTTTTCTACTTCTTGTTCTTTCTTCTTCTTCTTCTTTACCGTTCTTTATCCTGCCTTAATTAAAGGTAGCCATATTCCGTCTTTGGAGAACTAAGAACAGAATTTGGAAGCAAGACAGGTGAATGATCTGGAAGACAGAAATAAGAAAGTCATGTGAGCAAAAGAGAGAATGATAGGAAAGAGAGGTAACCCTAACTACCTAAAAGTAAACTAGAATAGCTCCGGTGGTTACAAAGCAGGAGAGGATCTTAATGTTTGCTTCTACACAGTATCCCATTGGGGGTGTCCATGTGAACTTACTCATTCTCTATGCATGTAAATTCTTAAAAACCTAATTCTTAATTATCATTCACATAAACTTATTCACTGACCATGAATAAATTGAAATTAATGTTTAATCAATATTTCATATGACCTCTAATAATGGCTATGCAGGTGAACTTTTGTATTGAATTTACTGTCTAATCAATTACTCTTTTTTTTATAAGTTTTATCAATGATTATGCAGATGAATTCTTACAGTGAAATTAATGTTTAATCAATTATTCATTTGAACTCTATCAATGATTATGAGGCTGAAATCTTATGTTGAAATTAATGTTTAATCAATTATTTATATGCATTTTATCATCAATAACTCTGCAGGTGACATCTTACATTGAAATTCACGTTAAATCAATTATTCATTTGAACTCTATCAATGAATATGCAGCTGAAATCTTACATTGAAATTAATGTTTAATTATTTATTCATATGAACTTTATCAATGATGATGCAGGTGACATCTGACATTGAAAGGAATCAATCATTCATATGAGCTCTATCAACGAATACGCAGGTGAAATCTTACATTAATCAATTATCCGTATAAACTCTATCAATAATTACGCAGGGGACTCGCAATGAAATTAATGTTTAATCAATTATATATATGAACTTTATCAATGATTATACAAGTAAAATCTTACGTTGAAACTAATGTTTAATTAATAATTCATATGAACTCTATCAATGATTACACAGGTGAAATCTTACATTGAAACTAATGTTATTAATCAATTATATGAACTCTATCAATGAGTACACAGGTGAATTCTTACATTGAAACTAATGTTATTAATCAATTATTAATCAATTATATGAACTCTATCAATGATTATGTAGGTGAATTCTTACTACCAACGGGGCATGGAGATCGGCAGTCACAGTGTGACCCACACCAACATTGACACCGGACAAAAACTGATGTTTGAGGCAGGGAGACAGAAAGACAATCTCACACGTGTGGGACATGTACCATCTGATCAGGTAACACATTGTGTGTGTGTGTGTGTGTGTGTGTGTGTGTGTGTGTGTGTGTGTGTGTACGTTGTTGTTGTTGTTGTGTGTATGTGTGTGTATTGTGTGAGTTTGTGTGTGTGTATTTGTGTATATGTGTGTGTGTGTTTGAGTGTGTGTGATTTGTGTGTGTGTTTGTGTGTGTTTGTGTTTGTGTGTTTGTGTGTGTGTGTGTGTGTTTATGTGTATGCATTGTGTGTGTGTGTGTGTGTGTGTGTGTGTGCATATGTGAGTGTATGCATATATACATACATATAGAAACATATATATGTATATATATGCATATATATGTATAAATATATATATATATATATATATATATATATGTGTGTGTGTGTGTGTGTGTGTGTGTGTGTGTTGTGAGTGAGTGTGTGTATGTAATTTTGTGAGTGCTTGATGGACTAAGACAGTGACTTGTTGATTAATTGATTATTTGCCTGACTGGTTGACTGACTGACTGATTATGTGAATAACTTAGTGACTGATTACCTGACTGACTGACTAATGGGCTGACTACAGGTGTAACTGACTGGCTATCTTACAGACTGATTAGCTGACTTCATGAGTGACTGATTGACCGACTGATTGACTGACTGACTGACCGACCGACCAAGGAATTGATTGATTGACTGAGTGAGTGAGTGAGTGAGTGAGTGAATGAATGAATGAATGAATGAATGAGTGAGTGAGTGAATGAGTGAGTGAGTGATTGACTGACTGACCAACGAACTGATTGACTGACTGACTGACTATCTGACTGACTGGCTGATTGACTGACTGTCTGACTGACTGACTGACTGATTATCTGTCTGTCTGTTTCTGACTGATTGGCTGACTGACTGATTATCTGACTGACCGACTGACTGACTGACGAACTGATTGACTGACTGACTAAATGAATGAATGAATGATCGACTGACTGACTGACTGACTGACCGACTGACTGGCCGACGAACTGATCGACTGACTGACTTGACTGACCGACTGACTGACTGACTGACTATCTGACTATCTGACTATCTGACTGACTGACTGACTGACTAACTGACGAACTGATCGACTGACTGACTGGCTGAATGACTGACTGACTGACCGACTGACTGAGTGACTGAAACACTACCAGATCGATGGTCTGATACACTGATTTCTCCAAAAACAACAGATCGTAGGCTGGAGAAGCCCTAACCTGAAGACAGCAGGGAACGCCCAGCCGGACGTGTTGAAAAAACTGGGCTACACTTACGATATCTCTCTCACCTACGCGCGCCGCAACGCGCAGGACTCCATCCCTTGGCCCTATACCCTGGATTATGGCTACCCTTACTCCTGCTCCGTGCAGCCTTGTCCGTCTTCTACAGCCAAGCATTCTGGATTCTGGGAGATCCCTGTGCCTTCTCTTTACGATCCAGAGTCTGGCTACCCTTGTGCCTATGTGGACAGCTGTCGGCCCTCTGATGAAAAGGCGGCTTTGGAGTATCTATGGAGTAACTTTGAAAAGGTACGGGAAAGGGGGAGAGATTCTTTAAATGCAGGGAAACGGGCAAACGAACTACTATAAAACAAACAAACAAACAAATAATAAAAGAAACTGACTAGAAAGGAAGCAGACAAATAAGCAAATGTACAAAGAAAGAAAGAAAGAAACATCCTCCTCCTCCTCATCATCGTCATCATCATCATTATACGAGGGTCACTCATTATGTTTTGCAATCTGGTTTTTCAACAACACTTACAACCTCTCTGTCTACTCCAGTTTTTCGAAGAAACCCCCCTCAGCCTGTACACATTTGACCATCCTCTCAAACCAGCTGTCTATGACATCAGACCACGTTGACCGGGATATGTCCAAAATGACGCCCTCGAAGAAAGCTCGGGCATCTTCGGCGTTCTGAAACTGCTTTCCCTTCGGCTGCCTTTTGACGGAAGGGAACAAAAACCAGTCACAGGGGGCTAAGTCAGGTGAATATGGTGGGTGGGTGACCAGCTGAACATCATTGGCGGCTAGAAAGTCCAGAGTTACAGCTGCTGCGTGCGCGCTGGCATTGTCATGATTGAGCAGTAGACCACGGACACCCGTTCGGGGACGCCGTTTACACCATGCCTGGAAGACTTTAGGCAAACAGTGGTTGACATACCAGTCAGCTGTAACCGTCTTTCTGTCCTCAAGCGGTATGGTGGCAACGTGGCCGAATTTTGCAAAGAAACACGCTATCATTTGTTTGGAAGCACTTCTGTTTCTTTTGAATTTCACAGGTGGATTCTCATCTGGGAAGACCCACACCGCCGACTGTTGCTTCGTCTCGGGGTCGTATTGGTATACCCAGGTTTCGTCTCCTGTTACGATGTCCCAAACGCGAGGAGACCTTCCTCCGTCAAATTGTCTTAGCATGTGGGTGCACCAATCCACCCTACCCCGCTTCTGCTCTTCACTCAGGTTATGGGGCACCCAACGGGCACAACGTTTCCTTACGCCAAGGCAGTCGTGAAGAATGCGAGTGAGACTTCCCGATGAAATCTTCATGATATCCTGTATTTCAGCGTATGTCATTTTTGGGTCCTTCTTAATCAGGGACTCTATCCTAGAGACGTTTTCTGGGGTAACGGTCGTTGCCATTCGACCACAACGGTCATCGTCTTCCGACGTTCTCGCTCCAGACATGAACTGTCTGAACCACCTGAAAACAGTGGCTTTGGACGGAGATTGATCTCCAAAACAGTGTTTTAAACTTTGAAAGCACTCTTGAAAAGATTTTCCTTGGCAGTAGTCATAATACATCATAGCTCGAAAATCCCTTCGCGAAAGGTCAACACTGCAGGCAGAAGACCGATCACCCTTACCGGACATTTTGTCGCATGGAATGACAATGGTTGTACGGAATCAAGTAAAAATTTTTGTCACAAGTATTACGAAATTGGTCTATGATGTAATGTAAAAAACAAAGTAGTGACGTTATTAGTTCGTCTCGGTTGCAAAACATAATGTGTGCCCCGTATTATCATCATCAACATCACCATTATTACTATCGTTAGTAGCGTCATCATCATCATCATCGTCGTCATCATCATCATCATCATCATCATCATCATCATCATCATCATCATCATCATCATCATCATCACCATCACCATCATCATCATCATCATCATCATCATCAGCAGCAGCAGCAGCATCAGCAGCAGCAGCAGCAGCAGCAGCAGCAGCAGCAGCAGCAGCAGCATTATTATTATTATCATTATCGTTATTATCGTTCTTTTTGTTGTTATTATAACGGTTGTTATTATTGTTTTTATTATTATTGTTATTATTATTATTGTTATTATTATATTATTATATTATTATTATCATTATCATCATCATCATCGTCATTATTATACTTATTATTGTTATTATTATTATTATTATTGTTGTTGTTGTTATTATCATTATTATTATTATTATTATTATTACTATTATTATTATTATTATTACCCTCCTCCTCCTGCTCCTCATTATCATCATCATCATCATCATCACCATCATCATCATCATCATCATCATCATCATCATCATCATCATCATCATCATCATCATCATCATCATCATCATCATCATCATCATCATCACAACTAGAACTCGAACCAAGCTCTGGTTTTTTATCTGGCATTTTTTAAACTGGTCGGGTATTCCGTAAAGGATCTCCACGTTGCTCATTTTTTTCATGTATAAAACGTTATGTATATAAATTACAAAAACCAAACCAAGTGACTAAATAAACACATGTCGATGTGTGTGTGTGTCAGGTGTACAAAAGTAACCGAGCCCCATTCGGCCTGAACATGCACGCCGCTTGGTTCTACACATCTTCCTACCTGAGGGCCACCCACACCTTCATCCAGCAACTGCTACAGCACCCTGATGTCTACATCATTAGTGCCAGACAGGTGCTGGACTGGATGAGGAACCCCGTTAAGGTACGTCGTCTGACTCTTTACTTTCAGTTTCAATTTCTCAAGATGACGTCTCCTGTGCTCGGAATGAATTCCATATGCATTGATACCACTAGTGCCATGTGATGGAGAAAGTCCAATATGATCATGGTACAAGCCAAATAGCCAGCAGAATCGGCCAAGCCAAAACAGCATTCAAGAAAGTGAAAAGCCTTCTTACCAAAAAATGACATCAATTAACATCGGGAAGAGAGTTCTTTAATGTTACATAGAACCGATACTGTTGTACGGTTGTGAGGCATGGATAGTCAACACGCAAAGTCAAAACATCTGATATGCATCTACCGTTTGTTGAGAGTTCCATGGACAGCAAAGAAAACAAACGAGACAGTTCTGAAGGATGCAGACACAAGAAGATTATTAATACAGAAGATTAAGAAAAGACAAACAACATTTATAGGACATTTTATAGGAAAGGAGAATTAGAACACCTGGTCATAAAGGAAATCTGGAGGGAAAGAGAACACCAGATAGACACAGGGAGAAAATATTGGACAGACTTGCAGGGTGGCTGAAGGCAGAGAGGGTGGGAGACGTACTTGCAGCGACAGGGGATAGATTCGTGTGACGGGTCATGATCGCCAATACCATGCGGCAGGGCACATGATGATGATGATGATGACGACGACACGACGACGACGACGATGATGATGATGATGATGATGATGATGAAAACCAAAAGCCTGCATATAAACCCATGTGTTGGTAAGGTCTTGACGTCCTACCTACTGTACGTGTTTTATATCCGCTGTT
>JAPXFY010000013.1:54454454-54456954 GCA_030674185.1 Monoplex corrugatus
CTCCTGAATGAAGTTAGAATGAAAAGTGGACTTTTTCTCAAGACGGATTTATCGCACGCGGACAATTCGTACATGTTCATTTTGGGTCTTCAGAATATCACATTTAGAGAGAGAGAGAGAGAGAGAGAGAGAGAGAGAGAGAGAGAGAGAGAGAGAGAGAGAGAGAGAGATGCATACCTATAGACATGCGTACACAGACATCCATTCATACATGCATATAAATATAGTACACACACATACACACAGACACACAGACACACACACACACACACACACACACACACACACACACACACACACATGTATATATATATATATATATATGTATATACATATGTATGTATGTAAGTATTTATGTATGTATGTATGTATGGATGTATGTATGTATCTATCCATCTATCTATCTGTTTATGTATCTGTCTATCTATTTATGTATCTATGTATGTATGTATTTATGTATGTGTATGTATCTGTCTGTCTCTCTGTCTCTGTCTCTCTCTCTCTCTCTATATATATATATACACACATATAGATCTATATATACACACATATACATATATATATACACATATACATATATATATATATACATATATATATATATATATATACATATATATATATATATGTATATATATAGAGAGAGAGAGAGGGAGAGAGAGAGAGAGAGAGAGAGAGAGAGACAGAGAGAGAGACAGAAGAGAGAGAGAGACTGAGAGTGAGAGAGAGAGAGAGAGAGAGGGAGAGAGAGAGAGAGAGAGAGACATACATGTATATGCACACACACACACACACACACACACACACACACACGCACACACACTTCAACAAACGTGCACACATACGCACACACACGTATACACACACGCGTTGGAAGATTCTGTGTTTGTGCTCTTTTATATCTTAGTTTTCGTCATCACTTTATGTTCGTTCACGCGCGCGTGCGCGCGCGCGCGGTGTGTGTGTGCGCGCGCGCGCGCGCGAGTGTGTGTGTGTGTGTGTGTCTGTGTGTGTGTGTATGTGTGTGTGTGAGTCTGTCTGTGTCTGTGTCTCTGAGCATGCATGTGTGTGTGCGTGCGTTCGTGAGTGCGCGCGCGCGTGCGTGCGTTTATATGTGTACACTTTAATTCTTGTGCAACGCCCTACCTACTTTTTAGTTTAATACAAATAGATTAGTAACAGCAGATACATAAGTCTGTCTATTTGCCAATATCTATACGGTCGGAAAATAAATTTTTACTGCATTTAATTTCATATATCTCTCTTTCTCTGTCTCTCTCTTTGTCTCTCTCTCAGTCTCTCTATCTGTCTCTCTCTCTCTCTGTGTCTCTGTCTATGTCTAGCTGTCTGTCTGTCTGTCTGTCCCTCTTAAAACTGATATTCTAATCTTGCAATACTTTGATGTGTTTAAACCATTCCAGTGCATCTGTGTGTGTGTGTAAGCTATTCATAGGCGAGCGACGGATGTCAGAAACTCGTTCTGTTTTTTCTTTTTTTTTCCTTTGCTATGCTTATCTTCGAAAGTAATTTGTTCTCTCTCTGTCTGTCTCTGTCTGTCTCTGTCTGTCTCTGTCTGTCTCTCTCTCTGTCTTTCTCTTTCTTTCTCTGTCTCTGTTTCTCTCTGTCTCTGTCTCTCTCTGTCTCTGTTTCTCTCTGTCTCTCTGTCTCTCTTTGTGTCTCTCTCTGTCTTTCTCTGTCTCTCTCTGTCTGTCTGTCTCTCTGTCCCTCTCTCTCTCTTTCTCCCCCTGTCTCTCTTTCTCCCGCTCTCTCTGTGTTTCTGTCTCTTTCTTTCTCTCATACACATTCTCTCCCTCAATCTCTCTCTCTCACTCTTTGTTTGTGTCTCTCTGTCTATCCGTTATCTTCACAGACACACAGACACACAGACACACACGTACAAACTCCCACAGAGACACACAAACAGACAGACAGGCAGACAGACACACACACATACACACACACACAAACGCTCTGTCTCTGTCTCACACATACTCTCTCTCTCACTTTCTCTCGTTCTGTCTATCTCTTTTTGTCTCTCTCTGTCTCCCTCTCCCTGTGTCTCTGTCTGTCTGTCTCTGTCTCTGTGGCTCTGTCCATCTGCCTGTCTGTCTGTCTCTCTGTCTCTCTCTCTCCATGTCATTCTGTCTTTCTCTCAGCTTTCTCTCACCAAAGACAATAGTATAGTACCAACTGTGTGTGCCTGCTCTCTTTGCTCTCACTCTCATTCTCTGCCTCTTTCTCTCTCTCACCTCTCACATACGCACACTCTGTCTCTGTCTATGTATGTCTCTGCCTGTCTGTCTGTCTCTGTCTCTCTCTGTCTCTGTCTGTCTGTCTGCCTGTCTGTCTCTCTCCTCTCTTTCTCTATTTGTGTTCCTCTCTCTATTCTCTCTCTCTCCTCTCTCTCACTCACTCTCTCTCATTCTCTCTTTCTTTCTTTCTTTCTTTCTTTCTCTGTTCCTCTCTCTCTAATCTCTCTCTCTCTCCTCTCTCTCTCGCT
>JAPXFY010000013.1:54461954-54489454 GCA_030674185.1 Monoplex corrugatus
CTTCTTCTCCTCCTCCTCCTCCGTATTCTCCTCCTCCTTCTTCTTCTTCATCATCATCATCATCTCATCATCATCATCATCATCATATCATCATCATCATCATCATCATCTCATCATCATCATCATCATCATCATCATCATCATCATCATCATCATCATCATCATCGTCGTCGTCGTCGTCGTCACCATCACCTCCTCCACCCACCATCACCACCACCACCACCACCACCACCACCACCACCACCACCACCACCACCACCACCACCACCATCATCATCATCATCATCATCATCATCATCATCATCATCATGATCGTCGTCGTCGTGTCGTCTCGTCATCGTCATCGTCGTCTTCTCTTGCCATTCGAAACGAAATGTGTCTGGCATTTGTGGTACGCGATGACAGATTTTGCAGTGGGGTGTCTTATCTTGTTCAGACTCTTGTATGGAGCGCTTTATGGCTTGAATGTTCTGTCGGTCCCTGAAGGGTTCTGCAGGGGTATATGCACACTGGGTGGTTATTTCTAAAAGAACAAATCATTTGTTTGCTAAAAGACAAGGTATGTCTCGTTTCATCTAAGTCTTGCGTCTTCAGGTAAAAAACAAACAAAAACAAAACAAAACAAAAGAAAACAAAACAAAAAAACACACACACACACATACACATAGATTAAATCGTTTTACCAGTATGTAATGGATTTTTTTTTTTTTAACCAGAGTTATGCTCTGCATATTTGAAAAGAAAAACACGACAAAAACAAACAAACAAAAAACAAAACAAAACAAAAAACCTACAAAAACAAGAAGAAGAAGAAGAACAACAACAAAACCACACCTACACACACACACGCACGCGCACACAACACTACAGACACAGACACACACACACAAACACAGACACAGAACAACATACAACACAGACACACAGACACACAGAGACACACACACACACAACAGACACACACACACACACACGGACAGACACACACACACACACACACACATTATCTAAACAAAGGACAGTGCTATGCAGGTTGCACAAAAGGGTCACACACTATACACTCACTCATACCTTTCAAATAAAAATGTACCATGGTCAAAACCATGGCCGAGCCACTTAACATCAAACACCTTCCTAATGAACGCTTCGAACTTCGCGATGTGAGATATAAGCGCTGTGCATCAGACTCCTTGGGGAACCTCTTCAGAGATGGCCATCCAGATGCAATTTTCACGTTTTCACAAGAGATCAATAGATTTCATATTATATGATCATGCTCGTAGCAAAGAGTTTTAAATTCATTTTGGACTTGAAAGGCTAATCGTGTTGCTTGGTTTTGAAGTGTTGTCTTTTATATTTAAGTGGAAGCTGTTTCTTTTTATTTTAACGTGGTGTTAATCCTGATATGGTTCTAGCGGTCGGCTGAGCCATAAGAAATATGGACTTGAACAAAGTGTTTAGATCGTCACGTTGATAAAACACGGGGTTCTGTCTGTCTGTCTGTCTGTCTCTCTGTATGTATGTTTGTGTATTTTTGTGTGTATGTGTGTATTTGTGTATATGTGTGCGTGAGTGTGTGTGTGAATGTGTATGTGTGTGTATGTGTGCATATATGTTTTGTGTGATGTGTGTGTGTGTATGTGGGTATGTGTGCATTGTGTGTGATGTGCGTGTATATGTGCAGTGTGTGTGTGTATGTGTATGCGTGTATGTGTATGTGAGTGTGAGTTGTTGTTTTCAGCAGGATGCTTGGCTCGTGTAAAAGAATCATGTACACAAAGATCTGTTGTCTTGCGTTCAATCCCCAGCCCATAACAACACAACACACAACACAAACACACACAACACAAACACAACACAACACAACACAACAACAACACAACACACACACACAACACAACACCAACACACACACACACAACACACACACACAAACCAACGACAACCAACACAACACAACCACACCACACAACAACGACACGACCACACACACACACACACCCAACACACACACACAACCACAACCCAACCACACCAAACCAACACAACACCAACACAACCAACCACACACACAACCAACAAACACAAACAACCAACGCACGAACCACGCAACGCACAAACAACCAACCACACACACACACACACACACCACACACACACACCAAACACACCAAACCACACCACACACAACACAACCACACCAAACCACACCACACCACACAACCACACACACAACACACACACACCACACCACAGCACAACACAACACACACACAACCACAACACACCACACCACACACACACCACACCACACCACACACTAACCACAACAACACCAACACACACACACACACACAACCACAACACACCACCAACACCACACCACGACACAACACACACAACAACACAACACAACCCAACCACAACAACCCAACCAACCCAGCACAACACCAACACAACAACACACCACAACCACAACCAACACAACACAACACAACACAACACAACACAACACAACACAACACAACACAACACAACACAACCAACACAACACAACACAACACAACACAACACAGCACAGCACAGCACAGCACAGCACAGCACAGCACAGCACAGCACACACACACACAACACAACACAACACAACACAACACACAACACAACACAAACAAAAAAACGAGGCAGGCCGAATCCGAAACTTAATAAACATTGAAACTTCGTGCACGGCAGAATTCAAACCAAACGGACAATTGGTCATCATCATCAGGTGCCCTGCCGCATGGCGTTGGCGACCATGGACTTCCATCTGCCTCTATCTCTCGTTGCCCCTAGCATCTCCCCCACCCTCCTCGTCCCCAGCCACTCCGCAAGTCCGTCCAGCATTTTCTCCCTGGGTCTACCCGGTGCTCTCTTTCCCTCCAGCTTTCCCGTTGTGACCAGGTGCTCCAAATCCACCTTCCTCATAAAATGGCCTATATATGTTGCCTGTCTTTTCCTAATGTTCCTTATGAGTGATCTACTTGTGTCTGCCTCCATCAAGACTGTCTCGTTTGTTTTCTTTGCTGTCCACGGAACCCTCAACATTCTTTTTAGAAACCACATCTCGGTTGCCTCAATCTTGTTCTGGCTTTGTTTGTTGACTGTCCACACCTCGCATCCGTACAACAATATTGGTTCTATATAACATTCAAGAACTCTCTTCCTGATGTTAATTGATAGGCATTTGTTGGTAAGTATGCTTGTCATCTTCTTGAATGCTGTTTTGGCTTGACCGATTCTGCCGGCTATTTCTGATTTGCATCTGCCGTCTGATGAAATGATCGTTCCCAGGTATTTGAATTTATCAACCTGTGTCAAGGTTGTGCCATTTGCTGTTATTTTGCATGAGGGGACTTCATGTTTTTTACTGATCACCATGACTTCAGTCTTCCTGCTGTTTAGTTCCAGCCCTTTACCTTTGCTTTCTATTTCTAGTATATTCACCAGGTTTTTGTAGGTCTCTTTCACTTTCTGCAATTAGTACGGTGTCATCTGCATATCGAATGTTGTTTATAATTTTCCCTCCAACCTTTAATCCAGGGTCTTTTAGGTTTCCCATGATGTTTTCGCTGTAAAGTGAAAACAGATCTGGTGACAAAACACAACTCTGTCTGACTCCTCTTTTGATGTTTTGGAAAGAGCTTACATTATTTTCTATTCTCATTGCAGCTATTTGTTTCCAGTACATATTTCTGATTATTCGTAGATCTTTTCCATCAACATTGAGTCTCTCCAGTTGGTTGATCAATTCTCATGTCTTACCCGATCGAAAGCCTTGGTGTAATCAACAAAGCATAAGTACAAATCCTTATTCATCTCATTTGACCTCTCTATGATAGTTCTTAGGATGTATATGGCATTAATAGTTCCTTTCCCTTCCACAAATCCACACTGTTCTTCTGCTATTTCTCTTTTGATTCTATTCCTTGTCCTCATCATGATTATTCTTAACAGGATTTTTGTTACATGACTCATCAAACTGATTGTGCAATGGAGTTCGCATTCTATAGCCCCTGTCTTCTTTGGAAGTGCAGTGAAAATTGATTTTGACATATCTTTGGGGATTTTTCCAGTGTCGTAAATTTCATTTAGGAGGACTGTTATTTTTTCTATGCCAAATTCCTCCAGGGCTTCAATCATCTCTGTAGTATGTTGTCTGGTTCTGGGGCTTTTCCCGGTTTCATCTTTTTCAGTGCCGCTCTAACTTCATCTTTCATTATGGGTGGTCCTTCAAAGTTCTTTTTTATAATGTGTTCTTCGTTTCTGTCATCCTCAAAAAGGTCTTTAATGTACTCTCCCCATCTGTCTAATATTTTGTCTTTTTCCATGATAAGCGTGCCATCTTTCGATTTCAAGCAACCAGTTGATGTGCATGTATTTTTTCTGTGGACAATTTCTTCAATTCGTCTGTACATACCCTGAGGATCCGTTTTGTGTCGGTCTTCCATTTCTTTGCATTTTGATTTCAGCCAAGCTTCCTTAGCTTCATTGCACCTATTCCTGATCTCCTTGTTTATCTTCCTGTAGATCTCTTCGATTTTCTCTTTGCCTTCCTCCTTTCCTCCATCAAGCCCAAAATTTCATTAGTCATCCAGTTCTTTTTTGCTTTTCTATCTGCTTAGGGATTTCCTCACAAGCTTCATTTATCGAATTCCTCAACTTTATCCGTTGTTCCTCACTGTCACCAGCGTCTTCCAGAGCACTGAATTTGTTTTGAACATGTACATTAAATTTTTTACGTTTCACTTCATCTGTCTTTAAGAGTCCAAGGTTAAAAACAACAACAACAAAAAAAAAAAAAAAAAAAAAACAACATCAAATTAAACCTTGGACTCTTAAAGACAATGTGGAATCCTCACTGTATGAAAGATACGATGGGATCATGAGACATACCAAACACCCCCCTCACACCCTTGAACAACTGATGTATTCATGCTAAACATCCCTCTCCCCACCCCTTCCCTCATCCTCCATATGCAAGAAGTTAACAATCAAAATATGAATACTTTTAAGACGCAGCTACACTCAAAGTTCCTAGTAGAAGAGTGTAAAGGAAAAACAACAACAACAAAAAACAAACTAAAAACAAATAAACAAACACAAACACACACACACACACACACAAACATATAGTAAGAAACGTGATATTAACGCAAGTTTTCTCCCAAATACCGGCATTATAAACCTATGCTTTTAAAAAAAAATCTTATTTTTTAAGAAATGATCTTGGTTTACATTGTTTGCTTCGTTTTTCTTTTCTTTTCTTTTTCTTTTCTTTTTCTGTTATTTGTCAGAGATACTTGCAAATGTGAATGTTTTTCAAACTTATTTTATTTGGTTCTTCGCTGTTTATGTACCAGACATACGTATAATTCAAACTTCATACGATTGCTTTTTGAAATATATTATGTCTTCATTGTTGGTGTCTAGAGTTTTACAGACATTTTTCAGTTCTGACCATATTGTGTGCGTGACAACTGTACGTAGATGACCACTGATGTACTGTTTTGAAGTGAGTCCATTAAAAAGAAATGAAAGGAAAAGATGTAAAACGTCTGGGAAAATGGGAGGTTAAAAGACCCACACAAAAGAAAGGAAAGAAAAACATGGCAGAAAAGAGGATGCTGGAGGCCATAAAAAAAAAAAAAAAACACACAAACCAAAAAACACCATGAGAAGAAGGTAAGGATGAAACGTGCACATGTTTATAGGGAAGATAAACACCTTGTAGTTGGAGGCCAGAAAAGATAAAGAAGAAAAGAAGAAGAAAAAAAGAAGAAGAAGAAGAAGAAAAAGAAAAGGAAAATTAAAATGAAAAAAAAAAAAAAAAGAAGAAGAGAAGAAGAAGAAGAAGAATTGCAAAGAAGAAGAAGAAGAAGAAGAATTGGGAAAAAGAAGAAGAAGAAGAAGAAGAATTGCGAAGAAGAAGAATGCAAGAAGAAGAATGAAGAATGAGAAGAAGAAGAATGCGAAGAAGAAGAAGCGAAGAAGAAGGAAGAAGAATTGCGAAGAAAGAAGCGAAGAAGAAGAAGAAGACGAAGAATGAAGAAGAAGAAGAAGAAGAAGAAGAAGAAGAAGAGAGAAGAGAAGAAGAAGAAGAAGAAGAAGAAGAAGAAGAAGAAGAAGAAGAAGAAGAAGAAGGAAGAAGAAGAAGAAGAAGAAGAAGAAGAAGAAGAAGAAGAAGAAAGAAGAAGAAGAAGAAGAAGAAGAAGAAGAAGAGAAGAAGAAGAAGAAGAAGAAGAAAGAAGAAGAAGAAGAAGAAGAAACCCAAGAATGTAAGGATCAAATGTGCACATATGCAGGGGAAATATAAATACCATACACTTCCTCCCAAAAAGCTGAACCACTCGCTCTCAACATCTCCCCTGCGAATGGAGGCGAAGCCAAATGTGTGCGAGTGTTGGAACATTCGGGAAGATGGGTTGCGTATCAGGGGATTCACTCGAATGTACTCAAACACATGCACGCACACGCACACCACACGCATGCGCGCACGCACAACACACACACACACACACACACACACACACACACCACACACACACAACACACACACACACACACTATGTTTGCAAATGGACAGACAGACAGACAGACAGATATAGATAGATAGATAGATAAATAGACAGACAGACAGTCAGACAGACAGATAGATAGATAGATAGATAGATGATAGATAGAATAGATAGATAGATAGACAGACAGACAGACAGATAGATAGATAGATAAATAGATAGATAGATAGACAGATAGATAGATAGATAGATAAATAGATACGATAGATAGAAGATAGATAGATAGATAGATAATAGATAGATACACAGACTGGCAGACATACAGAAAGATAATAGATAGATTCAGTTTCAGTTTTCTCAAGAAGACGTCTCCGCGCTCGAGACGAGTTCCATATGCGCTAACGTCACAGGTGCCACGTGCATGGTGACCGTGGCACATGCCTTAAGCCTGCATATAAACCCTTGAGCTGGTCGTACCTAGTCTGTTTTACCTAGTCTGCATTTTATACTGGTATTTTATCAGCCTACCACTGGAATAATCTTGTTTGCATGTAAATGGCATGTGTATGTGTGTATATACCTTCAAAAGAGGAACATATGTATAAAGTAAATAAATAAATCATTAAAGGTCTGAATCACAACACAGCTAGCTATTCTGTATAAACTCGTCTCACATGACAGACCCACCCCCCCCCTAATCAATGCCCAAATGCTCAGCGTCTATCAACTAGGTGAAGACAATATTTTCTTTATCATATATAAGTAAGTAAGTAAGTAAGTAAGTAAGTAAGTAAGTAAGTAAGCAAGTAAGCAAGCGAGTAAGTGAGTAAATGAGTAAGTAAGTGAATAAGAAGTAAGTAAGTAGGTGAATAAATAAATACAAAATAATGGAGTATGTAGATAAACAAACAGGTAAGAGACGAAAATAACAAATAACAGTAAATACATGCATATATATCCACGTGCCCGCACACAGACATATATATACACACTCATTCATACATACACACCCATATCGACACAGCATGATGCCCAATAACAACAGCTACAACAACAACAACACCCGCAAAGAGAAGACCTCTATACATACATATCATGAAAACTTAGACATGTCTGGATAACGATCAACAAACAGCCCCACACTACAAACTTGCTTGTTCTTCATTGTCTTTTTCTTTTCTTCTCTTTTCCTTTAGCTTTTGTTCTAGGAAAAGCCCAAACACTTTCCATTCCACGCTGTAAGAGTCTGTGCAGTGTTACTTTTGAGATGATTCCAATGTTGGTCTGATTAATGATAGCTCTTGTTTTTTCCTTTCATAGGGATTTCCGGCCACTTCCTGTACATGTACCTATTCCTTTTGAGTAAAACGTTCGATGGTATGATGGCTCACATTTTATTCACGAATATATGATTTGAAGCGCCTAAGGACCTCACACTTTACCCAGATGGGGAATTTTAGTTGTAGTGGCATTGCCTACAAGTTTATCGGCCCGTAGATCAACGTGAGACTTTTTAGGTTGATACTGTTCATTGCTTTGTGCCATTCTGGGGTCCCTACTCCATTTTGCACTTTTTGAAGTAGATTCTTGAGTCAGCCAGGATGAAGGCTTGGCTTCAGATAGATAGATACATAGATAGATAGACAGACAGTTCGATAGACACATAGATAGATAGATAGATAGATAGACAGACAGACAGACGTAGAAGAAGATAGATAATATAATAGATAGATAGATGCATACATACATACTTACATACATGCATACATACATACATACATATATACATACATACACACATACATACATAATTACATGAATATATACAAACATACATACATACATACACACATACACACATATGAACACTTCCTTGTGAGTGGCATAATAACATTTATATACATTAATCCAGGCAGCACACTCACACACACACACACACACACACACACACACACACACACACACACACACACATCACTCACACATACGCACGCAGGCACGCACACACACATACACACACGCACATACACACACGCACATGCACACACAAAACACACACACGCATATAATAGACACAACACCACACACACGCACACACACACAACCCACACGCACACACAGAACACACACACAGACACACACAACACACACACACACACACACAACACACACACACACACAGAACACACACACAACACACACACACACCACACACACACCACATAACACACCACACACACAGAGATTGTGGAGCGATCTGAATCATCTTTGGCAAAAACAAAATTGTAACAGCCATAAGAAGAAAATGTCAATCCCTTCATACTGCATAAAATAATCACAACATGGACGACATCACAACAATGTTGTAACATCATGTTTTATGGCAATAAACGTGCAACATTGTAACGCCAAGGTTGTGACTTTTGTATCGTTTGAAAATAAACATGTAATAATGTAAAACCAATGTCACCATTTCATATTGTTTGGAAATAAACATGCGACACTGTAACACTAATATCATAATTTTATATTGTTTAGAAATAAACATGTAACAATGCAACACCAGCATTGTGATTGTTTATAAATAAACATGTAACAATGTAACATCAGCATTGTAAGTTTACATTGTTTAGAAATAAACATGTAACAATGTAACACCAATGTTGTAACTTCATACTGTTAAAAACTAAATATGTGACAGTATAACATCAATATTGTAAGATTACATTGTTTAGAAATAAACATGTAACAATGTAACACCTATAACTTATATTGTTAGGAAATAAACATATAACAATATAACACCAACGCTGTAATTGATATTGTTAAAAAATAAACATGTAACAATGTAACACTGAAGTTGTAACTTTATATGTTTAGAAATAAACATGCAACAATGTAACACTAATGTTGTAACTTCATACTGTTAAAAAACTAAATATGTGACGGTGTAACATAAATATTGTCACATTACATTGTTTAGAAATAAACATGTAAAATGTAACACCAATGTTAAACTTATATTGTTTGGAAATAAGCATATGTCAATGTAACACCAACGTTGTAACTTCAAATTGTTAAAAAAACAACAACATGTAACAGTGTAACACCAATGTCGTAACTTCATATTGCTAAATAATAAACATATTACAATGTAACACTAATGTTGTAACTTCATACTGTTAAAACATTAAAAATGTGGCAATGTAATACCAACGTTGTAACTTTACATTGTTTAGAAATAGACATGTGACAATGCAACACCAATCTTGTAACATAATATTGTTTACCAACAAAGACGTAACAATGTAACACCGATTTTGTGTCTTTAGTTTTTTGTTTTAGCAATAAACATGTAATGGCGTAAAACGCCAACGTTGTAACTTTATATCATATAGCAATGAACATGCAACAATGTACTATAAATGCTATAACGTTATATTTCATAGCAATAAATACGTAACGATATGACACCAGTATTGTAACTTTATATCTGACAGCCATGGACATGTAACAATGTAACTCCAATGTTGTAACTTCATATATCCTATAAACAATAATCATGTCACACCAATGTTGAATCTTCATCCAAACTGTTTTTGAAAACAAATACATCAGACTCTAAAATTTTCACCATAAACACAACCATTTGTGACCCATTCTCACAAAAGGCACAATAAGTCTCAATTTAGGCATTTTTAGGTTTTGGTATCACTATAAAGTTTAGAATCTCAGCTTTCAAATGGTACTAAAGTTGAGTTTCAGGCTACAAAAACAAAAAAAGTTATGGGCGTTCAAAGATGAGAGGGGTAAAGTCAGCCATTTTGAGAAAACCAGAATAGAAGAGAATAGGTCTGAATTGAAAGGGTATGGTCAGAAACTCCTTAGCAACAAGCATTAAATATCAACCAAATCAGCTGAAATTCCATACTTCCCTTGTTTACCTAATTGTCCATCCATCCAAAACAACAAAAAGAAAAATAAATTTAAGAAAAGCGTACTTTAATCACCAAAATGTTACGGAACTTGTGAATATTTTCGAAAGGAGATATAGCACTTACCACACATTAAAACACACAAAAAATGATACTAATCGATTGGATTTGACTTTATTGTGTTAGGAATGGTCTAAAAGTGGTTATACGGCATGGAAGTGCAGAAAACTCAAAATTGGCGAATGTGTCTCTGTTTAGAGTTTTCAGCCCACAGCAGCAAAAGCCTCGCCCGAGTTATTGTACCTTTTGTCAGAACGGGTCACATTTGTGACATCAGTCTAGAAAAACATTGTATTTTCAAACAACATGTAACAACATTTTTGTAGCGTTCATAAGCATGAAAAACCCAGAACATCATGCACCATTAGCATTCGACGTTCATATTTCCCTAGACTAACATGTTACGTAACATGAGCACAGTAAAGTTAATATTTTCACAAACATATAGCATGTGTTACGTAACATGAACATCGCGAGGTTCATATTTCCATGAGAGACTATTATGTTACGCAACATTATCATCGTAAGGTTCATACTTCCATAAGATTATGACATGCTACATAACATGAGCATCTTAAAGCTCATATTTCCACAAGCTAAAAAAAAATTTGCTATGTAACGTTAGCATCACAATGTTCATGTTTCCACAGACATAAAAGTTTGTTACGTAACGTAAGCATCGTCGTTATCATCATCATGTGCCCTGTCGCATGGCGTTGGCGATCATGGCCCTCCATACGAATCTATCCCGTGTCGCTGTGCAAGTACTTCTCCCACCCTGTCTGTCCTCAGCCACTCTGCAAGTCCGTCCAATATTTTCTCCCCAATATTTTCTCCCTGGTGCTCATTTTTCGTCCAGATTTCCTGTTGTGACTAGGTGCTCTAATTTCTCTTGCCGCATAAAATGCCCTCTAAAAATACTTGTCTTTTCCTAATTTTCTTTATTAACGTTATTCTAGTGCTGCCTCCTTCAAGACTCTCGTTTGTTTTCTTTGCTGTCCATGGAACTCTCAACGTTCTTTTCAGAAACCATATTTCAGTTGCCTCAATCTTGTTCTGACTTTGCGTGTTGACTGTCCACGCCTCACATCCGTACAACAGTATCGGTTCTATATGAGTATCGTATAGTTTATGTTTCCACAAACATGCTACGTGACACTGGCATCGCAAAATTTCCACAGACGAATATTGTAGCTGTACTCTTATGATATTCAACAATGTTTTCACTAACTGTAAAGTTCATACGTACTTCCACACACAGAATAACATGTAACATAAGGCTGACATACTAAAATCTATATATTCCACACTTTAAGAAATATTGTAGACTTACTGTTATAAAGTTCACCATCAATATTGCTAGACGTACTGTTATAAAGTTCATCAGCCTTTTCAAAAACATACTAAAGTTCATGCTTCCACACACAGAATAGCTTTGTACGTAAAATTAGCATCGTCAGATTTATATGTACACACACACACTAACACACACACACACACACACACACACACACACACACACACACACACACACACACACACACACACACACACACCCACACACACACACACACACACACACACACACACACACACACACACACACACACACACACAACACAACACACACACATACACAACACATATAACACACAAACACACACACACACACACAGACACACACGCACACACACACACACACACACACACACGACACACACCACACACACACACACACACACACACACACACACACACACACACACACACACACACACACACACACACACACACACACACACAGAGAACAAACGCCATTCGTCCTGACAGCATCTCTGATAAATCACACAGGCCGAGTTTCACTACAGACACCAAAAGGTAACCAGGGGAGAGATAATGAAAACTTTTTTTTTTGCAATTTTCAAAGAGCATTACTTTCAGTTCTGTCATTTCCCGTTCGGTTTCATCTTTGTTTTTCTTTTGACAAGAATGAAATCTAATGTTAATAAGTACAATTTAGTGCTTCCTTTTGCTGTGTGGATGCCAACAAACGTGCCATTTTGATAAGTAATAAAGAACCAATGAAGAGTATCAAGGTTTGGTGAATGCACACAAATTACAGACTATACCGTATGTTATCTAATTATGAAGTTTTGATAAGTATTCTTGAGACTTAGGCTCTTTGTAAGGGACTGTAATCAATTGAGAGATCAGAATCTTTCAAGCTTGTTTTCTCAAAAGGCCATTTTCAAAAACATTGTATCTCCGTCAATTTGTACAGTAAAGTTATAAACTTAATATCATTATAAACGAAATGAGTTTGTACTTATTTTCTGGTGTGTGCAACTGAAACTGTTCAAACGGTGATTTTGTGAGAACAGGTCCCGTAAATGTAATGATAATATTACAATATTCATCTACAGCTTCCAGTTTTAGTTTCAGTGTCTCAATATGACATCTTCGCGCTCGGAAGGAATTCCATATGCACTAATGTCATAGGTGCCATGTGATGGTGATCGTGGTACAAGGCTTAAGCCTGCACATAAACCTATGAGCTGGCCAGATCCTGAAGTCCTACCTAGCCTATGTTTTACCTGGCCTATACTTTTTTTTACTAGAATTGTATCAGTCTATCATTGGAACAATATTGGCTACAAGACAATGACATATATATCTGTGTATCTTGTCTTAAAAGAAAAGAACATTATTATGAATAAACGAATGATTAAAGGTCTGAATCACAACACAACTAGCCACTCAGTATAAACTTGTCTCACACCACAGAAACCCCCCCCCCCCCGCCCCCGCCTCCGTTCAATCCATTAAGCCTCCTTTTTCTGTTTCCAGTTTGATGATAATGTTATGAATTATACTATTCTACAGCGAACAATATAGTATAGTTCATAACATTATCATCAAAGTGTAATCATAATAATAACAAAACAAACAAACAAAAAACAAACAAAAAACCCCAACAAAAAACAGAACCAGAACAATTATTAAATATATAGTTTCAGTTTCTAAAGATGACGATCTGCGTTCGGAATGAATTCCATATGCACTAACGTCACAGGTGTCACGTGTATGGAGAAAAAGACTTGAAACTTCCCTGCTGCTCCGACCAGCGTGAGAAAAGGAACAAAAACAGTCTTTTTCTCCTAATTTTGTGTATCTGGTGTTCGTTTGTTTGTGATCTTACGTTTGACAAAGGCCAGTTGGCCGAAAATTTGCGCCTGTCTTGGGTTGTTGTATTATATACGCGTTCGTATTCTTTTTTCGTGTTTTTTTCTGATTCCTCTCATGGAAATTTTCATTGGATCACAGATTATTCATATGTAGCAGGACTGTCGTAAGCGTTGTGGTTATTGCCACACCAAAACGGAGCACAAGTTGCCAGTAGATATGTGAATTGTTGACCAGATGTGACTGATTTTCTTAGATCAACCCTTTGACTCCCGCACCCTGTCCATCAGCATCCTGCATGGTCAACCATGTTAGCAAAGCGAAAGCTTAACCCTTTGATTCTCTCACCCTATCCACCAGTTCTTGAGGGAAACACAAAAAAAGAAACAACAACAACAACAACAACAACAAACCCCACCCCACACACGCACACACACACACACACACACGCACACACACACACACACAACACACAACACACACACACACACACACACACACGCACAAGACAGCAAAGACACACACACACATATACATATACTGATTTAGACATGCGCACACATACACACATTACGGTTTGGAGAGGAGGGAGGGAGTTGGGGAGGGAGGGAGGGAGGAGTTGGGGGAGTGTGGTAAGGAGTGATTGAGTCATAGCAGTAATACAGCAACAACAGATGATCTATACAACCACTACTCTCCAACGTCCTATTACCACATCAGACACTGCAAACATCTGACATATATCTACGAGTCGTATACTGTGGCACAGTTGTAAAGTCCTCCAGATGTGACGGATGCTGCTTGTAAAGATCAGAGATGTGTACATCTTATTCTTTTTTTTTAAAATTCTTTTTCTTTCTTTCTATTTTTCTTCTTCTTTTTCTTCTTCGTATTCTTCTTGAACTGCTCTTTCTTGTTCTTCTTTTCTTCTTCTTCTTTTTCCTCTTTCTTTCGTTCTTTCGTTCTTCTTTCTTTCTTTCTTTCTTTCTTTCTTTTTTCTGTCTTTCTTTCTTTCTGTCTGTCTTTCTTTCTTTCTGTTTTTCTTTCCTTCTTTCTTCTTTCTTTCTTTGTCTACTAGTATACTTCTTGTTCTTCTTTTTGTTGTTCTTCTTCTCCTTCTTCCTCTTTCTTTCTTTCTGTTTTCTTCTTTTTCTTCTTCTTCTTCGCCTTCTTCTCCTCCTTCTTTTTTTCTTCTTTTCTTTCTTTCTTTCTTTCTTCTTCTTCTTTTGTATTCTTCTTCTTCTTCTTTTTCTTCTAGTTCTTCTTCTTCTTTCTTCTTTCTTCCTTCTTCCTTCTTTCTTCTTTCCTCTTTCCTCTTTCTTCTTCCTTCTTTCCTCTTTCCTCTTTCTTCTTTCCTCTTTCCTTTGTCTTCTTTCTTCTTCCTTCTTCCTTCTTTCTTCTTCTGCTTCCTTCGTCCTTCTTCCTTCTTTCTTCTTCTTTTTCCTGCTCCTCCTTCTCGTCTTGTTCTTCTTTTCCTCTCCTTCTTGTTTTTCTTTTTCTGCTTCTTGTTGCTGTTTTTGTTGTTGCTGTTGTTGTTTCTCTTCTTCTTCTTTTTCCTCCTCCCCCTCTTCTTCTTGTTTTTCTCCTCCTCCTTCTTCTATTCTATCTGTGTTTTCTTGTTGTTGTCGCTGTTATTGTTTTAGTTCTTTCTCCTCCTCTTCCTCCTACTCTTCTTCTTTTTCTTCTTCTTCTTCAACTGCTTTTCTTTCCTTAACTCCATGAACAATTACTGGGGCGATGCACTAAACAACTGTTCTTTAGATTCTTCAAACTCTGTCGGTTGTGTGCGAAAGCCTGGGTCTCTGCAAATGGTTTTTCTGTCCATTTCGAAGTGTTATCAGTCCATTGTTGTTGTTGTTCTTTCTCTGTCTTCTCCTCCGCCTGCCTCCTTCAACAGTACCCTGGAGGATGATTTAGCAAGGCCATTGGATCTTGTCTTTTCTTAAAACTGATATTAGTAGAACTTTGCATGGTCTTGATGATTTGGCGCATATGTTCATAGGTGATATGATCAGTGTATCTGATGTTTAATTTCTTGCGATAACATCTCATTTCCGTGGCTTGGGTTCGTCTTTCCAAATTCTGTGTGAGGGTTCACATCTTGCATGCATACAGGAAGACGGAATATACCAGTGCACGTAAGAGCCTGGTCTTGTGTTCCGTGGAAATGTTCTTGTCCTTTCATACAAAATGTCAGTCTGGAAAATGCTGATGCCTTTGCTGCCCTCGAGAAGATTTCTGGTTTGGATCCTTGATTGTTAATGATGAACCCCAGGTAAATGAATTGAAGTGTAGATACCTGAACCAGTTTCAAGTGTTACGAACCAAAGCTTTGGCCTCGTGATTATCACCATCATCATCATGATCATCATCATGATCATCATCATCATCATCATCATCATCATCATCGTCATCATCATCATCATATCATCGTGTGCCCTGCTGCATGGCGTCAGCGATGATGGCCCTCGACACGAATCTAGAGCCTGTCGCTGCAAGTACATCTCTCACCCTCTCTGTCCTCAGCCACCCTGCGAGTCCGGCTGATATTTTCTCCCTGAGTCTACCTGCTGTTCTCTGTCCCTCCACTTTGCTGTTTGTGATCAGGTGCTCCAATTCCACTTTTCCTCATAAAAATGTCTTATGAACTGTTGCTTGTCTTTTCCTTATCTTCTTTACCAATGATTTTCTTGTGTCTGCCTCCTTCAAGACTGTCTCGTTTGTTTTCTTTGCTTTGGCCTTACTCGGCCAAATTGACTGAGGGATACAAATACTCCGCAAACGTTTAAATGTCTGTTACATCTTCTATGATGCTAACGCTTTACTGTTCTTTGCTTTGAGCACCAAACACTAGTCCGCCAGTCCTTCACAAATTTCTCTGAAGCTACAGACTTTACTGTACCAGTCCTGCTCTGCCCCCTATCCCTCTTGAAGTTGAGAAACACGCGGTGTGGTCCTTGGCGTGTACTTTGATGCTAAAAGCAACAGTCACTTTGAGCACTAAACACAATCGTTTGATCATTGGCAACTGGTTGAGGCCTGCGTCAGACACATGTCACCTGTGGTGTTATGTTTTGAGACGTGGCTGTTTGTGTTGAACATTAGACTTTTAGTGGGCTTTGTTTGTTTAGTTTTTTGGTTGTTTGGTTGGTTGTTTGGTTGTTGTTGTTGTTGTTGCTGTTGCTGTGTTGTTGTTGTTGTTGTTGTTGTTGCTGTTGTTGTTGTTGTTGTTGTTGTTGACACGGAACAGGCAATGAGAAGTAGTATGAATACACATCCTTCGGATCAGTGGAGAGTTCATCATCATCATCATCATCATCATCATCATCATCATCATCATCATCATCATCATCATCATCATCATCATCATCATCATCATCGTCGTCGTCATCATCAATCATCATTAATCGTCATTAATCATCATTAACAATCACTCATCAGTCATCACTCATCAAGCATCATCATCATCATCATCGTGAAATATCTCTACTTCATACACAATCCGTTTTAAACTGTCACAGCCGAACATAAGCTGGAAACCTTACACTGAGTCTGTACACCAGACGTATAGTGTTTGATCTGTGAAATAAAGCATGGATGTTAAAGACCTGTGCGTACGTGCGTGCGTGCGTGCGTGTGTTTGTGTATGTGTGTGTGTGTGTGTGTGTGAGTGTGTGTGTGTGTAATTATGTGTATGTGTGCGTGTGTGCGTGTGTGTGATTGTGTGTGTCTGTGTGTCTCTGTGTATGTGTGTATATGTCTGTGTCTGCGTGTCTGTCTGTGTGTCTGTCTGTGTGTCTGTCTGTGTGTCTGTGTGTGTGTGTCTCTCTCTCACTCACTCTCTCTCTCTCTCACTCTCTCTCCCTCTCTTTCTCTCTGTCTGTCTGTCTGTCTGTGTGCATGGTGTACATCAAGTACTGAATGGTTTGATCCTTCGCATTTGGCATCCATTCATCACACTTTCAATCTTAACATCTGGTATTGGATTTACAAAGATATTTCCGCCTGCTGGGTGAAGACAGGGGGCCGGTGGGTGAGTGAAGAAGGAGATCTTTTCCGATCTCTCAAGTAATCAGGTGTGCAAACCTGCCAGTGCCAAATCTCCTTCCTGTAGAATGCAGATTAGGCACGTTAAAGATCCTGTAAGTCATGTAAATGGATTGCTAGATTTTACCTAGACACTAGATATGTACTGACGTTGTACATTCCTAGTCTTTACCTAGTCACTAGACATGTACTGATGACGTCCACTCCACTCCTAATCTTTACCTAGACACTAGATATCTATTGATGTTGTACACTCCTAGTCTTTACGTAGACACTGGATATGTACTGATGTTGTACACTCCTAGTCTTTACGTAGACACTGGATATGTACTGATGTTGTACACTCCTAGTCTTTACATAGTCACCAGATATGTACAGATGCTGTACACTCCTAAACTTTACCTAGACATTGGATATGTGCAGATGTTGTACACTCCAAGTCATTACCTTAGACACCAGTATGTACTGATGATGTACACTCCTAGTCTTTACTAGACACTAGATATGTACTGATGTTGTACACACCTAAACTTTACCTAGACACTAGATATGTACTGATGTTGTACACACGTAAACTTTACCTAGACACTAGATATGTACTGATGCTGTACACTCCTAGTCTTTACATAGACACCAGACTCACATTCTGTTCTTCACGTTTGGCTTGATGGTAGGCTGTTTCTTAGCAGACGAGGCATATGGTATTTGATCTCTCGTTTCTGCCCAGGTGTTGGAGATTTGACTGTTTCAGCTGTACACGAGGCACTAGTCGTTTGTCCCTTCTTAACAAGTGGATTGATGCTACAATACGCCATCCCAGTCTTTACCTAGACATCATATATGTGTCTATTATATCAGACATTCTACTTCTGTATCATTTTTCAAAGCCAACCTCAAAGTTCGCCTTTTCAGACAATATTTTCATGTTCAGAATATTTCTCTGATATTTTGTAGCCAGTTCTTGTGTCAGTGGTGTGATTGTGAGTAGGTGTGTGCGTTTAAGTGTGTGTGTGTGTGTGTGTGTGTGTGTGTGTGTGTGTGTGTGTGTGTGTATGTGTTATGTTATGTTTGTGTGTGTGTGTGTGTGCGTGTGTGTGTGTGTGTGTGTTATGTGTGTGTTTAAGTGTGTGTGTGTGGTGTGTGTGTGTGTGCGTGTGTGATAAAGAGAGAGAGAGACAGAGAGGGAGAGAAAGAAAGAAAGAAAGAGAGAGAG
This sequence comes from Monoplex corrugatus, assembly GCA_030674185.1. Lineage (NCBI taxonomy): Eukaryota > Metazoa > Mollusca > Gastropoda > Littorinimorpha > Ranellidae > Monoplex > Monoplex corrugatus. The sequence goes on from JAPXFY010000013.1 coordinate 54,480,947, forward strand.
AGTGAGAGAGAGTGAGCAAGAGAGAAAGAGAGAGAGAGAGAGGGAGAGAAAGAAAGAAAGAAAGAAAGAAAAAAGAAAGAGAAGTTAGAGAGAGAGAAAGAGAGAGAGAAAGAGAGAAAGAAAGAGAGAGAGAGAGAGAGAGAGAGACAGACAGACAGACAGACAGGCAGACAGAAAAATAATGTTTTTATGTAAGCGCTTACTGCTATAGGTAAGACACAATATAAACACAAATCATTATCGGTGCTATTATTATCATTATATGTATTGATGCTGCGCACTTCACTCCTAGTCTTTTTACACAGACCTCAAACACATCTTATATTCTTTATGTTGGGCCTGACGCTGGACTCTTTGTCAAGACTAGACACACGGTGTTGCAGCTCTACATTCCGTTCTGATGTTCCAGAGACTTGTCTGATTTGGCCTAATACCAGACGCAAGTCGTTAGATCTTTGACATTTGCACTGAGTGATGCACACTCCACACTCTTCGTGTTGATCTCAGCATCAGACACATCTCCTTTTATTCTTCATCTTTGTCCAGATGCTGGAGGCTTTTCTCTCAACACCACACACCTAATGTTTCAGCTGTCACATCTGCTTTGAGATAAAAGATTTAAAAAAAAAATCCAAATCATCACGCACACACACAGGTCATTTTAAACGGTCCATGTTTGGTTTGATGCAAGACATGGCGTCTTTACATGTATATCACACTGACTGCAACACAGATATTTACACACATATATTTATACACAGATATTTACACACAGATCGATGTGACAATGTGATTACGTTTACAAACGTTTAAAACGGTTCTCGTTTGGTTTGATGCAAAACATGGCGTCTTTATCACACTAACTGCAACACAGATATTTACACACATGTATTTATACACAGATATTTACACACATATATTTCGACACAGATATTTTACACACAGATCGATGTGACAATGTGATCACGTTTACAAACGTATCCAAAGATGAATCTGTTATTGTCATTTCCTCATTTCCTCACAAAAAAAGGGATTCATGGCACTCGAAACAACTCCATATGCGCTCCACCCAAATCTGTCCGCAATCAACCAGCAGATTTTTTTTCCACAAAATCATAAGCGCTGACTAAGTCTTGAAATTAAAGGGAGGACGGAGCCTATTAAACAAGCTGACATCGTTAAAATATATGAAGCATTGAAGATGTGCGGTGAACATGCCAGTTTTGTTTTCTGTCACAGGCTCGGATTGAACTCAGAGTCATTAAAGAACCAGAAAAAAACACGATAACAGAATAAGAACGTGTATTTTAATACAGCCTGACAAGACAGTTTTATTATTTTTCTAAAACTGGACGGAGCAATAGGGAACTTTGATTTTTTTTCCCTAAGTTTTGTATCTGGTGTTTGTTTGTTTGTTTGTGATCTTACGCTTGACAAAGGCCATTTGGCCGAAAATTTGTGCCTGTCTTGTCTGGTTGTATCAGATACGCATTCTGATTTGTTTTTCGTATTTTTGTCTGGTTCCTGTTTGCTTGAACGCGGGCAGTCACTCTTGTTTTGGATTCAGAAACATTAAAATTGCTGTCTATGGGTTTACCGATAGAGCCAATCGTATCAGCCCAACACAGGTGGCGGCGTGAGTATACATGTATACCGAAACTTTTTCACTTGTCTAATGGTTTAAAACAGACTAGTCCTTTCACCTTTTTCAGATTGTTTTTACTTTAACCCTTTGCCTCCTCCACCAGAATCCTGCATTATCAACCGTACTAGCAAAGCAAAAACTTAATCCTTTAACTCCCTTACCCTATCCACAAGCTTCCTGCAAGAAGCTGGGGGATAGGGTGAGAGAATCAAAAGGTTAATTTTTTTAAGGAAGCTGGTGAATAGGATGAGGAAGTCAAAGGGTTAATTTTTTTCCAGTTAATGGATAGGGTGCGAGAGTCAAAGGGTTAAAAATAAAGGACTCTCGCGGTCAGACGTTGGTCTCCGTGTCATGAGGCTTGTCCGTGGTGGTGTGGCCGTTAATGGACACCCAGGTGCTGGCCGTTCTGGAACCGTCCCTCCTGAAACTGCCCCTGAGGCTGCTGTAGCGTCTGGAGATAGACAGAGAGATCTTCCCGCACAGCACCTTGCTGAACAACCGCTTCAGCTCCTTGCGGAAGATCTTGCCCGTGATGACGTAGAAGATGATGTTGAAGGCATACTGGGTGGTCCCGAACTCTTTGATGGAAGCCAGCACCAGTTCGTAAGTCATCCAGCGCTGGAACAAGGGGTCGTGTAGGGTCTGGTTGAAGGTGGAGAACCGGGAGAAGTCGTAGTCGAACTCGTAGAAGAGCGTGTAGGCGATGGTGACGGGTAGTGTGGTCAGGATCAGATAGAAGGACACAGCCAGCAACATCACCGTGGTGGCTGACGTCCTCTGGCCGTGTCCGTGGAGTGTTACCTGTTGACCCACGCATCAAACGTACAGGTGTGAAGGCAAGCACAGCAGGCAGGTATACACACACAAACACATATACATACAGACATACAGACGCACATGAGAAACAGCCAGCAGAATCGGCCAAGCCAAAACAGCATTCAAGAAGACGAAAAGCATTCTTACCAACAAAAATGCCTATCAATTAACATCAGGAAGAGAGTTCTTGAATGTTATACAGAACTGATAATGTTATACAGTTGTGAGGCGTGAACAAGAAAACACGCAAAGCCAGAGCAAGACTGAGGCAGCTGAGATGTGGTTTCTAAGAAGAATGTTGAGAGTTCTATGGACAGCAAAGAAAACAAAAGAGACAGTCTTGATGGAGGCAGACACAAGAAGATCATTGATAAAGAAGATTAAGAAAAGACAGGCAACATTTATAGGTCATTTTATGAGGGAACGGGGAACAAGAGCACCTGGTCACAACAGCAAAGCTGGAGGGAAAGAGAGCACCGGGTAGACCCAGGGAGATTATATATATTGGGCAGTCCTGCAGGGTGGCTGAGGACAGAGAGGGTGGAAGATGTGCTTGCGGCAACAAGGGACAGATACATATGGAGGGCCATGATCGCCAACGCCATTCGGCAGGGCACATGATGATGATGATGATAGAGACATAAACAGTAGCTCTCTTGGTTGAGCGTCGGATTACATGCTAATGGTCGTGAGTTTGAATCCCGGGGTGCGCTACATTAAAACTGGCCTTCTCACTGTCCCATCTTAACATCATTGTTGTTCTGGTGGTGTCAGTATAGGATTAGATAAGTCCCCCTTCCCCATCACCCTGGGATGGTTATCCCCGTCGGCCATATCACCTGAAGTGGGTGCCGACGTAAAAACTGAACCACACCAATCAATCGATCAACCAATCAATCAATCAATATGGGCATGCACACACTTTCACCACACGTACGTACAGGTAGGCAGGTATAAGCACACAAACACATAGAGACAAACACGTGTAGATGCACACACTTTCACCACATATACATGCACGCATATGCGCACACGTAAGTACACAGGCGCACACTCATATACCCGCACATGCACACACATACAGATAGATAGTTAGATACATAGCTAGATAGGTAGATAAGTAGATGGATGGATGGATGGATGGACGAATGGATAAATGGATGGATGGATGGATGGATGGTTGGATGGATGGATGGATGGATGGATGGATGGATGGATGGATGGATGGAAAGACAGACCGATGGACAGACCGAGAGATAGATGACAGACAGACAGACAGATATGTAATCATATACATATGCACATATTCATATACATACATATCTATATATATCATATATAGATTGATAAATAGATAGATAGATAATAAATAGATAGCTGATAGATAGTAGATAGATATGATAGATAGATAGAAAGATAGATAGAATAGATAGATAGACAGACAGAAGACAGATAGATAGATAGATTGATAGGTAGATAGATAGAATACGGATAATAGATAGATTGATAGTAGATAGATAGATAGATAATGTAGATAGAAGATAGATAGATAGATAGATAGATAGATAGATAGATAGATAGTAATAGATAGATAGATAGATAGATATAGATAGATAGAGATAAACCGCAGGCAGGCAGACACACACGCGCCAGCACATACATGTACAGAAGACATACATACACCATATACATATGCACACACTTACATCAGATGGACGCATATGCAAACACGCACACAATACATTTACACACATAGACACATTCACACACACACGCATACACAAACACACACAAACACATACACACATACACACACGTACACACACATAATATTCAAACACATACATACACATACATGCATACACATGCACACATTTACACACATACACACAGATATGCACAAGAACGCACACAACATATACGCACACGTACATGTAAATACACATAGACACACAGTGTCTGTTTTGTTTCTGTCTATCTGTCTGTCTCTGTCTCTGCCTCTCTCTGTCTGTCTTTCTAATTCTTTCTCTGTTTCTCTGTCTCTGTCTCTATCTCTGTCTCTGTCTCTATCTTTGTCTTTGTCTCTCTCTGTCTCTATTTTTCTCTCTGTCTCTATCTCTGTGTCTCTGTCTGTCTGTCTGTCTCTCTCTCTCTCTCTCCGGTCCTCTTCTCTCTCTCTCTCACCTGTTCAGTTCTAGACAGACGTCTCATCTCACAGATGACGAGAACATTGAGCACCAGCACGGCCAGCGGCACCAGCAGAAAGGTCAGGATTTCTATACTCAGGTTCCATAGGATCAGCAGACTCGTGTTACCGTTACTGCTGACCTGTGTAGGTGACACGTACACACGGATCAAAACACGTCGTACACATACACGTAGGTATATGCATGGATGGATGGATGGATGCACGCAGGTGAAGTAAGTGTATGCATGTTTGCAAGTATTCACATAAACACATACATATAAAACTCGTGCGCATGAATGCACGCACATACATACGCGTGCATGCGCGGCCAACGTACACATACGCACAAACAAACAAAAAAATTAACAAACAAACAAACAAACAAACAAACAAACTCTCCTCTCTCTCTCTCTCATACACACACTCACTCACAACACACATACACACACACACACACACATACACACACACACACATACACACACACACACACACACACACCACACACACACACACACACACACACATACACACACAAACACACACGCATACACACAAAAACATGCACACACGTGCTCCTGCGTATTATGCAGGGCACAAACATTCACGCACACACACACACACACACACTATATATATATATATATATATATATACATGCCTACATATATATACATACATACATATATATATATATATATATATATATATATATATATATATATATCACAGAGAGAGAGAGAGAGACAGAGACAGAGACAGAGAAAACAGGACACTCCAGTGAATACACACTAACAGCATGCAATCATACATGTACAGACATACATACATCTTGTTATAAATATGTTATTTTCTTGTTCTTGTTCTTGTTCTTCTTCCTCTTCTTCTTCTCCTCCTCCTCCTTCTTCTCTTCCCGTTATTTCTCCTTCTTCTCAAATAACTCAGTGATAATCACTGGAGCGCCACACCAAAGAATTGTTCACCGGATTCCTCCAGCTATGTTGGTTATGTGCCGAAGCCCGGGCTTTTGCAAATGGTTTCTCCATCATTTTCTTGTGTCTTCCCCTCTGTCTCCCCCCTCCCACAACATTTCTCTGGAGAACTGATTTAGTAAGGTTACTGGATCTTGTTACATGGCCATACCAGTGTAGTTTTCTTTTCTTAACTGATGTCAGCAGATCTTCATAATTATGGTCCAGTGTGCTGTTTTATGGTTTGGCGCACTTGTTCATTGGTGATGGTTATGATCAGTGTATCTGATGTTTAGTATCTTACGATAGCACCTCATTTCCATAGCTTGGAATCGTCTTTCCGAATCCGCTGTGAGGGTCCATGTCTGACATGTATACAGTAAGATGGAACATACACCTTCATGTTGGAACCTTATTTTGCGTTTCATGGAGATATTCTTGTCCTTCCATACAGGTTTCAGTGTTAGTCTTGTCTGCAAATGATTCCTTGTCAAAGCACGTGTATGAGAATATCAAATGCAGGCGGAGCTTATCTCTCTCTCTCTCTCTCTCTCTCTCTCTCTCTCTCTCTCTCTCTCTCTCTCCAGGTCGGATTATTAATTATTTTGTTGTTGTTGGGTTCAGTCCCCACACGCAGCAGGTTACGTCTCACCTCACCTCTCTCCCTCGCCGGGATCGGCAGTAGGACGCACAAGATTTCTCCAGGTCACGCGAATGAGACATCTGTGGGCGACCTCCTGCAGCATGCCGGTAGTACTGGTTTAAGTTAAATGGTTACTTCGTTACTACGTTGTATGTTAGATGTCCGTTCGTTGTAAAACAAAACACTGAATAAAAATGTTTATTGAAAAACGTTGCATGGTTACCAGTAGCGGAGGAGAACCTCTGACCTGCTTTCACTTATCTTTACATGCTAACGAACTCATACCTAATTTACTCTTGCGTGTGTGTTCTTCACCTATTGACGAGGAACACACCACTAAGTACCTTACTATGCCAACAGGTCCTTCTACCTGTACATACCAAGCAAGCACACAGGTATATATCTAACGTGTGTTTTTCACCTGTGGACAAGGACCACACCACTAAGTACCTTACTAAAACCAACAGGTCCTTCTACCTTTACATACCAAGCAAGCACACAGGTATATATCTAAAGTGTGTGTTCTTCACCTGTGGACAAGGACCACACCACTAAGTACCTTACTAAAACCAACAGGTCCTTCTACCTGTACATACCAAGCAAGCACACAGGTATATACCTAACGTGTGTGTTCTTTACCTGTGTACAAGGACCACACCACTAAGTACCTTACTAAAACCAACAGGTCCTTCTACCTGTACATACCAAGCAAGCACACAGGTATATATCTAACGTGTGTGTTCTTCACCTGTGGACAAGGACCACACCACTAAGTACCTTACTAAAACCAACAGGTCCTTCTACCTGTACATACCAAGCAAGCACACAGGTATATATCTAACGTGTGTGTTCTTCACCTGTGGACAAGGACCACACCACTAAGTACCTTACTAAAACCAACAGGTCCTTCTACCTGTACATACCAAGCAAGCACACAGTATATACTAAAGTGTGTGTTCTTCACCTGTGGACAAGGACCACACCACTAAGTACCTTACTAAAACCAACAGGTCCTTCTACCTGTACATACCAAGCAAGCACACAGTATATACCTAACGTGTGTGTTCTTCACCTGTGGACAAGGACCACACCACTGAGTACCTTACTAAAGCCAACAGGTCCTTCTACCTGTACAAACCAGTAAACACACAGGTATCTATCCAACGTGTGTGTTCTTTACCTGTGGACGAGCGCCAGACTCTAAGTGCTCTATTAACAGCCATCGGGTCCCGCTACCTTTTCATAACAACAAACATGTGTGTATCCATCTCTTGGTCCCACTCTCCCCCCACCTGTCCTCCCCTTTCCCCCTCCCCCTCCCAGTTTGTCTGTGTTTTGTACCCTTGGTTTTAGTCAGTGTAAGTGAATGTTTTGGTGAATGATGACAGTGAGCGCTATGCTTTGATTTCTACGTCAAAATATATTTGGTGTCTCCCACATTTCATTATCATTATTATCATTATCATTTTTCACCTGTGGACGAGGGCCACACTATTAACCCTTTGACTCCCGCATCTTATCCCACCACCTGCAAAAACTTTAACCGTTTGACTCCCGCATTTATCCACCAGCTGCAAAAACTTTAACCCTTTGACTCCTGCATCTTATGCACCACCTGCAAACAGTTCAACCTTTTGACTCCCTCACTCTATCCACCAGCTTCATGCAGGAAGCTGTTGGAGTAGACAAGGTGATGGAGTCGAAAGGTTAAGTGTTTGCTTTGCTATCATTGCTGAGGGAGTCAAAAGGTTATGTTTTTGCTTTCCTATCATTTATGACGACGCAGTACGCAAGGGGATAGGGTAAGGGAGTTGAAAGGTTGGGTTTTTGCTTTCTTATCATTGATGACGATGCAGCAAGCTAGTGGATAGGGTGAGGGAGTTAAGTTTTTGCTTTGCTAGCATGGTTGACAATACAGGATGCTGATGGACAGGGCGCTGGAGTCAAAGGTTAACTGTCATATTAATCCTTTGGCTCCTGCATCCTGTCTACTAACTGCAAAAAAACCAACAAAAAACAAAAAAAAAACCCAAACCCTTTGATTTCCCCTTCACCCTATGAGGAAGCTGGTGGATAGCGTTGAGGGAATCAAAGGGTTAAGTTTTTGCTTTGCTAGCATGGTTGACAATACACATGCTGATGGACAGGATGCGAGAGTCCAAGGTGTAAACAGCCATTTTTTAGGACACAGCTACATTCAACATGGTATATGTCATTATTCACCTGTGGACGTGGGCCACACTCG
>JAPXFY010000013.1:54494454-54496954 GCA_030674185.1 Monoplex corrugatus
TTCCCCTATTTTGACAGCTATGAACCGTGGTGGCTGTCATACAACATGTTTTGAATGAATAGTAGTAGATCTACAGTGACCAACGTTTCATGTCACAGGACTTTTTCCTCGTCATCTCTGACAGTTCTCTTGGTGAAAGTGTATAAACGCTAGGAATTAGTCAGTCAGGACTCAGACTATAATCTCTGTACATTTGAAGGCGTGTATACTATTATTTAATTTATTTATAATTTATTTCTGTTCTAGATCAAAAGTCTTATCTTGATTAGTAGGACTTCTTTTCTCCATAGTTTTACTCATTTTTTGTTTCTACCTTTACTTTGTAGTAAAAGTAATCATTCCCCCCCCCCCCTCCCCATTTTCCTCGTACACAGAAAACCAAATATACGTGATTTTCAAACAAATCACCGTTAATTGAAAATAAGGGATTAGCCGACTATGAAAATCAATTTTTTACAGTGGAATTGTAGGTCTATTTCCACCAATTCAGCATACCTGGAACATTTCCTTGCCTCAAATCAGTGTGAAGTCTTGATTCTGCAGTCGCTTAATGTTATACCAACCAAACTTCCCAATTTCCAAAATTACTATTATCCACCAGTGTATGCCTATGGGAATCCCGGGAAGAAAGTAGCCACTGCGATATACATACTTAAAGAGTTACAATATCACATATTTACTTCCCCAGTTTTAACGTCAACTGAAGACTTACACGCTTGTGCCGCTACAGTACAATTCAGTAATTCTTTTATCCTGAACGTTTTGTCAGTCTACCTGCCAACAGGTCCAAATGACCACAACACAGAATGGCTGCGCACGATTCCGGATCTGCTGCACGGTAAATGGCTAATAGGTGGAGACTTTAATTCCCACTCCCCGTTTTGGGAAAAAGATTGCTGTACTGTGACAAGCAATCGTTTAGTAGAAAATATAGTTGACAGTTCGCTTTACCTTTTGAATGATGGGAGTGTCACTAGAATTCCTGATATTTCCAAACATCGGGCAACAGCCATCGATCTGTCTTTAATCTCACCAGAATTAGTACCCTGCTGTACCTGGGACACTCACAGAGATACTTTAGGAAGTGATCACTTACCTATCCTCATAACACTAACTAACGAAAACATCAGGATGAAAGACAGCATTCCTGATATTATACCAAAATATAATTATACACGCGCTGATTGGTCCTTGTTTCAGACTGTTCTTTCTATTCGAGATTTCACACATTATGAAAGTGAAAATGTAGACGTTATGTTTTCTAAATTCCAGGAGTCAGTTCTAGCTGCTGCAGACCTTTCCATCCCGAAACTCAAAACTTTTAAGTCTAATAACCGTTTGGGTAATGTTTGGTGGACGGAGGTATGTGAGCAAGCAGTTCAGTATAAAAAAGAGAAATACAAAATCTACATCAAAAGCAGGAAACCTGAAGATCATATGGAAATGAAAAAAGCTAACACCCAGTGTAATAAAATCATCGCTGAAGCAAAGAAAAATTACTGGGCATCATACTGCACAAAAGAAATTTCAGATTTCAAGGATTTCCATAAAGTATGGACAAAAATGAATCAAATGAAAAATGGAGCCAACTTACCTAGGTGTCCAATAATGATTGATACAAGTCACAAATTTCTTTCCGACATGGACAAAGCTGAAACTTTTGTGGAACTTTTTGCCCAAAATAGTAAAGTAGATGGTTTGACTCCTACCTGCAAACACTACAGGGAAATGGCAGCTAACAACCCTATCTACACTGATCCAATACCTCAAAATGATCTCTGGTTTAATTCTCCAATCACCTTAGAAGAGTTAAAAAACACTATCTTGTCTCTGCGCAACAAAAGGAGTTCGGTAGGTGTTGATGCAGTTTCAACTGAAATGATTAAACATCTTCCAGAAAACTATATTATTTTTTTACACAAAATTTTTCAGAAATGCTGGGCTGGTGGAACTATACCACAATTATGGCAAACGTCTGTTGTTATACCAGTATTAAAAGCAGGAAAGCCTAAAAACAATAAAAACAGTTACAGACCTATTGCTTTAACGTCCCATACGAGCAAACTATTGGAAAAATTGGTATTAAACAGACTTGTACATTACTGTGATAAAAATAACGTTATTCCAGTAAATCAGGCTGGTTTTAGAAAAGGGAGATCTACAGTTGAGCACCTGGTTAAACTTACCACTCACATCAAGAAAGAGTTTGCCCGCAGAAAAAGTCTTTTAGCTACATTTTTTGATGTGAAAAAAGCTTACGATCAAGTTTGGCATACGCGTTTATTGTACAAGCTGAAATCTATTGGTTTATCTGGCAATATGTATGATTACATTAAGTCTTTTTTAGCCAATAGAACTATTCAGGCAAGAGTGGGAACTAGTTATTCTACTTCACGACATCTTGATATGGGAATTCCACAAGGTTCAGTGATAGCACCGCTTTTATTTAATATCCTTATACAGGATCTTCCTAAAGCACTCTCAAATCGTGTTGTTTTGG
>JAPXFY010000013.1:54509454-54514454 GCA_030674185.1 Monoplex corrugatus
CCATGGACCTAATCTTCACCACTCAAACCCTATTTCACCCAAAGAAGAGGACGACAGAGTAAAAGTGAAAAGGGAACCAGAGAAAGTCACAGCATGAAGATCGGAGCACGTGCAGGACAGAAAGTAACTCCTAACAACCCCACACCCCACAGAACCTCGCCTGCCCAGGGAACCCAAGTCGCCGTCTCTCGTACCTCCTCCCCTCCCCGCCCTGAACCTTCCGCCAGCAGGGCGCTCTCTGGCCCACCCAACACGTGCGGGCCGTCCGTTCCAGACTCGCCTGTTCCCTTCCCCAGCCTTTCCTTCGCAATGTTCCCCGCCCAATGCAACCGCAAGAACAGTCTCTATATCTACACTGTGTTTTCTTCTTTAGCGCGCACAACCAAGAACACGATTGTCGTGCAAACCCCTTAACTTGTAAGATTTCTGTTTTCCCTGATCTTGCTCACTACTTTGAGTTCTGTTTCTCTGCCTTCTTGTTTCTGTCGTCTCACCTGAGCCTTGTTTTCTGTCGTTCTACCTACCTCTTTTTCTTCGTCTCTACCTACCTTTGTTTGTCTGTACGTCCTCCTCTCTCTACCTTTGTTTTCTGTCGCCCTCTCGTCTGCGCTTACCTTTGTTTTCTGTCGTCTCTGCCTACCTTTGTTTCTGTCGTCTCTACCTACCTTTGCTTTCTGTCATCTCTACCTACCTTTGCTTTCTGTCATCTCTGCCTACCTTTGCTTTCTGTCATCTCTACCTAACTTTGTTTCTGTCATCTCTACCTACCTTTGTTTTCTGTCATCTCTACCTACTTTGTTTTCTGTCATCTCTACCTAACTTTCTTTTCTGTCATCTCTACCTAACTTTGTTTCTGTCATCTCTACCTAACTTTGTTTTTGTCATCTCTACCTAACTTTGTTTTCTGTCATCTCTACCTAACTTTGTTTTCTGTCATCTCTACCTAACTTTGTTTTCTGTCGTCTCTACCTAACTTTGTTTCTTGTCTCATCTACCTTTGTTTTCTGTCATCTCTACCTAACTTTGTTTTCTTGTCTCTATCTACTTTGTTTTCTGTCATCTCTACCTAACTTTGTTTTCTGTCATCTCTACCTAACTTTGTTTCTGTCATCTCTACCTAACTTTCTTTCTGTCATCTCTACCTAACTTTGTTTTCTGTCATCTCTACCTAACTTTGTTTTCTGTCATCTCTACCTAACTTTGTTTTCTGTCATCTCTACCTAACTTTGTTTCTGTCATCTCTACCTAACTTTGTTTTCTGTCTCTCTACCTAACTTTGTTTTCTGTCGTCTCTACTACCTTTGTTTTCTGTCATCTCTACCTAACTTTGTTTTCTGTCATCTCTACCTAACTTTGTTTTCTGTCATCTCTACCAAACCTTTGTTTTCTGTCATCTCTACCTAACTTTGTTTTCTGTCGTCTCTACCTAACTTTGTTTTCTGTCATCTCTACCTAACTTTGTTTTCTGTCGTCTCTATCTACTTTGCTTTCTGTCATCTCTACCTAACTTTGTTTTCTGTCGTCTCTACCTAACTTTGTTTTCTGTCGTCTCTATCTACCTTTGCTTTCTCTGTCATCTCTACCTAACTTTGTTTTCTATTGTCTCTATCTACCTTTGCTTTCTGTCATCTCTACCTAACTTTGTTTTCTATTGTCTCTACCTACCTTTGCTTTCTGTCATCTCTACCTAACTTTGTTTTCTGTCATCTCTACCTAACTTTGTTTTCTGTCATCTCTACCTACCTTTGCTTTCTGTCATCTCTACCTAACTTTGTTTTGTGTCATCTCTACCTACCTTTGCTTTCTGTCATCTCTACCTAACTTTGTTTTCTTTGTCTCTTCTACCTTTTGCTTTCTGTCATCTCTACCTAACTTTGTTTTCTGTCATCTCTACCTACCTTTGCTTTCTGTCATCTCTACCTAACTTTGTTTTCTATTGTCTCTATCTACCTTTGCTTTCTGTCATCTCTACCTAACTTGTTACTTTGTTTCTGTCATCTCTACCTACCTTTGCTTTCTGTCATCTCTACCTAACTTTGTTTTCTATTGTCTCTATCTACCTTTGCTTTCTGTCATCTCTACCTAACTTTGTTTTCTGTCATCTCTACCTACCTTTGCTTTCTGTCATCTCTACCTAACTTTGTTTTCTGTCATCTCTACCTAACTTTGTTTTCTATTGTCTCTATCTACCTTTGTTTTCTGTCATCTCTACCTAACTTTGTTTTCTGTCATCTCTACCTAACTTTGTTTTCTGTCATCTCTACCTACCTTTGCTTTCTGTCATCTCTACCTAACTTTGTTTTCTGTCATCTCTACCTAACTTTGTTTTCTATTGTCTCTATCTACCTTTGTTTTCTGTCATCTCTACCTAACTTTGTTTTCTGTCATCTCTATCTACCTTTGTTTTCTGTCGTCTCTACCTACCTTTGCTTTCTGTCATCTCTATCTACCTTTGCTTTCTGTTGTCTCTGCTCTACCTAACTTTGCTTTCTGTCGTCTCTACCTACCTTTGCTTTCTGTTGTCTCTGCTCTACCTATCTTTGCTTTCTGTCGTCTCTACCTACCTTTGCTTTCTGTTGTCTCTACCTACCTTTGCTTTCTGTCATCTCTACTCTACCTTTGCTTTCTGTCGTCTCTACTCTACCTACCTTTGCTTTCTGTCGTCTCTACTCTACCTACCTTTGCTTTCTGTCGTCTCTACTCTACCTACCTTTGCTTTCTGTCGTCTCTACCTACCTTTGCTTTCTGTCATCTCTACTCTACCAACCTTTGCTTTCTGTCATCTCTACTCTACCTACCTTTGCTTTCTGTCGTCTCTACCAGCCTTTGCTTTCTGTCGTGTCTGCCTACGTATCTTTGCTTTCTGTCGTCTCTACTCTACCTACCTTTGCTTTCTGTCGTCTCTACCAGCCTTTGCTTTCTGTCGTGTCTGCCTACGTATCTTTGCTTTCTGTCGTCTCTACCTACCTTTGCTTTCTGTCATCTCTACTCTACCTACCTTTGCTTTCTGTCGTCTCTGCCTACAGTTGCTTTCTGTCATTTCTGCCTACCTTTGCTTTCTGTTGTCTCTACTACCTTTATTTTCTGTCGTCTCTACCTACCTTTGCTTTCTGTCATCTCTACTCTACCTACCTTTGCTTTCTGTCGTCCTCTACCTACCTTTGCTTTCTGTTGTCTCTACTCTACCTACCTTTGCTTTCTGTTGTCTCTACTCTACCTACCTTTGCTTTCTGTTGTCTCTGCTCTACCTACCTTTGCTTTCTGTTGTCTCTACTCTACCTACCTTTGCTTTCTGTCGTCTCTACTCTATCTACCTTTGCTTTCTGTCGTCTCTACCTACCTTTGCTTTCTGTCGTCTCTACCTACCTTTGCTTCCTGTCGTTTCTACTCTACCTACCTTTGCTTTCTGTCGTCTCTACCTACATTTGCTTTCTGTCGTCTCTACTCTACCTACATTTGCTTTCTGTCGTCTCTACCTACCTTTGCTTTCTGTCGTCTCTACCTACCTTTGCTTTCTGTCGTCTCTACCTGCCTTTGCTTTCTGTCGTCTCTACCTACCTTTGCTTTCTGTCGTCTCTACCTATTATTTTCTGCCTTGGTGGTCCATAACACATTCCGTATTTTCGCTCAGGAGTGATAATTAGGCAAATGTATTCAAGGCGTTTTTCGCCTCTTAAGGAAATGTGAGGTACAGGAGTAGTTTTAAGTAATTAAGGCCAGTTTTTATGCATATTTAATGCACTTTGTTACTTTTACATATCTATAATAAGTTTTTTAACCCTCCCAGGAGATAGATTGGATCAACAACCAGGGGCATATTCTTCGATTTTTTTTTTGTGCGCAAATGCATTCATATAATTTATGTACTTGATTTTTTTTCAATTTCTTTTTCCAGGTTCAAAGAGGTATTGAGATGGCTCTATCCCTGATAGGCCTCTGCACAGTGTGTTGAGCTTTAAACAATCATGATAACAATAATGCCTGGTCGTGAGCTTTCCAAACGGAAGCTCCAGGTTCGATTATGCTTGGATCATAGGCTTTCCAACGGGGAACGAGGAAGGTCTAGCTTCAATCATGGGTTGTAGGTGTTTCAGTGGGAAATTTTGTATTCCATTCTGCTCGGGTCATTGGCTTTCTACTAGGAAAATCTGGATTCTGCATGGATCGTTGGTTTTCCAATGAGAGAGAGAGAGAGAGAGAGAGAGAGAGAGAGAGAGAGGGAGACAGAGACAGAGAGACAGACAGAGACAGAGACAGAGACAGACAGACAGACAGAGACAGACATAGACAGAGGGACAGAGAGAAAGAGAGAGAGAGGAGAGAGAGAGAGACAGAGAGAGAGACAGACAGACAGACAGACGGACAGACAGAGATAGAGACACAGAGAGAAAGAAAGAGAGACAGACAGACAGACAGACAGAGAGAGAGCGAGAGAGAGAGAGAGAGAGAGAGAGAGAGATACAGGCAGGCAGACAGACAGACAGACAGATAGAGACAGTGAGAAAGAGAGAGAGGATGAGAGAGAGAGACAGACAGAGAGACAGACAGACAGAGAGACAGAGACAGATAGAAACAGAGACAGTGACAAAGAGACAGACAGAGACAGAGCCAAAGACACAGACAGGCAGAGACAGAGATCTAGGGAGACAATCAGAGACACAGAGATATACAGGCAGACTGACAAACACACACACAGACAGACAGACAGACAGACAGACAGACAGACAGACACAGACGGAGTCAGAAAGACAGAGGCACAGAAACACAGTGAAAGAGAGCCATAGAGAAGTATCTTGATTTTATGTCCTTCCAGCAAACTTACCAGACACTGTTGTTGTTCTTTACTTAATTAAAGTGAACAGGATCAAATGAAAGGATACACCATTGTCTGATGGTGCACACTTTTCAATTTTCAAACCAGACAAAAAGGAGCCAGATATGAGATGAAATTAAATGAAACTCTTATTTAACAACGGGTGTAGATAAGAGAGAGAGAGAGA
>JAPXFY010000013.1:54516954-54519454 GCA_030674185.1 Monoplex corrugatus
AATGTATACAGCAAGGGAGGAAGCAGTTTATGCTGACGATTTCTTGGGTAGTTACAGCCCTGGGTTTTCTTTCTTTTTCATTTATTTTAGTTTTTTCATTTTTCATTTTATTGTTTTTAAAATTCAGTAGCATAGCATTGTCTGATCACCCATTACAAACATCAAGTGGTTTTTTGTTTTATTCAATTTTGAATAAATATGACTGATACCATCTCCATTAGGACAAAGAGCTGAATCATCAGCACACACATCACATATTACATCAAGATATGAGATATATCAAGGGAAATTATTGATAAAACTATTAAAGGTTACGGGACCTGGCACAGATTCTTGGGGGATGACTATTTTGATATTTCTTTCTATTAATTTTTGTTTTCTTTCCCTCCGACAATAATTGAAGAACATGATAGTGTTTGGACTCGTCTGATAGAGAGAGATAGAGACAGTTTCTTCAGAAGTGTTTTATGGTCAAAAAGATGAACTTTTCTTTTCTAAAGATCTCAGAATATCACACGAGAAAGCTTAAAGTTGTTGATACATGTAGATGATAGTGGTCTGTAAATGGTTGTGAGTTCGAATCCCAGAGTGCGCTACATTAACATTAGAACTGGCCTTCTCACTGTCCTAACATCATTGCTGTTCTGGTGGTGATAGTATAGAAATAGATAAGTCCCCTTCCCCCTCTTCCATGGGATGGTTATCCCCGTCGGCCACATCACCTGAGGTGGGTGCTGACGCAAACCAAATCAATCAATCAATCAATCAAGTAAATGAAATAAGCTAGTTCTGTCTGATACGAGTGTTCTGGAAGACCTGATTAAGTGTACATGTGCATGCTGTTCTAAAAAGAAAAAAAAATTAATAAGTGAGACCAAAGAAATAAGAGGGAAGCAGGGAGAATTTTTATATTAACCAAAGAACATAACTCTTGAAAGTCACGTAGGAAGTATCTCCGATGTTGTAGAACTTCTCAAATCTAACACAGTTTGAGCTACCTATTCAGCTAGCATAGAAGCAGCTACAAAGCACAAAAACCGTAAGCTCAGAACATTCAGCTAGCATAGAAGCATCTACAAAGCACAAAAACCCTAAGCTCAGAACATTCCTCTGAACGGTTTTTGTGCTTTGTAGCTGCTTCTATGCTAGCTGAATGGGTAGCGCAAACTGTGTTAGATTTGAGAAGTTCTACGACATGGGAGATAATTCCTACGTACTCTCAAGAGTTATGTTCTTTGGTTAATATTAATAAGTGAGGACAATATTTGGATTAGGCAATTAATGATTAGACTTATACACAAACACACCATCATCCAACCAAACAACAAGACTAACAACATTCTGATCGAGTCTTGCTGAAAGTCTCCCTTCTTTTAGACTGATACAATACTAGTAAAAGATTAAAAAGAACATTTGTATGGTAGGTAAAAATATAGGCTAGGTAGGACCTCAAGACCTGGCCAGCTCATGGGTTTATGTGCAGGCTTAAGGTTTGTACCATGATCACCATTACATGGCACTTGTGACGTTAGTGTATATGCAGTTCATTCCGAGCTCGGAGACGTCAATTTAAGGAACCGAAACTGAAACTGAAACTCATTTCTTTCAAGTCTTAGATGTAGTAATGTTTTGGCCTCAAAACCAAAGCCTCCATATTCATGCCTGCATAATCAGGGCACCTTAAAATAAAAGGATGATGATTAAAAAAACAAGGGCTTTGGGGGGAGGGAGGGGGGAGGGAGGAGACTAGGGCAGTTTTATGAAATGCGACCACATACAGCAGTTAATTAGAGCGTCACGTTGATAATGTGTTCCCCCTTCAGATTGGCCACATAGTTACTTTTTATTTATCAGTTCTTTCATAGCGGGCTCTCTGGCTCCATTGGTAGATCCATAGATTCGAGCTCTGACTGTCACGAGTTCAAATCCCAGCCCAAAACATTAACCCTTTGACTCCTGCACCCTGTCCACCAGCATCCTGCGTTACCGACCATGCTAGGCAAAGCAAGAAAAAAAACCCCACTTAACCCTTTGACTCCCTTAGCTTTCTGCAGGAAGCTGGTGGATAGTGTGTGGAAGTCAAAGGGTTAAGTTTTTTGCAGTTAGTGCACACGGTATGGGAGAGGCAAAGGGTTAAAAAAAATGGGCCTGTTCGCTGCCCATCTGAACGTTTCTATCATGTTGGTGGTGACAACACAATGTTTCATAGGTATCGTTCACCACCTCTCCCACGCCCACCCTCACTCTCTTCCCCCATTGTCAAGGAAAAAGGTTTGGCGAAGTCGTAATTAAGGAAACGTCCAACTGTGACGAATCCCTTTTGAACAAACTCCACACACACACACACACACACACACACACACACACACACACACACACACACACACACGTACGTACGCACGCACGCACGCACGCACGCACGTACACACTAAACAAGAAAAGAAAACCACAGAAAACAAACACAAAACAAAGAAATAAGCGAACAAAGCACACATACACA
>JAPXFY010000013.1:54524454-54526954 GCA_030674185.1 Monoplex corrugatus
TGGAGTACAAAATGGGACCAAAAAAAAAATAATAATAAAAAAAAGGTGAGCACAAAGGTAACCTCGCTGAACGTGATGATCCTTAAAAAAAGTTAACCAGAAACACATGATGGTGGGACCCAGAACAACAATACATCACCACTGATAAAACAATCACATTTCAGTTTCTTATGCCATGTGGCAGCCATTTCACCAAGCCAAGGAGGGGGTGGGGAGATGTCCATGCGCTGCATGCCCTATTTGGACCTAGTATCAGTTACCTTGGTCACAAACCTGGTGGCAAGGTGGGGAGACGACAAATCCTGTGACATAGCCAAACAACGCATACCGGCCATGTCCAGATCAGCTACCAGATCATCATCATCATCATGTGCCCTGCCGAATGGCGTAGGCGATCATGGCCTTCCATACGCATATATCCCTTGTCGCCGCAAGCACATCTTCCACCCTCTCTGTCCTCAGCCACCCTGCAACTCCGTCCGATATTTTCTCCCTGGGTCTGCCTTGTGCTCTCTTTCCCTCCATATTTCCTGTTGTGACCAGGTGCTCTAATTCCCCTTTCCTCCTAAAATGGCCTATAAATGTTGCCTGTCTTTTCTTAGTCTTCCTTATCAATGATCTTACCTGGAAATCTCATCATTCTAGGTGACATCAATGTCCACTATGACAACACTCACCGTTATGACACAAGACATATCATCAACTCTCTGTCCAATCACAATATGATTCAACACATTTCTGAACCAACCCATCAAAAAGGTCACATTCTTGACTGGATCATTTCTCGTGATCACCACAATTCCGCTACTGACAACTGCTTAGTTCTTTCTACCCGTCTAACTTCAGCCCTTCCATCTGACCACTCTGCAATTCTCTGTTCTCTCGACATTTCTCCTCCTTCCCGTACCATGCGCACAGTGACTCGACGCAATCTCAAATCTATCGACCTCTCCACATTTTCATCTGATGCCTCCCGTCTCCTTTCTGAAAAGTCACATAACCTTGCCGATGAATTCTATACTACTCTCCACCATCTTCTGGACACTCATGCTCCAGCCACAACCCGTCTTTTACCTGACCGCCCCCCTACCCCCTGGCTCACTCATGAGATTGCCTGTGCAAAACGTGCCCGCCGCAGAGCAGAGCGCCGTTGGCGCAAATCCAAACTCACTGTACACAGGCAACTTTTCCAAGCCTCTAAAACAAAAGTATCCACCCTCATTGCATCAGCAAAAACAAGCTATTTCCAAACCAAAATCCTGAATGCCTCTTCTTCAAAAGAACTCTTTACAACCATGAATCATCTCCTTGGCACACGAAAAGATTTACCTCTCCCAACAAAACATACAAACGAAGAACTCCCATCAGTATTCTCCAAGTATTTCACCACCAAAATACAAACTCTTCGTGACAGGCTTGACAGGACACCCTGTCAACCATGCCCACCTGACCCTTCCTTCTCTGGCACACCTCTTACTACTTTTACCCCAGTCTCACAAGAAGAAATTTTCAACACAATCAGATCCATGTCGTTCAAAACCTGCGAACTGGATCCTCTTCCAGGTTCTCTCTACTCCGACTGTCTCCCTACTCTCCTCCCATTCATCACTGACATCATCAACTATTCTCTTCAATCTGGAACTGTCCCAGATTCTTTCAAGTCTGCTATTGTTCACCCTCTCCTCAAGAAATACAATTTAGACCCAAATGAACTGAAAAATTACCGGCCTATCTCTAATCTCTCTTTCTTGTCAAAACTCCTTGAAAATGTTGTCCTCAACCAGCTGAACTCTCACCTGTCTGCCAACAATCTCCTCAATCCTTTCCAGTCAGCCTACCGCCAGTGCCATAGCACTGAAACTGCCCTACTACACATTCTCAACAATCTCCTCCTTGCAACTGATATTGGCAAAGTCTCTCTCCTCACACTCCTTGATCTGTCTGCAGCCTTCGATACCATTGACCATGGTATTTTCCTTTCTAGACTTCATCATACTTTTGGCATCTCTGACATTGCTCTCTCCTTTTTCACTTCGTATTTATCAAACAGAAAACAAACTGTTCTCATCAATGGCACTTACTCTCAACCTGCATACCTGACCTGTGGTGTTCCACAAGGATCTGTCCTTGGCCCTGTTCTTTTCACTCTTTACACCTCCCCCCTTTCCACCATCATCAACTCCCACTCTATAAAACACCACTTCTATGCTGATGACACCCAACTTCAAGACAGTGACTCACCTGATAATATACAGCGCCTGTTAACTCGCACCACTGAGTGTTACTCGGACATTAAGAACTGGATGACGTTCAACAAACTTCAGCTTAATGACGACAAGACAGAAGCTATCCTCATTGGCACCCATCAGAAACTTTCTCAGCTGCCTCCTCTTTCTCTCCCATTATGTAACACATCAGTCCCAATTTCTGATTCAGCTAAAAACCTTGGTGTCTGCATTGACTCTACCCTCTCCATGAACAACTTTGTTTCTCAAACTGC
>JAPXFY010000013.1:54531954-54536954 GCA_030674185.1 Monoplex corrugatus
TTACCAGTGAAAGTAGACCTTTGTAGAGTTTTTCCAGGGACATGTCCTTCACCTGTGAAAGTGGACCTTTGTAGAGTTTTGCCAGGGACATGTCCTTCACCTGTGAAAGTGGACTTTTCTAAAGAGTTTTTCCAGGGACATGTGCTTTACCTGTAAAGTGGACTTTTCTAAAGAGTTTTGCCAGGGACATCTCCTTTACCTGTGAAAGTGGAACTTTCTAAACAGTTTTGTCAGGGACATGTCCTCTACCTGTAAAAGTGGACTTTTCTAAAGAGTTTTGCCAGTGACATGTGCTTTACCTGTAAAAGTTTCTAAACAGTTTTGCCAGGGACATATCCTTTATCCATAAAAGTGGGCTTTTCTAAACAGTTTTGCCAGGGACAGTCCTTTACCTGTGGAAGTGGACCTTTCTAAAGAGTTTTGCCAGGGATGTCTCCTTTATCCATGAAATGGAGTTTACTCCGTAAGTGTTTTACCTATAGAATTGGACTTTCCCACGGAAGTGTCCCGAGGACACCTTCTTTGATATGTCGTTACACAAGTTGTTTTTACCTGTCTTAGTGCATTTTCCTACAGAAGTTTGCTAGGGACATCTCCTTTATCAACGGGTGTGGATTTTACTGAGTAATTTTGCCAAGGATATCTCCTTTAACCTAACCACGGATGTGGATTTTAGTATGTAATTTTGCAAACGACATCTCTGTTACCAATGGAAACGGATTTTAGTACGCACATTTGCCAAGGACATCTCCTTTACCCCTTGAGGTTAATTTTAGTACGTAATGTTGCCAAAGACATCTTCCTTACCCGTGGAAATAGATTGTAGAACATGCCATTTAAGCAGTGATATCTTCTTTACCTGCCAGAGTGGATGTTACTATAAAAATATGCTAGGGAATGTCTTGTTAAAGATTTTACGGAAGTATTTTTCAAGGAACATCTTTTCTACCGTGGTTTCTTTCACGTGCGTTAAGTGTGTGCTGCACATTCAATTTTAGTTTACTGCCTCATCTGAAAGACTGGTACCCAGACCACTATATAAAATGGGACGGGGTGGGTGGGTAAAAGAACAGAAAAAAATCCTGCGGGGTGGATGAAGACAGAGAGGGTAGGAGATGTACTTGCAGCGACAGGGGATAGATTTGTGTGGAGGGCCATGATCGCCAACACCGTGCGGCAGGGCACATGGTAATGATGACGTGATGATGATGAGATTTGCACCGAGTTAATTTATTTCCTTTCTTTCAGTTCTATGCGACATCGCTGGCTCAGTGGTCAGAGTGCCATACTTCTTCTTCTCTTCTTCTTCTCTTTCAGGTAAAGGCACACATGGACACTAAGTCCATGGAAGCCTCATTGCCGCGGTGGTGCTCACAGCTGGGGCCGAACAAAGCGTGTTACTCAATGCCGAAGCGGCGCCCCGGAACAATCGCATTACACCCCATCTTCCTTTGGCGTCCAGACAACCAATCACCACTCCGAGACTCCGTGAAGAGCCCACTTTATCCTCCCCGTTTGTCTGGACGCCCCTTCATCATGAGTTTTCGTCATCTTCCACAGTGATCTCCAACCCCTTGAATCTTGTGAGTAGGATGCGCCTACACATTTCCGGTTTTGATACCATCATTCCCACGTCCACCTCCCCTCCACCGAATCGAGCCTTTGCATCTTCGGTTTCTGGGCACTCGCAGAGGACATGATGGACGTTTTTGTCCGTCCAGATCCACATTCACATAACCCATCCTCCTTAGTTCCGATGAAAGTAGTAATGATAATAATTACAGTATTTGTATAGCGCAAAATCTTGATAGAAATAAAAAAAAAATGAAGTGGCGGTAGGCCTTGAGCATACTGAAACCGCAGGGGTTGTGGATTTGACCCTCAAAGTGTCACATTCCACGAAGGTTGGCTCGTTCTATTGATAGTGCCATGGATGCAAGATATGGTATCTTAAGTTCAATCTCATCCTGGAAAATTAAAAAACTGGTCTGTTCACTGCCCATCTTAATACTCCAATCATTCTCGTGGTATCAGTTTTAGTCTTTCATAGGTCGTGTTCACCCCTCCTCCTCTCTCCCACCCCTATTCGAAGACCTTGCCAGTGTATTGGGATTTGCGCAGGATCAAGGAGTCTGGTAAATCTGGGTTGAGCACATACGGACTTTGCCAAACCTTTCATTTCTAACACCCAACTTAAAGCCTATCTTGTCTGTGGATCCTTCCATTTAAATCAGCTTTGTTGTATTGACTCTGTCCCCACCCTGTTTTAGTGCGTTATTGTAGTGTCTTGTGTGTGGATGTTATTGACAGTGTGTGTGTATGATGTTAATGGGTAAAATGAGTGAATGTGTGTTACATGCGTACATTCATTTAATTTTGCATTGTAGAATTACATGTCTAAGGGCATAGAGCAGTGTTAAGCTCAGTTTAAATCTACGTCCTTGTTATTATCTAATATTGATTTGTGTGTGCGTCTGTTTGCATATGAATGTATGTGTATGCGCAAATGCGTGTGTGTGTGTGTGTGTGTGTGTGTGTGTGTGTGTGTGTGTGTGGTGTGTGTGTGTGTGTATAAGTATGTTTGTGTGTTAGTGAATGTGTGTGTGTGCGTGTTTGTCTGCCTGCGTTGTGTGTGTGTGTGTGTGTGTGTGTGTGTGTGTGTGTGTGTGTGTGTGTGTGTGTGTGTGTGTGTGTGGTGTGCGTGTGCGTTGTGGCTTGCTTGCTTGCTTGTTGTTTGTTTGCTTGTGCATATAATATGATATGACATTAACAAACCACAGACCACATTTCCTTGCTGTTTTGGAAAGGACAAATATAGAAAACTCGCAATCTTTAATCTTGAATCATAATTTCCCCAAGTGTCACGAAACCCTCTCAGAACAAATTCCAGAAATTTCAGTGAGCGTTTACCGATAGCCCACGATCGTGATTCACTCCACCTTCAACATAATAGGACGGCGTGATGGCATACCTCACACCCACAATCTATCCACGACTATCACCTAGCCTTGTGTGTTATTAGAGAGGCAGGTGATAAAATATAACCGAAGCCGATAACGGAGGTAGGGAAAGAGATAACACACAAACTTTGAGTTGGCAGCAGAGAATGAAGGGAGGGCGGAGCCTGGTGTTTTCCATGGAAACATCGACAAAGAATCATGTCAAACAGTGCAGGGAGTATTTTGAAAGATTTTTAGCCTGGGTGTTGTTTGTCAAGGAGGACGAGGAGTGCTTTGAATTTTTTTAACCTGGTCTGTTTGTCAAAGAGGTCAAGGAGTGCTTTGAAAGTTTTAGCCTGGTCTGTTTGTCAAAGAAGACAAGGAGTGCTTTGAAATGTTTTAGCCTGGTCTTTGTCAAAGAGGACAGGAGTGCTTTGAAAGTTTTAGCCTGGTCTGCTTGTCAAAGAGGACGAGGAGTGCTTTGAAAGTTTTAGCCTGCATTGTTTGTCAAGAAGGACGAGGAGTGCTTTGAAATTTTTAGCCTGGTCTGTTTGTCAAGGTAGACAGGGAGTACTTTGAAAGTTTTAACCTGGTCTGCTTGTCAAGGAGGACGAGGAGTGCTTTGAAATTTTAAGCCTGGTCTGTTTGTCAAAGAGTACGAGGAGTGCTTTGAAATTTTTAACCTGGTCTGTTTGTCAAGGAGGACAAGGAGTACTTTGAAATTTTCAGCCTGGTCTGCTTGTCAAAGATGACGAGGAGTGCTTTGAAATTTTTAACCTGGTCTGTTTGTCAAAGAGGACGAGGAGTGCTTTGAAATTTTAAGCCTGGTCTGTTTGTCAAAGAGGACAAGGAGTGCTTTGAAATTTTTAACCTGCATTGTTTGTCAAGGAGGACAAGGAGTGCTTTGAAATTTTTTAACCTGCATTGTTTGTCAAGGAGGACAAGGAGTGCTTTGAAATTTTTAACCTGCATTGTTTGTCAAGGAGGACGAGGAGTGCTTTGAAATTTTAAGCCTGGTCTGTTTGTCAAAGAGGACGAGGAGTGCTTTGAAATTTTTAACCTGGTCTGTTTGTCAAAGAGGACGAGGAGTGCTTTGAAAGTTTTAGCCTGGTCTGTTTGTCAAGGTAGACAGGGAGTACTTTGAAAGTTTTAACCTGGTCTGTTTGTCAAAGAGGACGAGGAATGCTTTGAAAATTTCAGCCTGGTCTGTTTGTCAAAGAGGACGAGGAGTGCTTTGAAATTTCTAAGCTGGTCTGTTTGTCGAAGAGGACAAGGAGTGCTTTGAAATTTTAAGCCTGGTCTGTTTGTCAAAGATGACGAGGAGTGCTTTGAAATTTTAAGCCTGGTCTATTTGTCAAAGAGGACGAGGAGTGCTTTGACATTTTTAACTGGTCTGTTTGTCAAGGAGGACAAGGAGTGCTTTGAAATTTTTAACCTGGTCCGTTTGTCAAAGAGGACGAGGAGTGCATTGAAAATTTCAGCCTGGTCTGTTTGTCAAAGAGGACGAGGAGTGCATTGAAAATTTCAGCCTGGTCTGTTTGTCAAAGAGGACGAGGAGTGCTTTGAATTTTTTAACCTTGTCTGTTTGTCAAAGAGGACGAGGAGTGCTTTGAAATTTTTAATCTGGTCTGTTTGTCGAAGAGGACGAGGAGTGCTTTGAAATTTTAAGCCTGGTCTGTTTGTCAAAGATGACGAGGAGTGCTTTGAAATTTTAAGCCTGGTCTATTTGTCAAAGAGGACGAGGAGTGCTTTGACATTTTTAACTGGTCTGTTTGTCAAGGATGACAAGGAGTGCTTTGAAATTTTTAGCCTGGTCTGTTTGTCAAAGAGGAAGAGGAGTGCTTTGACATTTTTAACTGGTCTGTTTGTCAAGGATGACAAGGAGTGCTTTGAAATTTTTAGCCTGGTCTATTTGTCAAAGAGGAAGAGGAGTGCTTTGAAATTTTTAACCTGATCTGCTTGTCAAGGAGGACAGGTAGTACTTTGAAATGTTTACGGTGTGTTGGGTGTTGAGTAAAAAAAAGGAGTACTTTGAAAATTTGGCGTGTGTTCCTTGCCAAG
>JAPXFY010000013.1:54546954-54549454 GCA_030674185.1 Monoplex corrugatus
ACACCACACACACACACATACACACACAATGACACAACACACATACATAATACATATTATATATATACATATATATAACACGCACGCACACAACACACATACCCCCTCACACACACACAGACACGACACACCCAAACACAGACACTTCACAACATGTACACACAGCGCTCGCGCACACACACCGCCACACACACACACACACACACACACACACACACACACACACACACACACACAAATACACATACAAACACAGAACAACAAACAGACAAACACAAACCCACCCAACTGAGGGCGCATACATACACCACACACACACACACACACACGCACACACACACACACACACACACACACACACACACACACACACACACACACCATACACACACACACCCACACACCACACACACACACACACACACACACACACACACACACACACACACACACACCACACCACACAAACACACACACACACAAACACACACACACAAACACACACACACACACAAACACACACACACAACACACACACACACACACCACACAAACACACACACACACACACACAAACACACACACACAACAACACACACACACACACACACACACACACACAAACACACACACACAAACAAACACACACACACACACACACATACCCTGTCCCCCCTCTCCACCCCCTACCTTAAGAGAACAACGTGGGTGGCAGAGAAGAAGAAGACATCAGAGACAAGTAGCTGATTGACATGCACACAGTGGTTCTCACAAACTTCCCTACTATATCTCTGATTCTACCACCCCTCTTCTCTCCCCCCCACCCCCAAATTTCCAACCCAATTTCCTCACCTATTTCTCTCCCCCTCCCCCCTCTCTCTCTTTCTGCCCATACATCAGTCACGCCAAGAAAGTACAGAAAATCCTCTGATACCCGACAACCGTAAATACCCGACATTCTGATTGATGACCTACCTCACACCCTTCCCCCCGTGGGTATGCCAGGGCTCTTTCAGTATAAATAGTATCCCCACCTTCTGGAAATTCTGTGCTAGAAATTTCATCTTTTCTGTCGCTGTCTTTGTTTCTGTCTTTTTGCTTTGCTTTCTGTCAATTCTATCTATAATTTTCTGCCTTAATGGTCCATTCACCTGTATGTGTCCGATAAAGTCTTATGTACTTTTTCTTAGGATTGATAATTGGGTACATGTATCAAGTGCGTTTTTGGCTCTAGGGAGGTGAGATATGCAGAAGCAATTTTAGGTAATTTATGCCTGTTTTGATGTATGTTTTGGTGGCCTTATGTATGCTTATATTTGTATTCAGGTGTGTTTTTTTCAATCTCCCCTGTGCGATAAATTGGACGGAATGGTCGACGCCGGGGGGCATGTGCTTAGATTATGTGCGCGAATGCACTGACATGTGTACTTAATTTTCTTTTCTTTTTTTCCTGTTGAAGTTTTGTATGTTTTGAAACGGTTATAGCCCTGATGTGGCTCGACGCAGTCGGCTGGGCTTTAAACAACATTAACAATAACAATACCTCACACCCGCAATCTGTCCCATGGCGTTAATCTGTTCGTAGAAGAACAAGTGATAAAACGTAAAGAACGGCCGTCACAGTCAAAGGGAAAAGATGGCGGATTTTTTTAAAAGGATTATCGCACCCAGGGAGGCTACCTTTGCGCTCACCATTTTTTTTCGTCCCATTTTCTACGCCACCTTAATGACCACAGAAGCTGGCACAATTTTTTACAATGCCATGATGATGATGTCGATGAGGATGATAATCATGATGCTATGGAGTTCCATTTAGGATTGAGACCGCTTGACAGGACTGTACTCTACGCTTACTTTCATAATAATCCTGGCGTCAACCAGGCCCGAGAGATACAGAAACCTGCGGTGCTGGTCAGAAGATTTGAGCAACACCTCAATGACACATCCATGAAGTGGATGAGTCTCGACTGTGCGGTCCCAGTCTTCCCAATGAGCCCATAGCACGCCCAACTCTCGGTAGGTGTCGGTCGGTAGTCCGTTGCGTTAACCAATACACCACGGCGGCTGGTGGCGTAAACATTAATGTGACCCGCTCTGACTAAATGTACAATAAGAAGGGTGAGGCCTTCTGCTGCTGTGGGCTGAAAACTCTGTATAGGGACAATAAGTCGATTTTGAGTTTTCTGCATTTTCATGCTTTATAACCACTTTTACACCATATCCTGACACAATAAAGTCAAATTCAATCGATAAGTATCATTTTTGTGTGTGTGTGTTTTAATGTTTTCTTCTCCTTTAAAAATATTCACAAGTTCCGTAACATTTTGGTGATTAAAGTACGCTTTTCTTAAATTTAGTTTTCTTTTTGTTGTTTTGGATGGATGGACAATCAAGTAAACAAGGGAAGTACGGAATTTCAGCTGATTTGGTTGATATTTAATGCTTGTTGCTAAGGAGTTTCTGACAATACCTTTTCAATTCAGGCCTATTCTCTTCAACA
>JAPXFY010000013.1:54559454-54561954 GCA_030674185.1 Monoplex corrugatus
CCATAAAAAAAAAAACATATTCCAAAAACATTAGATCGAAAAAGAGACCGATTTGACAGCCAAAATATGCGACAATCCCTGACAAAGATTACATGATGTCGTCGGATGTCTATGCACCAGCAGGCATGTGGACTTGTGTTGGCCTGTTTTCATTGACTTGCTCTTTTTCCTTTCTTTTCTTTTCCTCTCTCCATATTCCACTTTTGTACCCATTGATTGATCACATTCGTATCATTACACTCAGGGAGGCTACCTTTGTGCTCACCTTTTATTTTTTTATTTTTTTCAGTCCCATTTTCTACGCCACCTTAATGGCCACAGAAACTGGAACAATTTTTACAATGTGACGACGATGATGACGATGTAAGTGATAATCATGATGCTATGGAGTTCCATTTAGGATTGAGACTGTGTGATAGGGCTGTACTCTACGCTTACTATCAAAATATATCCTGGCGTCAACCAGGCCCGAGAGATACAGACGCCTGCGGTGCTGGTCAGAAGATTTGAGCAACACCCTCAATGACGCATCCATGATGAGGATGAGTCTCGACTGTGTGGTACCAGTCTTCCTAGTGAGCCCATAGCACACCCAACTCTGGGTAAGAGCCGGTTAGAGCCGAAAAACCCCGCAATGATTTTTGAAGGGACTGATGGGGATTCGAACCCACAACATTCCAGTCGGTAGTCTGTTGCACTAACCACTACACCATAGCGACTGGCTGCTTGGTCACGTCTTAATATAGCTAAGACCTTTCCAGCGCATGTGGTTTTGTGCAGGCTCAGGGAGTCTCACCATCATCATCATCATGTGCCCTGCCGCATGGCGTTGGCGATCATGGCCCTCCATACGAATCTATCCCTTGTCGCTGCAAAGTACATCTCCCACCCTCTCTGTCCTCAGCCACCCTGCAAGTCCGTCCAATATTTTCTCCCTGGGTCTACCTGGAGCTCTCTTTCCTCCTGCTTTTCTGTTGTGATCGGGTGCTCTAATTTCTCTTTGTGCCAGATAATAACTGGCAGATTTGGTGGGAGCGCATGTGGAATAGTCCAAGCGCGATGAATCCCTTTTGAAGAAACTCCAAACTCAAGAATAAAACTAGCTAAGCTTATTTTCATCACTCTTTATTGTAAAGGGACCATCATATTATTCTTTAATAATGAGAAGAACACATGCCATTATGCTTTGAAAGTACACCACATACACCACATAGCACCACACACACTATATCACTACACCCACCACATATACCGAACACACCACATATATCACATACACCACACCACATATACCGAACACACCACATATTCACATATACCACACCACATATACGAACACACCACATATATCACATACACCACACCACATATACCGAACACACCACACATATCACATACACCACACCACATATACCGAACACACCACATATATCACATATACACACACATATACCGAACACACATAACATACACCACCCACACATATACCGAACACACCACATATATCACATAATCACATACCCACACCACATATACCGAACACACCACAATCACATATATCACATACACCACACCACAATAACCAAACACACACCAATATCACATATCACACACCAACCACATATACCGAACACACCACATACACAATATATCACATGCACCACACCACATACCGACACCTTTACCGAACCACAAACCACAATACATTCACATAATCACATCACCACACCACATATACCGAACACACCACATATATCACATACCACCACCACACCACATAATACCGAACACACCACATATATCACATACACCACACCACATATACCGAACACACCACATACATCACATACACCACACCACATATACCGAACACACCACATATATCAATCCACACACAATCCGAACACACCACATATACATACACACACCACATACCGAACACACCACATATATCACATACACCACACCACATATACCGAACACACCACATATATCACATACACCACACCAATATACGAACACACCACATATATCACATACACCACACACATATACCGAACACACCACATACATCACATACACCACACCACATATACCGAACACACCACATATATCACATACACCACACCAATATACCGAACACACCACATATATCACATACACCACACCACATATACCGAACACACCACATACATCACATACACCACACCAATATACCGAACACACCACATAATACATGCACCACACACAATACCGAACACACACATATATCACATACACCACACCACATATACCGAACACACCACATAATCACATACACCACACCACATATACCGAACACACCACATACATCACATGCACCACACCACATATACCGAACACACCACATATATCACATACACCACACCACATACACCACATAACCATACATACCACAACTCGCCATATACGCCACACCACATACAAACTTACACACATACACCACATACATCACATGCAT
>JAPXFY010000013.1:54594454-54596954 GCA_030674185.1 Monoplex corrugatus
CCGACACAAAACACACCCTAAATTTGTGTACAGGAATATTGAAGAAAATGCCCCAGAAAAAAAAAAATTGCACATCAACTGGTTGCTTAAAATCTAAAGATGATATGATTATCATGCGAAAAGGCTAAATTTTAGATAAATGGGGAGAATACATTAAAAAGCTCTGCGCCGACAAAAAGGAAGAACATATCATAAGAAAGAACGTTGAAGGACACCCATAATGAAAGATGAAGTTAGAGCAGCGTTAGAAAAGATGAAACAGGGGCCAGGACCAGGACCAGACAATATTTCTACAGAAATGATTTGAGGCTCTAGATGAATTTGGTATAGACAAAATAACAGTCCCCCTAAATGAAATTTATGACATAGGAAAAATCCCGAAAGATATGTCAAAATCAATTTCCACTGCACTTCCAAAGAAAACAGGGGCTGTAGAATGCGAACTCCATCGTACAATTAGCTTGATGAGTCATGTAACAAAAATGCTATTAAGAATAATTATGACGAGGACAAGGAACATGTTCGAAAGAGAACTAGCAGAAGAACAATGCAGATCTGTCGAAGGGAAAGGAACTATTAATGCCATATACACTTGCAGCTCTCATAGATAGATCAGTTGAGTTGAATGAGGATATATTTTCATGTTTTGTTGATTATACCACGGGTTTTTATTGGGAAAGACACGAAGAATTTTATACCAAGGCTT
The DNA here is from genome assembly GCA_030674185.1 of Monoplex corrugatus. Classification (NCBI taxonomy): domain Eukaryota; kingdom Metazoa; phylum Mollusca; class Gastropoda; order Littorinimorpha; family Ranellidae; genus Monoplex; species Monoplex corrugatus. Next base: position 54,595,161 of record JAPXFY010000013.1, read on the forward strand.
TTTATCGGGTAAGACACGAAGAATTGATTAACCAAGTAAAAAGTCTTAATGTGGATGGAAAAGATCTAGAAATATTAAGGAATATGTATATTAGGAGCAAACAACAGCAATGAAAGTAGAAAATGATATAAGCCCTTTCCAAAATATTAAAAGAGGGGTTAGGCAGGGATGTGGTCTGTCACCAGATTTGTTTTCACTTGACAGTGAAACCATCATGAGAAATTTAGAAGAAAGCCCTGGAATAAAGATTGGAGGAAAAGTGATATGCAATCTTCGTTATGCAGATGACACTGTTCTAATTGCAGAAAACGAAAAAGACCTACAATATCTTGTGAATATAATAGAAATAGAAAGCAAAAATAAAGGCTGGAGCTAAATAGCAAGAAGACTGAAGTCATGGTAATCGGTAAAAAAACAAGAAACACCCTCATGCAAAATAAGAGTAAATGGCAACGCACTGAGACAAGTTGATAAGTTTAACTATCTGGGAAGTGTCATCTCACTACATGGCAGATGCAGATTAGAAATAGCCGGCAGAATCGGCCAGGCTTAAACAGCATTTAAGAAAATGACAAGCAATCTTACCAGCGAGTGCTTATCAATTAACATCAGGAAGAAAGTTCTTCAATGCTATATACAGCCGACGTCGTTGTATGGACGTGAAGCGTGGACGGTCTGCACGCGGAGTCAAAGCAGGATAGAGGCAGCTGAAATGTGGTTTCTAAGAAGAATGTTGAGAGTTCCATGGACAGCAACGAAAACAAGCAAGACAGACTTGAAGGAAACAGACACAAAAAGAACATTAATGAAGAAGATTGGAAAAAGACAAGCAACATTATGGGACGTTTTATGAGGCAAAAGAAATTAGAGCACCTGGTCACAACAGGAAAGCTGGAGGGAAAAACGGTAGACCCAGGGAAGAAAATATTGGACAGATTTGCGTGGAAGATGAAGACAGAGAGGGTGGGAGATGTACTTGCAGCGACAAAGGATAGATTCACATGGAGGGCCATGATCACCAACGGCATGTGACAGGGCACATGATGATGAAGATGATGATGATGACGATGATGATGATGATGATGGTATGCCGCAGTGTATATATATATATATATATGTATGTATATATTATATTATATATATACACATACATATATATATATATATATATGTGTGTGTGTGTGGTGCGTGCGTGCGTGCGTGCGTGCGGTTGTGTGTGTGTGTGCGTGTGTGTGTGTGCGTGTGTATGTGTCTGTGTGTATGTGTGTCTGAATGTGTACGTGTGTTTGCGTGCGTGCGTGTGTGTGTGTGTGTGTGTGTGTGTGTGCGTGTGTATGTGTGTGTATGCCTGTGTGTGTGCGCGTGTGTGTTTGTGTAAATGTTTGTGTCTATAAGCGTGTGTGTGTGTAAACTTGTGCGTGCGTAAGTGTGTCCGTGTATGTGTGTGTGTGTGTACGTGTGTGTGTGTGTGTGTGTTCGCGCGCGTGTGTGTGTGCCAGCGTATGTGTATGTGCGTGTATGTGTATGTGTGTGTGCTGTGTGTGCGTGTATCTATGTGTATATGTGTATGTGTATGTATGTGTACGTGTGTGTGTGTGTGTGCACGCGCCTCTGTGTGTGTGTGTGCGCGCGTGTGTGTGTGTGTGTGTGTGTGGTGTGTGTGTGTGTGTGTGTGCGTGTGTGTGTGTGTGTTTTTGCTTTAAAGTAGTTTGGATTACCTTGTAAAGTTATTTACCAAGCTGTGGGTGGCATAATCATTGTGGTGTCTTTCGGCAATTGTGTTTATCCCAACTG
>JAPXFY010000013.1:54601954-54604454 GCA_030674185.1 Monoplex corrugatus
TGTCTCTCTCTATCTCTTTCTTGTTCTCCCTTTCTCTCTCTTTCTCTCTCTGTGTTTCTTCTCTCTATTTCTTTCTTTCTGTCTCTCTGTCTCTGTCTGTTTGTCTGTCTGTTTGTCTGTATGTCTGTCTGTCTGTCTGTCGCTCTCTCTCTCTCTCTCTCTCTCTCTCTCTCTCTGTTCATTTCCTACACCAAATTTATAGCCACAGAATCTGGTACGATTTGTTACACTATTATGATGATGACGATAGGTATGACAATCACGATGCTCTGGAGTTTCACTCTGGATTGAGACTACGTGATTTCCAAGCTTATTCTTTTATCATATATATCCTAGGTGTCAACCAGGCCCGAAAGCTACAGACACTTTCAATGTTGATCAGGGGATTTAGGCAACATGCCCAATGACGTATCCGCAAAATGGACGAGACTCGACTGTGTGATCCCAGTGTACCCAATGATCCCACTGCACGCTCAACTGTAGTAATACATGTAGGAGCCGGTTTGGTCCGTCCCGCAAAGGAATTGAAGTTACCGTCAAAAGCGTGAACGACCAGCGTGAAGGAAAAATGCCAAACACTGTCACAACCAGCAGACTGTATTGATAAACATCAACATACCGGACAGTACCTCCCAGAAGGAACTTAACACAAACAACAGTTTCAGTTTTTCAAGATGACGACGTCTCCGCGCTCCGAACGAATTCCATATATATGCACTAACGTCACAGGTGCCGTGTGTATGATGATTATGGCACAAGACTTATTAAGCCTGCACATAAACCCATGAGCTGTCCAGGTCCTGAGGTTCTACCTAGACTATGTTTTACCTAGTCTGTATTTTTTTGTACCAGCGCAAAACGACGTGCAACCGAAGCCAGAACTACACTCTTCGCATACAGCACTGAGGGATTATTAACGCCAAACCCAAGATCAGCCAACAGGAGCAGTTTATTCAACGAGACAAAAGCAAGGAGAACAAATCTCTATGAGCGCAATGCTGAAGAAATTGACATAGCGTGAGAAAGAGAGAGACATAAAAAAGAGGAAGAACGAGAGAAAAAGAGTGAGAGAGAAAGAGAGACAAAGAAAGGGAAAGAGAGAGAGAGAGAGAGAGAGGAGAGTGAGAGAGAGAAGGAGAGAGAGGGGAAGAAAGAGAGAGGGAAAGAGAGAGAAAGAGAGAGGGGGAGAGCGAGTGAGGAGAGAGAGAGGCATAAAAAAGAGGAAGAACGAGGGAAAAAGAGTGTGAGAGAGAGAGAGAAAGAGAGAGAAAGAGAAAGAGAAAGAAAGAGAGAGAGAGGGAGAGAGAGAGAGAGAACGACAGAGAAGGAGAGAGAGGGAAAGAAAGAGAGAGGAAAAGAGAGAGAGAGGGAGAGAGAGAGAGAGAGGGAGGGAGAGCGAGCGAGCGAGTGAGAGAGAGAAAGAAAGAGAGACAGAGAGAGAGACAGACAGACAGAGAGACAGACAAACAGAGAGGGAGAGAGAAAGAAAACAAACCAATAGATGGCGCTGCAAATAGATGGCGCTACATACTCTCCCCAGAGAGAATGTGGCTATAACAACTATCAAAAAAACAAAACAAAAGAAAAACAAAAACAAAACAAAAACAAAACGAAACAAAACCCAAGAACAATGAAAAAAAAAATACAAATACGATTTTTGTATGGTAAATCGATTGTGGCACCAACAGCGACGACAACTAACACCTCCCCCCTTAAAAAACAAATAAAAATAAAAACAAAACAAAGGAAACAAACATCATCATCAACAACAACAACAGCAACAACAAAAGTACAAATAGGAATTTCGCATGGTTAATAGATTGGGGCAATAACAGCAAGAACAACTCGTCCCCCACCCCCACCCCCCACCCTCACCCATCCACCCTCCAAGAGAGAAACAAACATCGTCATCATCATCATCATCATCATCATCATCATCATCATCATCACAACAACAACAACAACAACAACAACAACAACAACAACAACAAATAACAAAAGCACAACAGATACGAGTTTTGTACGGTAAATCGATTGTGCCAGCATCAACTATCCCTCGAAAAAACAACAACAACAACAACAACAACAACAAAAACAACAAAACAAAACAAAGCAAAACAAAAAACAAACACGAATAGGCACAATCTTATTATAATTTACACATATATCACGCCTAAACGAATATTATCCATCAAGGAATTTCACTTACTTTTTGTTAGGCCTGATCGGTTCAGCGAACCCTCGTCTGACGAGGGTTCGCTGAACCGATCAGGCCTAACAAAAAGTAAGTGAAATTCCTTGATGGATAATATTCGTTTAGGCGTGATATATGTGTAAATTATAATAAGATTGTGCCTATTATAATTTCACAAAACAATGGTCATAAAATTAAGTAACGCCTATATGGCTGAAACAAGAAAACTCTCAGCATAAACACGAATACTTATGCATATAGTAAGATTCATAAGTCGGCATCTGTACAAGAATCTGAAGCGTCCAT
>JAPXFY010000013.1:54609454-54614454 GCA_030674185.1 Monoplex corrugatus
TTATCGTCTCATCCGAAAGACGAGAACCCAGTTTAGTTTAAGAGTTTAGTTTGGAGTTCTTGAAGAAGGATTTATCGCACTCAGAAAATTCCACATGCGCTCTACTCAAAATCCGCTATCAATTGTTTTGCAGACGCCTTGAGCCTGCGCAAAACTCTACGCGCTGGCAAGGTGTTGAAATGGGGAAGGTGGGGGAGGGACCTATCAAACAATAAGCTGACACCACTAGAATGATGGAAACATTAAGATGGACAACGAACAGGTCAGGCGATCAACGTTGCCGGCTGGAATTCAATTCGATATATCATAGATTGAGTTCACGGCTCGAGAGAGAGAGAGAGAGAGAGAGAGAGAGAGAGAGAGAGAGAGAGAGAGAGAGAGAGAGAGAGAGACAGACAGACAGACAGAGACAGCGATAGAGACAGAGACAGAGAGAGAGAGACAGACAGACAGACAGACAGATAGACAGACAGAGAGAGACAGAGACAGACAGAGACAGAGACAGACAGAGACAGAGACAGAGACAAAGAGACAGACAGACAGAGACAGACAGAGCAGACAGACAGACAGAGACAGACACAGAGAAAGGAAAATGAAAAAGAATGAGGGGAGAGAAAAAAAGTCAAAGGGGGAAGAGAGAGAGAACGACAGAGAGAGATAACAGAGAGAGGGGAGAGAGAGAGATGGAGAGAGAGAGAGACAGACAGACAGACAGAGAGACAGACAGACAGAGGAAAAATAGAGAGAGAGAGAGAGATAAAAAGGGTGAGGGGAAGAGAGAAAGAGAGGAGAGGGGGGGGAAAGAGAGACAGAGACAGATAGAAATAGAAAGAGAGAAGGGTGGGAGGGAGAGAGAGAAACAGAGAGAGAGAGAGAGACAGACAGACAGACAGACAGACAGAGACAGACAGACAGACAGAGGAAAAATGAGAAAGAGAGAGAGAGATAAAAGGGTGAGGGGAAGAGAGAGAAAGAGAGAGAGAGGGGGGGGAGGGAAGAGAGACAGAGACAGATAGAAACAGAAAGAGAGAGGGGTGGGAGAGGGGAGAGAGAGAGAGAGAGAGAGAGAGAGAGAGAAACAGAGAGAGAGACAGAGAGACAGACAGACAGACAGAGAGGCACAGAGACAGAGAGACAGAGACAGAGAGAGAACAAATCAACCACCCAGCAAAGCACTTAAGAGCAAGTGGAAGTGACTAAGTAACCCTGTCCAAGAGATGAATGGAACCAAGGCAGGATCAAAAGAATCTGTGGGGTAACCGGGGAGAGGCTTGGGTAGAACTCACCATTCTGGAATTGTTTTAGAGCAACATATTCCCTGACCCTTCCCTTACCGCTTTTAAGACTTTGCCAGTACTTAAGATTTTCGCAGGCTCTAGGAAATATGCCAGGTTTAATTGCTAGCAGGTTCAGGTGGAACCTGTATGGAATTGTCTGAGTGCGATGGATCCCTCTTGAACAACCTCCAAAATGCAAACTTTATGATTCCCTTAACCCATCAATCTTTCAGCAAACGAATTAATTAACACTTTCCATACGATCATCCTTCAGCTAACAAATTAATTGATACCCCCCCCCCCCCCAACCCCCCCCCAAAAAAAATATTTTTTTTTAAAAAGTTAGTGTTTCCATACGCTTATCCTTCAACCAACAGACAAATTGATTAATATTTTCCTTGCACTCTTTCTTCAACAACAATAAAAAATAATGAAATAAAGCAAGCAACAAACAAACAAACAAACAAAAACCATATTAACTAATACTTTCCATACTCTTTTCCTTCAACCAACAAAACAAAAACAAAAACAACAACAAATTAATTAACACTTTCCATACGCTTATCCTTCAACAAACAAACAAATTAATAAACTCTTTCTTCGACAAACACAAACAAACAAGCAAAAATAATTATTACTTTCCATACGCTTATCTTCAACAACAAACAAATTATCAATCTTCCATACTCTTTCCTTCACCAACCAACGCATTAATTATTTTCCATACCTATCCTTCAGCAACAAACAATTAATGATACTTCCACGCTATCTTCAGCAAATTAATGACATTTTCTATAGCTTGTCATTGAATAATTAACTAACACTTTCGTACATCATTCTTCAACAAATGAATTAATGCTTTCCATACGATCATCCTTCAACCAACAGGCAAATTAATTAACACTTTCCATGCTCTCTTCCTTCAACAAATTAATTGATAAAAATCCAAAACACATGTGACTGCTTGCGTTCAAGCAAACAGGAACCAGAAAAATCACGAAAAAAAAGAACAAAAACGCGTATTTAACACAACAAGATAAGACAGGCGCAAATTTTCGGCCAACTGACCTTTGTCAAGCGTCAGATCACAAACAAACAAACACCAGATACAAAAATTAGGAGAGAAAGACTGAAACTTTCCTGCTGCTCTGTCCAGTGTGAGAAAATTAATTAATAAAAATTAACTAATACTTTCCATACTCTTTTCCTTCAACAAATTAATCAACACTTTCCATTCGATCATCCTTCAACACACAAACAAATTAATCAATACTTTCCATGCACTAAGCAAAGCCAGAACAAGATTGAGGCAGCCGAGATGTGGTTTCTAAGAAGGATGTTGAGAGTTCCATGGACAGCAAAGAAAACAAACGAGACAGTCTTGATGGAGGCAGACACAAGTAGATCACTCATAAGGAAGATTAGGAAAAGACAGGCAACATTTATAGGCCATTTTATGAGGAATGGGGAATTGGAGTACCTGGTCATGACAGGAAAGCTGGAGAGAAAGAGAGCACCAGGCAGAGCCAGGAAGAAGATTATGGATGGACTTGCAGAGTGGCTGAAGACAAAGAGGGTGGAAGAGGTGCTTGAGGCAACAAGGGATAGAAACAGATGGAAGGCCATGATCGCCAAAGCCATGCGGCAAGGAACCTGATGATGATGATGATGATGATGCACTAAGTCTCTCTCTCTCTCTTTCTTTCTTTCTCTCTCACTCTCTTTCTCTCGATCGCTGCTTGATTGATTGATTGAAAGATTAACTGATCACTTGACCGATTGACTGACCGGTTGAGTGGGTGATTGGTTAATTCAGTGATTGATTTGTGGACTGATGGATGGGAAAAAAAGCTGCAGATTATTTCTCTAGCTGACTGATTGATTTAGTCGCCCAATAATCACTTTTATCTTCAGTTTCAGTTTCTCTTAACGACGTCATCCTCTTGGAATAATTTTCACATTGCACTGGCACCAACGATGCCATTTGATGGAACAGATCCATACTGATCGCAGCATAAGCTATAAATCTGCACATAAGCCCTCTGCGCTGGTAAGACCTTTGAAGAGACTTGAAACTTCAAAACGCTTTCTTACACAAGGATAGTAGCATTACGATCTTCATGGATCTATCTCACAGCTAGTCTTTGTTAGAGAAATAGGGTGTTACATTTCAAAAAAGAGAAACTCAATGTGAAAGTGTGAATGCCGATAAAAGAAGTGTGACGTCAAAATGTGTCTTAGATTCAGCTCTCTCTGCTGTTCGCTCTTGGAGACTAGTTTGTGATTCGCTCGATATGAATCGAGAATATTTGTTTTGGTTTATACTAACACTGAAAATATATGTTTAAGCTTGATTTTGTTGTATGGAAATGTGTAGAATGCTTTTGGAACAATCTAGAACTGACAAGAAAAACATAGAATACCTTAGATCTTTCGAGAATGTTCCGGAAATCGTAAACAAATTTAACCTGTACAATGATTGGCTAGAACTACAGAATATTCTAGAAAGGGAAGGTTCGAGAATGCGGCTGTGATTGGCCGAAAATCTAGGGAAAAGCCGAAAATATTTGGGAACTTTCCATCATGTTATAAATAAAGCATGACTGTGGGTAGAGAGAAGGGGCGATCGGAAGAGTTGAAATGTAAGCCTGCTGTCAGAGATAGAGAAGTTGCTGTAGATTCGTGGAGTTGCTGCGGTAGATTTGAGGGCTGAAGAAGAATAATTCTGCAAACTAGGAGGGGTGCATTGGATGTGTGAAGTTTTTACCCAGTTCCTGTTGTGTTTTCTACGTTCTTCAAATAAAGGATTATTTTCCTTTAACTTGGACTGGTGTATTTTGTCTCTGAGAAGAATGATCAACTGCTAGATCTTCACGAACCTGCATAAACTGCAAGACACTGCCAGTACTTACATTCTTTACGTGTGACATAGGGAAAGGGACTGAGTGTGTGAAGCTTGACAGAGACAAAGAAGAAGACGGACAGACAGAAATAAAGAGACAGGTATACGGAGGAACAGAGAAAGAGTGACTTACAGAGCAAGAGTCAGCGAGTGAATGAGACAGAAGACAAAGAGAAAATGAATGAACGACTAAAGAAAGACACAGAATGCCAGAGACAATGAGAAAGAGAGAGAGAGAGAGACAGAACAGACAGACAGACAGACACAGATGACTAAAACAATATCACCTTTTGACCCACGATCCCCACCCACCTTCCACCATGTCTACTTCAAACGAAGCAGAAACAAAGATAGCCTAGAATCACAGCATATTTCACGCTACTCTTAAACCGAAAGTGACATTCCCGATAACCCTCCGGCCCATCATCTTCTCCAGTTACCTCCCCTGTGTGGTCCCAGCCGGCGGCCCGGAAGAGCAGTTACTGGATGTAAGAAGATAATTTGTGAACAGAAACGGCAGATTTTTCATAGAGATAACTTTTGTTATTGCCTCCCCATGGATATAGAAGCAAGGTTTTGCGGATAGACCACGTTTTGCTCAAATCACTTTACGTCCAATTCTTGTTTTCGTTTGTAATTGCTCGTATTCCCTTTCCAAAGCTCTAATAATCCTTGGTAGATCTATAACGTTTCACCCAAATGGTCACTTGCGGTTTCAGCCGTATAATATGGCCACAGAAGCTGACAGATGATGATAACGATGAGAATGACAACCATGATGCTGTGGAGTTATTTTTCATGACTGAAACTGCGTGACAGAA
>JAPXFY010000013.1:54619454-54629454 GCA_030674185.1 Monoplex corrugatus
TGTTTTTGTGACGTATGTTTCATCACTGTCTTTCCCTTTATCAACTACTTTCCCTCCCTCCTTCACTCCCTCCCCCCCCCCTCAAATTCTGCATGGTCTATCCTCCCCCAGTCATCCGACCAACCACCACCCCCCCCAAAAAAAAACGGCATCCACAAATTTTCACACGTGCATAGACGCACACGCACCATGAAGTAAAAAATACAATAATAAAAAAAAAAAAGACGCTTCTGCCCTAAATTCATAGCCTGCCCCCCCCCCCCCCCCCCCCACCTCACCCTCGAAAAAAAAACTTTATCTATGTTTTCATGTTAAAAGCCAAAGATTCTTTTCCATTCTACTATACATTTCTAGGGTAACCAGGGCTCCTTAGTACATGAAGATGAAAGAAAATATATAATTGTTTAATTTTTATCGTGATGATGGAGAGGAGAGGAAAAAGACGCAAACATGTTTTTTTTCTTTTCTTTTATCTTTCAAGAGTGTTCAAGTTGTTGCGTTGCATTCGTTGTTCTTTTTTGCTTTATTCAGTAGTATTAATCTTGTGTGTGTGTGTGGGGGGGGGGGGGGGGGTGTCTGCGGGTGTATGTGTGCACGCGCGAGTGTGTGTGTGTGTGTGTGTGTATGTGTGAGTGTGTGTGTTTGTGTGTGTGTGTGTGTGTGTGTGTGTGTGTGTGTGGTCCGCGGTTGTGAGTGTTGTGGTGCGCGCGCGCTTTGTGTGTGTGTGTGTGTGTGTGTGCGCGCCGCGTTGTTGTATGTCGTGTGGTGTGGTTTGTGTGCGCGCTTGCTTGCGTATGTGTGTACGTGTAAAACTGTGTGTCTATGTGTATGGGAGAGAGAGAGATAAAGAAAGAGAGAGAGAGAGAGAAAGAGAGAGAGAGAGAAAGAGAGAGAGAGAAAGAGAGACAGAGAGAGAGAGTGAGTGAGGGAGAGAACGAGAGAGAGAGAGAGAGAGAGAAGAGAAGGAGACAGCAGACAGACAGACAGTAAGACAGATAGAGAGACGTGGGTGGCTTCAAATATAATATTTCACTGCAAACTTTAGCGTATGGAGACAGTTCGATACTGTTCACAGTTTTCGCCCCACGTTCAAAAAAAAAAAAAAAAAAAAAAAAAAGAAAGGCACAACACAGGATGCCAATCTGTGTGTAAACCCAGGGACATAAATCATAGATACAGCTTGAAAGTCTGATGGCACACGATACATATCATTATTATTGACGTTATGTACATATGTACAGCCCCCACTGACACTGTTTGGTTTTCCTCACAAGCTATTCACAGGATTACTCGGTGCAGTTTTCAATTCATATACTTTATAAAGAACTCAGTGAGCTATCAACCGACACCCTAGTAAAGCACTCAGGCATTACCTAGATGGAAACGAAAGACATACTGATCAACGTAATCTTCGTTCCCACTCTACGCTCCGAACAAAACCTGGAGCGAAAATTCACATTTCTGTGAGATGTGAGATGGTATGTCTCTAACAAGTACGCAAGCAACATCAGAAGGGACTGGTTCAGAAATGATGACATCAGACATCAGACATCAGACATCAGACAAGATGGCTGGAGCTACAGCTCTCTCACTCAGTTTCAGTTTCTCAAGATGACGTTTCCGCGCTTGGAACGAATTCCATATGCACTAACTTCACAGGTGCCTTGTGTATGGTGACCATGGCACAAATCTTGAGCCTGCACATAAGCCCTTGAGCTGGCCAGGTCCTGAAGTTCTACCTAGACTACGTTTTACCTAGTCTATATTTTATGCTGGTATTTTATCAGCCTACCTCTGGAATAATCTTGGTAACATGTAAATGACATGTGTATGTGTGTATCTACCTTTAAAAAAGGAACATTGTATGAAGTAAATAAATAAATCATTAAAGGTCTGAATCACAACACAACTAGCTATTCTGTGTAAACTCGTCTCACATGACTGACCCCCCCCCCCACACACACACACACACATACTTGTCAATGCCCAAATGCTCAGCCATACTATCAACTAGGTGAAGACAATATTTTCTTAATCATAGATAGGTAAGTGAGTCACGCCAGAGGCAGAGAACTCAAACGTGGTACCTGTAGAAATTCGTCCATATAATTATTCAGTTTGGCATTGTCAGTATATCTGGCCTTGTAGACAGCTGTGAAATTTAGACTCGGCAGTATTATGTTTTATGCTACAGTTGCTCTCATCTGATTCTTGCGGAAGTTTTTGTCGAGTCTGAAGCAGGTAGTTTGATGCAAAACAACTGCATTGATGAAAACGTCACTTGACAATCATAAGTAAATATTATTGAGTTCAACAATCTGCCATGTGTAGGACCAAAACAGTTATCTTTGAAAACAACCCAATGTAAATGATTATGTATTTAATCTGGGCCGGTTGGATTTTTTTTAAGAGCTGTGGATTTAAGATCTGATATCTTGAGTTCAATTCCAGCCCACACCAGTAAAAGTTGGCCTGTTCGCTGCCCATCTTAATGTTTTGAATATCCTGGTGGTGTCAGCTTAGTGTTTCATAGATCTCTTGACCCCCCACCTCCCCCCTCCCCATTTCAAGACCCTTCCAACGAAAAGGGTGTCGCGCTGGCTCAGGGGTTCTGCAAGATCATTGTGCATATGAAATTGTCTGTGTGCGATACGTCACCTCATGAACAATTGCCAAACCTTGAAACGTCATCAAAGAATAATGTATGAAGTTGAGATACACTACCCAGAACAACTTTGTTACATCCACGCAATGTATATCGCCTTTAAACTATTTCCACTGTCTAGCTCTTCTAACAGGGAAATACAAGAAAGAACTTTTAAAAAGTAATGACAATCAAGTCTGTGCAGGTATTCTACAGGGAAATGTCACAAAAGACTAACAGAAAAGCAATAATAATCACATCTGTTTAGGTCTTGTAACGGAAACATAACAAAGAATCAACAAAAACGCAATAATAATCCAATCTGTTCACGACTTTTACATGGAAATGTATGGCAAAAGACCAACAAAAAAGCAATATAATACTGAAGCCATGCCTGGGTCGCTAATCTCCCTTAGGACACGGACACAGGAAGTGCAACAGGAAAGCGAACGTGAGGTAAATCTAGTCTGCTGTATGTTGTTATCGGCCTTTGAAAATAGTCAAGCTATACTAAGTAGTTGAGTCTACCCTATAGGCTTGTGTGTGTGTGTGTGTGTGATGGTTGTGTGTGTTGTGGTGTGTGGGTGGTGTTGTGTGTGTGCGCGCGCGCGCGCAGTCTTTATGAGACAAAGGAGAATGACAACTAATTTGGCGGTGTGTAAGAGCGTGTGTGTGAGTATGTGTTTGTGTATGTGGATGCGTAAAGTGCATATGTGTGTGTGAGTATGTGTGTGTATACGTGTGTTTTGTAGTGTTTGTGTATGAGCGTATGCGTGAATGTGTGCGTGTGGTATGTGTGTGTTGCGTGTATTTGGGTATGTGTTTGTGTGTGCATGCGTCTGTGTGTGTGTGTGTGTGTGTGTGTGTGTGTGTGTGTGTGTTGTGTATGATATCAATAATTCGGAATGTATGATGCCAAGGAGAGGACGCAAAAGAGGAAAACCACAAAACAGCTGACGAGGAACGGTTGAAAGAGAATGCAACACCCTGAAACACACTTGCAATACCATATCTACACACACCACACACACACACACACACACACACACACACACACACACACACAAATATATATTATATATATATATTAGTATTATATATAACAACATACATACATACACACACACACACACACACACACACACACACACACATATATATATATATAAATATATATATATATATATATATATATACATACATATATATATATTTGATATCTTAGAGCAACAACGGTCTATCTAAAAAAATTTTGCATTATTCAATTTTTTTATGTGTGGTAGATATTACTATAAAATTCATGATAACAAAGTGCCAAAGAAGCTGTTTATCAAATTTCAAAGTTATACTATGAAAACCGTTGTTGCACTAAAAGAGCTTACAGGCTTTTCATGGGGTAGAAGGGATCATCACTGTGAAATACCGCCTTCTTCCTCCCACACTTCAGTACCAACAGGTAAAGGAATAGTTTCTGCAACAACAGACTATCAGAACTGAAAACAATGTGTGCTGGAAGTTTTACAACTGAGTGATAAGGAGCTGTCTAAAAACAAAGGTCTATTACTGAGATAGGCCATGCTTGCACTGTAAGGAGAGTGCCAGCAGGTGCAGCGTCTGTGGCAAAGAAGGGACCGTAGCATAAACAGACTTGTTGCCGGGGCCGTGAACCGCTAATGGCCAGCGCCTTATCTGTAAACAAGGGCAAATCTGGCCTTGCATAGACTGCCTTTGGCACCATGAGAAAAGACTAGAATATCCCACATTTTGGATGTACAAGCGTAAACAGGATTTTCTACATTCTCACCAAATTGTGAATATTTTGCTTGAGAATCTGATTTTTTATGAGCTTCCAAACTTTTCAAGTGAGTGTAGCTCTGAACTTGGCTGCCATCGAGATATATCGATATATATATATATATATATATATAAGCTAGGTAAGAATACACAGGTATGAATTTTTAAATATTTTCAAAAACTTTTTTTATATTCATCTCTTGCTTCACAACGAACGGATATCTAACATACAATATGACAACGAAAAATGACCACACACAAAAATTCATCATCATCATCATCATCAGGTGCCTTGCCACATGGCGTTGGCAATCACGGCCTTCCATCTGTTTCTATCTCTTGTTGTCTCAAGCACCTCTTCCACCCTCTTTGTCTTCAGCCACTCTGCAAGTCCGTCCAATATCTTCTCCCTGGGTCTACTCAGTGCTCTCTTTCCCTCTAGCTTTCCTGTTGTGACCAGGTGCTCCAATACCCCTTTCCTCATAAAATGGCCTATAAATGTTGCCTGCCTTTTCCTAATCTTCCTTATGAATGATCTTGTGTCTGTCCTCGTTAGTTTTCTTTGCTGTCCATGGAACTCTCTAAATTCTTCTTAGAAACCGCATCTCGGCTGCCTCAATCTTGTTCTGGCTTTGCTTGTTGACTGTCCACGCCTCACAACCGTATAACAGATTGGTTCTATATAACATTCAAGAACTCTTTTCCTGATGTCAATTGATAGGTTTGTTGCCTTTCATCTTCTTGAATGCTGTTTTGTCTTGGCCGATTCTGCTGGCTATTCTGATGTGTATCTGCCGTCTGGTGAAATGATCGTTCACACGTATTTACACTTATCAACCTGTCTCAAGGTTGTGCCGTTTGCTGTTATTTTGCATGACGGGATTTATGTGTTTTTTTTTACTGATCACCATGACTTCAGTCTTCCTGCTGTTTAGTTGCAACCCCTTATCTTTGCTTTTTATTTTTAAAGTATATTCACAAGGTTTTGTAGGTCCCTTTCATTTTCTGCAATTAGCACGGTGTCATCTGCGTATCGAATGTTGTTTATCATGTTTCCTCCTACCTTTAATCCAGGTCTTCCTCTAGGTTTCTCGTGATGTTTTCGCTGTAAAGTGAAAACAGATCTGGTGACAAAACACAACCTTGTCTGACTCCTCTTTTGATGTTTTGGAAAGAGCTTATATCGTTTTCTATTCTCATTGCAGCTGTTTGTTCCCAATACATATTTCTGATTATTTGTAGGTCTTTACCATGTCTGGCCATGATATCTTGGGATAGTACGATGGTGGTTTCCCGTTGCCTTCCATCAGTTTGTTTACGGTCTCTCCACTAGCCTTTGTCGTTCCCACGACAACCTACAAGGCAGTAGGGTGATTGTTTTCAGGGTTAACTCCCTCAGCCTTATTTTCTCCCGAGATGTCCAAAAGGCAGTGGAGCTATTTACCCATAGCTGGGGGTCTGGTTCGTGGGTACCGGGGCATATCCACACGCCGGTGAACCTACGTGCCGCACGTCTGGGGGCCAGACCTCCTCCGAGTCCCTCGAGATTTAGCCTGAGTCCGTGAGGTGCTCAGTTACCACATGTCGCCACGAGAAGGCATAACGTAGAGCTTGCTGATGGAGAGGCTATGTACTGGCAGGGAGAGACTTACGCATTCTGCTCTTCTTTTCGCATAGCTGCAAGCAGCAGTGCAAGCCAGTGGTGCAAGCTGAAAGTGAGAGGTGACAAGCACGCAGTCACTAGCCAACACATTAGACGCATCACATCCGCCTTTTGCTTCACGACAAACGGATATCTAACATACAATATGACAACGAAAAATGACCACAAAAAAAAATATACACGTATGAACAGACAATGTTGACATATGAACTCCATATAGCATACAGAATACACATTATGATATTCTATACACTGGAAGTTTAAAAATGAACGAAGGAAGGAGAATCTTCGTTGCTACTCAACATTATCAGTAGCACGATGAACAACACGTAAGTAAGCACAGACTCCATTTTGGAACGCGGGATGTTTAGCTCTGCGCCAATTGGGCCGTGTATGAAACATTATACACCCGTATCTGTAATACTTTCCCTGACAGAACTGTCAAACAATGGGCCTAGCGTCAAGGTCCGAGGGATGGGGGTGAGGGGATAGGGGTAGATAGAGGAAGGGTGTGGCGAGGGGTGGAGGATAGGGATAGATATAGGAAAGGGTGGGGGATAGGAATAGATAGAGAAAGAGTACGGCGGGGTATATTAAGCCTCTGGTGATTTTAGGAATTTTGTCGCTGTAACCAGATATCGTGACAAATCTCTCACAGCTTCGGCTGTGCCTGTGACCTTACTGCTGAAGAGAGAGAGAGAGAGAGGAGAGAGAGAGGAGAGAGAGAGAGAGAGAGAGAGAGAGAGAGGGAGAGAGAGAGAGAAAAGAGAGAGAGAGAGAGAGGAAGAAGAGAGAGGGAGAGAGAGAAATAGAGAGAGGGAGAGAGAGAAAGAGAGAGAGAGGGAGAGAGAGAGAAAAAGAAAGAGAGAAAGAGAGAGAGAGAGAGACAGAGTTTAAATTTCAACACTTCAAAGTGCTTTATCAGTCATTGGAGAGTACTGTTAGTTCCCACTGGACATGACTAAGAGCTAGTCCTTGCCACAATATATCCATACAATTCACATAAACAGTACAAATGCGGCAGATGTCTCACGTTGGAAAAACACATCATAACAAGGCAGTCTGAGTACTGCTTCGACCTGTACAACAAAATGAGCACAGGAGATCTGAGTGTGCTAATAGTACAAACTATATCAAATGAAGAATGACTTCTCAGTTCTCTGTGAAGAGGTTACAGCAGCAGTAATGTCGCTGAAATGTGGTAAGGCTGGAGGCTTGACAACATCCCAGCAGAACTACTGAAAGTTGGCGGAGAGACAATTAGGCCTACTGATATATCCTGATTGCCATCTGCAACAAAATCTGGCATATAGGCAAATGCTGCGGACCCTATCACAAATCGTCTCTCTTCCACAGAAATCTTTAACACTAACACTGCATTATCAGTTTGATCAATCATACAGCCAAAGTATTGCTCAAAAATCATTATGAATATACTGTAGCCACAAGCAGATACTATAATTGCTGAAGAACACGCTGGATTCTGCAAGAGCAGAAGTATCATCAAACAGATCTGTAACCTGTGTACCAAACATACTCCAATACCAGAGCGAATGTCTATGTCTTCATCACACCAGAGCGAGTTCTACCATGTCTTCGTAGACTTCAAAGAGGCGTTTGACAAAATCTGGCAGGTGGCACTTTGGGTCACAACGAATAAATTTAAAATCACGGAAAAACCAAAACAAAAATATATTAACATCATACAGCGACTATGCTCCAAAGCAACCAGTGCGGTACGTGCACATGATGTTATTAGAGAACGATTCCTTACTTCGGTTGGAGTTTGTCAGGGCTGCCTTCTGTCCCCCACAGTTTTCAACATATTCCCGGAACATATCATGACTGCTGAACTTGAAGATCATGTCAGCACAGACAGTACTGATGAAATAACCATGACGAACCTTTGTTCTGCAGATAACATGATGGCCTGGTAGGCAATAAGCAAGAAGTCACGACGCTTATAAAATGATCAGATGAAACATCATCAGTAAGATAAGGCGTGGACATCAATGCTGAGAAGACCAAGCTGGTGGCCAGCCACAGTACCTCCAGCACTTCTGAGATTGCTCCTTTATTTTGTATTTATTTATTCACCTACTTACTTACTTCTTATTCACTTACTTACTTACTCACTCACTTGCTTGCTTGCTTGGTTGTTTGCTTGCTTACTTGCTAACTTACCTATCTATGATAAAGAAAATCTTTTCTTCACCTAGATCTAGTTGACATACGGCTGAGCATGTTGGCGTTGACTAGGGGCGGGGTTATGTCATGTGAGACGAGTTTATACAGAATAAATAGTTGTGTTGTGATTCAGACCTTTATTTATTTGTTTATTTACTTTACATATATTCTCCTTTTTTGAAGGTAAGATACACACATTCACATATCATTTACATGTAACCAAGATTATTCCAGTGGTAGGCTGATAAAATAACATTTTAAACTAGGTAAAACATACTCTAGGTAGGGCCTCAGGACCTGGCCAGTTCATGGGTTTACGTGCAGGCTCAAGGCATGTGCCACGGTCACAATACGCGTGGCACCTGTGACGTTAGTGCATATGGAATTCGTTCCGAGCGCGGAGACGTCATTTTGAGAAACTGAAACTGAAACTGAGATAACAGTCCATGAACTGAAACAAAGAAACTTCGAACATTAACCCTGAGAGATCCAAACCAGAAATCCTCTCAAGGATAGGAAAGAAAAAAAAATCACCACTGTCCAAACTGAAACCTGTGTAAAACAAAATGTGACTGCTGGATCTTGAGGGTAAAAACAAAACATTAAAAAATACCTTGTTTGTAAAAGATCCTTGGGAGTATAAAACACAACGTTTCGAGCCCAGGCCCTTTGTCAAGTCGACAAAAGGCCTGGGCTCGAAACGTTGTGTTTTATACTCCCAAGGATCTTTTACAAACAAGGTGTTTTTTAAATATTTTGTTGAAACCTGTGTAGAAAGACATGAATATCTCCATGAAACACAAGCTTTGGCTCTTACGTGCACTGGCATATTCCATCTTCCTGTAGGCAGGCATACGAGACAGACCCTCATAGTGCAAATGGGAAGGTGAATCCAAGCCGTAGAAATGAAGTGCTATCGCAGGAAGCTGAAAGGTCTGGTACACTGTACTGATCATATCACCAATGAACAAGTGCGACGTTCCATTCAGCAGCACTCTGAACTGTATGAACACCTGCTGAGTTCAGTAAAGAAAAGAAAATTACATTAGTATGGCCATGTAACAAGATCCCATGGACTTAGAAATCAATCCTCCTGAGAAGTGTTGAGGGATAGAGACAGAGGAAAAGACAGGGGAAAAAACAAACAAACAAAACAAAACGATGGACCAACATCATTTGCAGAATGGACAGAGAAACTTTTTTGTGGAGCCCCAGGGTTTGGCACAGAATCGAGAGAGTGGAAAGACTCTGTTGAACAGTATTACAATGCAGCTCCCCAATGACTTCTTTACAGAGCTAACAGAGAAGAAGAAGAAGAAGAAGAAGAAGAAGAAGAAAGAAGAAAGAAAGAAAGAAGAAAGAAAGAAAGAAGAACGAAAGAAAGAAAGAAAAGAAAGAAGAAGAAGAAAGAAAGAAAGAAAGAAGAAAGAAAGAAAGAAAGAAAGAAGAGAAGAAGAAGAAAGAAAGAGAAAGAAAGAAAGAAAAGTAGAAGAGGAGAGAAGAAGAAGAAGAAAGAAGAAGAAGAAAAAGAAGAAAAGAACACAACAACAACAACGACAAGAACAATAAGGACAACAAGAACAATAACAACAACAAGTGCAAAAAGAAGAAGCAGAAGGATGTGGAAGAGGAGAACAAGAAACCAGCCTCTGACGTGGCTTAAAGAAGAACAAGAAAATGATATACGAGAAAGTGTCGATTTTGAAGTCTTA
>JAPXFY010000013.1:54636954-54639454 GCA_030674185.1 Monoplex corrugatus
GAATTTCACACCTCTACAGCCTCAAGATTCTGGAATGACTTTTACCTTATTTAAGTTGCTTTGTACTTTGTTACATTATTTCTTTTTTAACTTCTTGCCTTACGTTTTACATTGCATTTTGTAAGGCAAGAGAAATTTGAGCATCTCGTCCCAACAGAAAAGCTGGAGGGAAAAAGCACCAGGTCAATCCAGGGAGAAAATATTGGATGGACATGTGAAGTGGATGAAGACAGAGAGGGTGGGAGATGTACTTGCAGCAACAGAAAAATAAGATTCGTGTGGAAGGTTATGATCGCCAACGCCATGTGGCATGGCACAAGATGATAAAAAGACAACACAGACACAAATTTTTTGACAAACTGTCCAATGTCAAAAACATACAAACGAAAACAAAGACTAAATGCACAAATCGTAATAGAAAGAAATCTGTCTTGTTTTGTCTTATATCAAATAAGCGTTCGGATTCTGTTTGTTTATTATTCATTTATTTATTCATTTATTTATTCATTTATTTTATTCATTTATTTATTATGTATACATTTATTTATTTATTTATTTATTTATTGTATTTCTTGTTTGTTGTGTCGTGAACAGGAATCACTGTTACTAACGGTAAAAACGTTTAACTGTGCGAATCTGACGTCGGATTAATTAACAATTATTTTATATGTTAGTGGCACGTCTTTTTCGTACGGAGGGCCATAATGGCCAACGCCATGCGGCAAGACACATAATTACGGTGATGACTTCAGTTGGTCACAGCGATATGATGATCACGAAGACAGCTTAAGTTCAATCCTTAAGAGGACCATATATATATATATATATCTATTAAGCAGGCTGTCAGGCTATACTGCCAGACTCGTAGTACCGTGAGGATCAGATATATATCTCAAATTCAATTTCATCCCACGACATAAAAGCTGGTTTGTGAGGTCCCAGTTTTAACATTGCGATCATTGCCATGGTGTGACTGTGTCGTTGTCCCCATTTCTTTCCTCGTTTTACATTCTCTTTATTATTTTATACGAATAGTTTGACAACAGGAGATAGGGAAGTCTTTGCATGTGCTAGTATCTATACTGTTGGAGAATAAAGATCTCTCTCTCTCTCTCTCTCTCTCTCTCTCTCTCTCTCTCTCTCTCTCTCTCTCTCCCTATCTTCTCTCTCTCTCTCACTTTCTTCTTCTTCTTCTTCTCTCTCTCTCTGATCTCTCTTTCTTTTCTCTGTCTCTCTGTCTGTCTCTGTCTCCGTCTGTCTGTCTGTCTGTTCTGTCTCTGTCTCTGCCTCTGCCTCTCTCTCTCTCTCTCTCTCTCTCTCTCTCTCTCTCTCTTCCCTATCTTCGTCCGCCACATCACTTAAATTGTATGGTTTTTATTTGAAGAGTAAACAAACATACAAATAAAACAAATGAAATGAAACATAAACAAAACAAAAGAAAAAACAGAGAGACAGGCAGACAGACAGAAAGACAGAGACAGAGAATAGAGAGAGAGACAGAGAAAGAGAGAGAGAAGAGAGACAGACAGACAGACAGACAGAGAGACGGACGGACGGAGACGGATTGACGGACAGAGAGACAGGCAGAAACAGAGGGACATATAAAGACACAGATAAACAGACATACAGACATACGACTACAGACAGACAGAGACAGACAGACAGACAGAGACAAAGAGAGGGAGAACGCAAGAATTAAACTGACAAATCAAGACAGATGCAAATCATAGGCCAACTAACACTTTGTCGAATGTAAAATGGAGGTAATAAAGAAACAAGATCACTATGACTTGGATTACACAATACGCACCAAACGTTTCGAGGAAAAAAAAAAAAGGAAAAGAAAAAGAGAAAAGAAAAAAAGGAAGAAGAAAAGAAGAAAAAAAAAGAGAAGAAAAAGAAGAAAAGAAGAAGAAAAAAAAGAAGAAGAAGAAGAAGAAGAAGAAGAGAAGAAGAAGAAGAAAAGAAGAAGAAGAAGAAGAAGGAAGAAGAAGAAGAAAAGAAGAAGAAAAGAAGGAAGAAGAGAAGAAAGAAGAAGAAGAAAGAAGAAGAGAGAAGAAGAAGAGAAAGAAGAAGGAAGAAAGAAGAGAGAAGAAAGAAGAGAAGAAGAAGAAGAAGAAAGAAGAAGAAGAGAAGGAAGAAAGAGAGAAGAGAAAGAGAAAGAAGAGAAAAGAAAAGGAAAAGGAAAGAGAGAAGAAAGAGGAGAAAAGAAGAAGAGAAGAAAAAGAGAAGAGAAGAAGAGAAAGAAGAGAAGAAAGAAGAGAAAAAGAAGAGAGAAGAAAGAAAAGGAGAAGAAGAGAAGAGAGAGAAAGAGAAGAAAGAGAGAAGAAAAAAAGAGAAGAAAGGAAAGAGAAGAAGAGAAGAAGAAGAGAAGAAAGAAGAGAAGAAGAAGAAGAAGAAGGAGAAAGAGAAGAAGAAGAAGAAGAAGAAAAAGAGGAAGAAAGATAGAAGAAGAAGAAGAGAGAAGAAAAAAGAAGGAAGAAAGAAGGAAGAAGAAAAA
>JAPXFY010000013.1:54644454-54649454 GCA_030674185.1 Monoplex corrugatus
AACGAGTCAGACACGTTGCCTTCTGGCTTGTGCACGCTAAAGATATCGCGGCAGTTGAAAATCGTGGAGAGTAGGGCTTTCGCCCACTGCCCTGGTAAAAAGCATTGGAGAGATAGATTCATTTCCCAGGTGTCTCCCCTTGAAGGCCAATTAGCCTTCTTGCCTTTCTTAAGTCTTGGAGAAAAAAAAAAGAGCCGGGTGGCGCTGCACTGTGGCGACTCGCTCTCAAAGTGGAAAGCATCACGAGTTTTACATGGTAAATGCACACGAATGCTTGAGTATGAGTAAGAGGGGTGCTAGTGGAGTGATGGTGGTGATTATGGCAATGTATGCGCGCGTGCGCGTGTTGTCTGTGTGTGTCCATGTGTGTGTGTGTGTATGTGTGTGCGCGCGCGCGTGTGTGTCTGTGTGTGTGTGTGTGTGCGTTTTCGCGCGTGAGCTCATGCGTGCATGTGTATGCACATGGGTGTGTATACATGTGTGCACAAAAGAAACGAATAATAATATGAATATGAATATGAATATGGAAACCTAGACTTCCTGTTTGTAATTCTGACGTTTTTCCTGCTTAACTACCGCGCCTAAACAAAATTTCAATTTCATTTCGCTCGGTCTTGGCATCATAGTGCCTAGCTATAACCAAACACGCTCACCACAACTTCTGGCATGGATGGAAGAAGGCTTCCACATCTATATAACAGACGCGCGCCATAATCCTTCTAACAAACTCTACCAACATTTGGAGCAAGTATTCTTAACCTTTAATCGAAAAAAAAAAAAAAAAGAAAAAAAAAGAAAGTGTGGAGAAGGCAGTGTTATTTAACTTAAAAGCGATTCATCGCGCTTGGACAACCCCATATGCGCTCCATCCAATTTGCCGTTAGTTATCTGGCGGTCTCCCTGAACTTTTATGCCGGTCAAGACCCTACGAGGTGGCGTGGTCTTGAAAAGGTGTGTGGGGGAAACATGGCAAATGAAACGCCAAGCTGACACCTTCAGAGTGATTACGGTATTAAGATGTTCAGTGAACAGGCCAGATCCAAAACAAGTGTGACTGCCCGCGCCCAAGCAAACAGGAACCAGAAGAACAAGAAAAGCATGGAATCTACTTCACAAAACAAAGAAACAAAGAAAGAAAGAAACAAAGAAACAAAGAATCAAAGAATCAAAGAAACAAAGAAACAAACTGACGTTTGAAGATACTGTGTCCATGGAACCTACTTCACAAAACAAAGAAAGAAAGAAAGAAAGAAAGAAAGAAACAAATAAACAAACAAGCAAATTGAAGATACTATGCCCATGGAACCTACTTCACAAAGCAAACAAACACACAAACACACACACACACAGAGAAACATACAAAGAAAGAAAGAAACAAACAAACAAAGAAGCGAACAAAAAAACGAACAAATTTACGTTTAGAGATATTATGCCCATGACTCTGTTACAAGATCTTGAAAACCTGCTTTATAAAACAAACAAACAAACAAGCAAGCAAACAAACAAACAAACAAACAAACAAACAAATTGACGTTTGAAGATACTATGTCCCAAGGAACCTGCTTCACAAAACAAACAAAAACACAGAACAAACAAATAAGAATACTGACACAGGGTACTCACCGTCAATGGCAGCAAGCTAACTGTGCGGAATCCACAAGTATACTACTGGCAGGCACACACAGTAAAGTTTAGGTACCGTCAGACTTTTTACCCAGCCACAGAGAACCCAAAGACTGACTTCCAGACCGCAGAAGAGTCAAAGAACTGCAAACCAATCCATCATCTCAGGCACAGATGGTCCTGACACAAATTGCTTTCCACTGCTTTTGTGGCACGTTCAAAAACAACTTCCACTCTCCCCGCCCGCCTCGCTCAGCGCGTACATTGACCAAAAAGAGACTGTGCCGTTTCAGCGAAGAGACCTCTTCTCCAGTAAGACTATTATTGTTCCCCTTTGCGTCGTCTATCCCCTCACTTTGGTAAAATTGAACAGTCACAAGAGCACATGAACGTAACGGCGGGAACAGGAGGCGTTATCAGCTAAAATATGTCGGTGGTGTGAGAGCCCAAGCTGTCCAAACAAGTAGACTTTTTTTTTTTTTTTGGGGGGGGGGGGGGGGCGTGTGTTATGTGCGTGTGAAACGGAAGTATCTGCGTTGATTCAAAGCTGTTCAAACAATGAGTAGGCTTACTCTCTCTGTCTCTGTCTCTGTCTCTGTCTCTGTCTGGCTGTCTGTCTGTCTGTCTCTGTCTCTGTCTCTGTCTGTCTGTCTGTCTCTCTGTCTCTGTCTCTCTCTCTTTCTCTCTCTGTGTCTCTTTGTGTCTCTCTGTGTCTCCTGTCTGTCTGTCTGTGTGTGTTGTGTCTGTGTGTGTGTTTCTTTGCTTGTGTGTGTGTGTGTTGTGTGTGTGTGTGTGTGTGTGTGTGTGTGTGTGTGCGTGCGTGTGCGAGCGTGCGCCCCTGTGAAATGCAAGAGCCTGTCCTGAACTGTAGATAAATTGTTCTAGTTTAATCTGTCAAATATTTTTGAATGAGTTAATACCTTGATATGAAATTCCACATTACAGCATAATGCATTTTCTAAAAAACAAAACATGTGACACTACGTAACTTTATCTCTAAGTCAAGTATATTTTATTATTATCAACAAGAAAAATTATATTCTCTGAAACAAAAACATGCATGATCTTTGACCAAAGTATGAGCGCTGATCTGAAAATGTTCAAAGCAGAAGAAGAAAGTGTAGTCTAGTAATTATCTATGTTCACCCACACTTGTTCTAAACGCTGCAAGAAATGTTGGGGTCTCACACACATATTTGTCCAAAACGCTAGATGAACGTTTTGAATAGTAAGTATCTGCATTTATCCGAAGTTGTCCAAAACACTAGAAAATAATTAGATTAGTAAAAATCTGCATTCATCTATATTTGTTCAAAACTCAAGAAGAAAACTTGAAACACTAGAAAAAAGTTTCAACTAGTAAGTGTCTGCGCTCATCCAAATTAGTTCAAAATACAAAAGAAAATTTAGGCTAGCGAGTATTTGCATTCATCCGAACGTGTTCAAAATGCTAGAAGACAGTTTAGGCTAGTAAGTATCTCAGTTCATCCAAAAGTGTTCAAAATGCTAGAAGAAATTTCAACCAATAATTATCTGCATTCATCTGAACTTGCTCGAAACCTAGAAGAAAGTTTCAACTAGTAAGTATCTGCGCTCATCCAAATTTGCTCAAAATGCTGGAAGAAATTTGAGGTTAGTAATCAGCTGCATTCATCCAAATTAGTTTTAAAAAAAACTAGAAGAAAATTTAGACTAGCCTGTATTTGCATTCATCCGAACTTGCTCGAAACACTAGAAAAAAAAATCATCTACTAAGTATCTGCGCTCATCCAAATTAGTTTCAAAATGCTGAAAGAAAATTTAGGTTAGTATCAACATTTATCCACAACTTGTTAAAACGCTGGTAGAAAGTTTAGGACAGTAGGTATCTGCATTCATCCACAATTTGTTAACCCTTTGACTCCCACACCCTGTCCACCAGCATCCTGTATTGTCAATCATGCTAGCAAAGTGAACACTTTACCCTTTGATTCCCTCACCCTATCGACCAGCTTCTTGCAAGCAACAGGTGGATAGGGTGAGGGAGTCAAGGGGTTAAGTTTTTTGAAGTTGCTGGATACGACGCAGGAGTCAAAGAGTTAAAACACTGGTAGAAAGTTCAGGTTAGTACGTATCTGCATTCATCCAATTTGTCACAAAACGCCAGAATATAAAGTTTCAACTAGTAAGTATCTGCGCTCATCCTAACCTGTTCAAACCTCTAGAAGAAAATGTCGACTAGTCTAGTAAGTAAGTATCTACTACATTCATCCACAACTTGTCACAAAACCTTAGATGAAAAAGTTTCAGCGAACAACGACCCACACGCTAGAAATACTTCACACTGGAGTCGCCACCACGCGAGTCGGTAGGCTAAAGAATTGATCTGAGTTTTGCCTTCCTTCGGCAGGTAAGGTGTAGCCGCTAGCCACGAGGCAGAATGATGCGCCAGTTATATACACACACACACAGCTGGTCTGTATATATTATATAGCCCAAGGTGTGTGTGTGGTGTGTGCCTGTTTCAGTGACGCTGAACACTCTTTTAAGTACGAGTATATACCTAGAACAAGAATAGAGAGCGGGAGTCGTTTGAGCGCGCGAAGAAAACTGACGTTACCAATACACACACACACACACACACACACACACACACACACCACACGAGATAGAGAGAGAGAAGGGGGTGAGAGAGACAGAGACAGAGAGAGACAGACAGACACAAAGACAGACAGACAGAGAGAGACAGAGACAGACAGACAGACGGACAGACAGAAACAGAGGGAGGGGGAGAGAGAGAGGGGGAGGAGAAGACAGAGAGACAGAGAGAGACAGAAACAGAGAGACAGAGACAAAGAGAGAGAGAGAGAGAGGAGCAGAGAGAAGAGAGAGAGAGAGAGAGAGAGAGAGAGAGAGAGAGAGAGAGAGAGAGAGAAAACAATAGGCTAATGGGAAGTAGCATGATATACAACTACGCCCTCCTCTCTCTCTCTCTCTCCTCACACACACACACACACACACTCACACAACGTGCACACACTCACGCATGCACACACACACACACACGCACGCACACACACACACACATACACAGAGAGAGACAGAAAGAGAGACAGAGACAGACAGACAGACAGACAGAGAGACAGACAGACAGACAGAGAGACAGAGATAGAGACAGGGAGACAGAGATACAGAGAGACAGAGAGACACAGAGAGAGACAGAGACAGGCAGACCAAGAGAGAGAGAGAGAGAGAGACAGAGAGAGAGAGAGAGGGAGAGAGATAGACAGACAGACAGACAGGCAACTAGACAGACAGAGACAGAGACAGGGAGAGGGGAGGAGGGAGGGGAGATAAAGCGAAGCCAATGGCCAATGGCAACAGAAACAGCTACGCTT
>JAPXFY010000013.1:54651954-54654454 GCA_030674185.1 Monoplex corrugatus
GTGAGCGTGTGTGCGTATTGTTGTTTTGTTTTGTTTGTTTGTTTGTTTGTTTGTTTGTTATTTTAGTTTTTAGTCTTATAGCCTAAACTTTTCTTGAAACGGCCCACATCTTTGGCCAAACTTGACAAAGAGTCACTCATAGATTGCTGAGAAAATCTTATCCACACATTCGTGCCAGCATACCTACATACATAATGCTCACGCGCGCGCACACACAGACACACACAGACACACACACACACACACACGCCCACGCATTCACGCGCACACACACGCCCACGTACTCACGCACAGACAGACAGACAGACAGACACACATACACACACACGCACACACACACACACACACACACGCACACACGCGTACGCACACACACACACACACACACACACACACGCACACACACACACACACACACACATACACACAACACACACACACACACACACACACACACACACACACACACACATACACACACATATTTGCCCTTCCTGTTTCTATTCCCCTTCCCACATCGCTTTTTTTACGTACTTATGTTTTCATGTATTCAATTGTTTATTTACTTATTTATTTGTTTATCATCATTATCATTGTTATTAGCATTATTATTGTTTTATTTATTTATTTACTATTTTTTTGTTTATTTGTCTAAAATCACTTTAAGTGAATAGACATTAAACCAATGACCACCACCACATACACACACACACCACACAAATACAAACACACAAGTGTCCATCCCCCCTCCTCTTCCCCTTCCCCTTCCCTCACCCCCTCATCGCTGCACAACGTTTCTAAGCTATGAAGAAAGGGGATTTTTGGTTGGTTGGTTGGTTGGTGTGGTTGGTTGGTTGGTTGGATGGTGGTTGGTTGGTTGGCTGGTGGTTGGTCGGTTGGTTGGTTGGTTGGCTGGTGTGGGTGGGTGGTGGGTGGCTGGTTGATTGGTTGGATGGTTGGAAGCTTGGTTGTTGGCTGGTTGATGGGTTGGTTGGTTGGCTGGTTGGTTGGTTGGATGGTTGGTTGATTGGTTGGTTGGTTGTTTGGGTGGTTGGTTGGGTGGTGGATGGTTGGTTGGCTGTTTGGTTGGTTTGAACGGTTGGCTGGTTGTTTGGCTGGTTGGTTGTTTGGTTGATTGGCTGGTTGGTTGGTTGGCTGGTTGGTTGGTCGGTTAGCTGGTTGGTTGGTTGGTTGGTTGGCTGACTGGATGGTTGGTTGGTTGGTTGGTTGGTTGGCTGACAGTGCAAGAAGCTAGTGGATACAGTCATCATCATCATCAGGTGCCCTGCGCATGGCGTTGGCGATCATGGACTTCCATCTGCCTCTATGTCTCGTTGCCCCTAGCATCTCCCCCACCCTCCTCGTCCCCAGCCACTCCGCAAGTCCGTCCAGCATTTTCTCCTTGGGTCTACCCGGTACTCTCTTTCCCTCCAGCTTTCCCGTTGTGACCAGGTGCTCCAAATCCCCCTTCCTCATAAAATGGCCTATAAATGTTGCCTATCTTTTCCTAATCTTCCTTATGAGTGATCTACTTGTGTCTGCCTCCATCAAGACTGTCTCGTTTGTTTTCTTTGCTGTCCATGGAACCCTCAACATTCTTCTTAGAAACCACATCTCGGCTGCCTCAATCTTGTTCTGGCTTTGTTTGTTGACTGTCCACGCCTCGCATCCGTACAACAGTATTGGTTCTATATAACATCCAAGAACTCTCTTCCTGATGTTAATTGATAGGCATTTGTTGGACAGAAACAAAAAGTGGATACAGTGCAGAAACGAAAGGGTTAAGTTTCTGCTTTGCTATCACGACTGAAGAAACACGAAGCTGATGGATAGGGTGATGGAATAGGAGTGAAAGGGTTAAGGTTTTGCTTTGCTATCTTGGCTGACATCGAAGGAAACTGGCTTATAGAGGGTGGAACTGAAAGGGTTAAGATATTGTTTTGTCATCATGGCTGACAATGTGGGAAGCTGGTAGGTGCGGTGTGGGACTGAAAGGATTAAATCTTGACTTGCTATCATAGCTGACAGTGCAAAAAGCTGGTGGATACAATGCGGCGACGAAAGTTTTGTTTTGTTTTTTGTTTTGTTTTTTTGCTTTGCTTTCATGGCTGATTGATAATGTAGAAGCTGGTGGACAGAGTGAAGGTGTGAAAGGGTTAAATCTTTGCTTCGCTATCATGGACGACATTGCAGGAAGCTGGTGGATAGGGTGTGGCAGTGAAAGGGTTAACTTATTTGTTTTGCTATCATGGATGACAACGCAAGAAATTGGCTCATCGAGGGTGGAACTGAAAGGGTTAAGATATCTATTTGTCGTTATGGCTGGCAGTGCAAAAAGCTGGTGGATGTAGTGCGGCAATGAAAGGGTTAAGTTTTTGTTTTGATATCATGGCTGATTGATAACATAGGAAGCTGATGGACAGAGTGAAGGTGCGAAAAAGGGTTAAGTCTTTGTTTTCATGACTGACAATGCAGGAAACTGCGTTTAAAGCATGGATAT
>JAPXFY010000013.1:54659454-54661954 GCA_030674185.1 Monoplex corrugatus
TTCTTCTTTTTTCTTTCTTCTTCTTCTTCTTCGTCGTCGTCGTCTTCTTCTTCTTCTTCTTCTTCGTCGTCGTCATCGTCTTCTTTTTCTTCTTCTTCTTCTTGTTTTCTTCTTCTTCTTCTTCTTCTTCTTCTTCTTCTTCTTCTTCTTCGCAATTCTTCTTCGCAATTCTTCTTTTCGCAATTCTTCTTCTTTTCTTCGCAATTTCTTCTTCTTCTTCTTCGCAATTCTTCTTCTTCTTCGCAATTCTTCTTCGCAATTCTTCTTCTTCTTCTTCGCAATTCTTCTTCTTCTTCTTCGCAATTCTTCTCTTCTCTCGCTTCTTCTCCTCTTCTTTCTTCTTCTTCTTCTTCTTCCTACTTTGAACTTGTAAAGCCTATCCACCAGTTTCCTGCAGGAAGCTGGTGGATAAGGTAAGGGAATCAAAGGGTTAAGTTTTTGCTTTGCTACATTGCTGCAATGGAGGATGCTGGTGGACAGGGTGCGGGAGTCAAAGGGTCAAAGACATTTTCATTAAATTCCTACAGCTTTGTGTACCAAAGCTTGTTCAAATAATAGTCAAGTTATCAAACTGCCTAATTCAAGGGTTCCCACGGGTTTTTCCCTACGTTAATTAATTTAGATCCAGTACGGTATTTTTGAATGTTCTTTGTGTGGAAGGATTGTCTAAACAATCATACGAATCATCTTGTTTAATGCGAACGAATCTCATGGTCCAGTACCACGCCAACTAACAGCTCCTCGCCCGATGAAACTGAAGTAATACAGACTTTATCATCATGGAAAGAATATTGACCCAGACGCTGTCATTATGGAAAGAAGACAGAGATGGATCGGGGCATAGACACCATCATCACCATCATGTGCCCTGCCGTATGGCGTTGACGATCATAGCCCTTCATACGAATCTATCCTTTGTCGTTGCAAGTACATCTCCCACCCTCTCCTTTCCCTCCGCTTTCGTCGTTGCGACCAGGTGCTCTAATTCCTTTTCCTCATAACATGTCTATAAATGTTGCTTGTCTTTTTCTAGATCTAGTCTTCTTTACCAGTTATCTTCTTGTACCTGACTCCTTCAAGACTGTGTCGTTTGTTTTCTTTGCTGTACATGGAACTCTCAACATTCTTCTTAGAAACCACATTTCAATTGCTTCAATTTTATTCTGATTTTGCGTGTTGACTGTCCACACCTCACATCCATACAACAGTATCGGATCTATATAACACTCAACAACTCTCTTCTTGATGTTAATTGATAGGTATTTGTTGGTAAGAACGCTTTTCATCTTCTTGAATGCTGTTTTGGCTTGACGATTCTGTTGGCTATTTTGACATGCATCTGCCGTATGGTGAGATACCGTTCCGAGATATTTAAACTTATCAACCTGTCTTAAAGTTGAACCATTTGCTGTTATTTTGCACGAGGGATTTCTTGTTTTTTACTGATTACCATGACTTCGTTTCTTCTATTCAGCTCCAGCCCTTTATGTTTGCTTCTTTCTATTATATTCACATATCATTATGAGAAGGAGATGGGAAAATTGGAAGCATGGAGATTTGGGGACACCTACATTGGTGAACATGGAATGGATGACAAAATTGGATGAACATGGTGATTGGACAACACTGCATAGGAATGAACATGGAGATGATTGGGCACAACCTACCATTGAAGAACAAGATGAGGGCACAACACACGAATGGAAGAACATGGAGATGATTGGGGCACAACACTACCATTATGGAAGTGAACATGAATGGTTGGGCACAAAACTACCATATGAATGACACATGGACATGGATGGGGACAACACTACGATTAGGAATGAACATGGAGATGGATTGGAACATCACTACCATTTGGAATGAACATGAGTGGATTGGGGCACAACACTACCATTATGGAATGAACATGGAGATGGATTGGGGCACAAACACTATCATTATGGAATGAACATGGAGATAGATTGGGGCACAACACTACGATTATGGAATGAACATGGAGATGGATTGGGGCACAACACTACCATTATGGAATGAACATGGAGATGGATTGGGGCACAACACTACCATTATGGAATGAACATGAGATGGATTGGGCACAACACTACCATTATGGAATGAACATGGAGATGGATTGGGGCACAACACTACCATTATGGAATGAACATGGAGATGGATTGGGGCACAACACTACCATTATGGAATGAAGATGGAGATGGATCGGGCACAAACACCATCATTATGGAATGAAGATGGAAATGGATTGGGCACGCCACTTGGAAAAGAAAGGATAATGTTTAAACCCAGCCTTCCGTCCGTTGGTCAACAGAAGGAAGACAAAATGGAGGAAGATTCTAGAACAACTGGCGAGGAAGAGTAGGAGACTTTTACGGCCTGAAAAACCACCTGAAGTACCACATGAGGCTGACCCAGAACAGAAAAGAATGGCGGGTCTTCGTTGCGCCTTACCTGCCAATAGCGTGACAGTGAACAATAC
>JAPXFY010000013.1:54669454-54681954 GCA_030674185.1 Monoplex corrugatus
TGTGTGTGTGTTTGTTTGTGTGTCATTTGTGTGTGTCTGTTTGTGCATGTGAGTGCGTGATGGATGTGTGTGTTTGTGTGTATGTGTCTGCGTGATGTGAGTGTGTGTGTGTGTGTGTGTGTGTGTGTGTGTGTGTGTGTGTGTGTGTGTGTGTGTGTGTGTGTGTGTGTGTGTGTTTGTGAAATGTGTGTGCGTGATGTACGTAAAATGCTCCCAGGATTCACCGAAAAGGGGAGAGAATGATGAATCAATCAGCGCTAACCCAGTCTCTACTGGAAATATACTACGGACAACGAGTATGGGACGAATGGAATTCCCCTGTGTTTGTGGAAGGAGATTCTCCACCAAGCGCGGCATGAAGATCCACAGAACGAGAAAGGACTGTGCACACACTCTGATGAACGAACAGCAGCGCACTGCAACAGCAGATAATACGTCTTAAAAAGTAAGGCCAAGAAGCAAACCACAGTGCCGAGGACATCACGCTGTTGGCTCAGACGAGGAATTTGTACAAGCTCTAGATGCTAAGTGCCAGAGCTGAACTTGCCCCCTGCAAGTGCAAAATAGTAATGGGAGAGGCTGGATAAAGAATTTGTCCAAAAATTAGATGCGCTACTAGGAAGAAGC
This sequence comes from Monoplex corrugatus, assembly GCA_030674185.1. Lineage (NCBI taxonomy): Eukaryota > Metazoa > Mollusca > Gastropoda > Littorinimorpha > Ranellidae > Monoplex > Monoplex corrugatus. The sequence goes on from JAPXFY010000013.1 coordinate 54,670,082, forward strand.
ACCCTGGAACACAAAATGGCCATCTTTGGAGATACTGTATATGCAACATGTAGGGATGCCCATGGAGTAAAGCAATCAAAACTGAAAACTTCTCCCCAGAAATCCAGACGCCAGTGTCAAATGGAGAAGATCAGAAATAAAAAATAAAAAAAAGGAATCTGAAGAAACAAACGAAGGCTTCTTCAGAATCTGAGAAGCAAGGGCTAGATAAACTACGGAAAGACCTCACCTCAAAAGCGAAACATCGCGCCCTTAGCAAAGCAGAATCAGTGAGGAGGAAGGGGAAGGAGCAAAAAGAAGACCCAAGATCGTTTATTTAAAGATCCCTTCCAACTCGCCAGGAAGCTGTTTGAGCAGCCCAAATCCGGGTCATTCACAGTGGGCAAAGAAGCTCTGGAACAGCATCTCAGGAAAACGTATTCAGACCCTCAGAGCGAGGCGCCGCTTGAAATTCAGGGTCTGGTTCGGCCTACAAAGCCAGAGAAAAATGTTTAATAACAAGCCACCGACATTGTATGAAGTAAAGAAAGTGGTAGAGAAAATCAGAGCCAAATCGTCACCTGGGCCTAACGGAACACCTTATCTATTGTACAAGAATTGTCCCGGTGTCCTCGAGTGGCTTCACAAATTGATTAGATCAGCATGGAGGAACGTGGATATAATAATTAATAATTAATAATTATAATAATTACAATATTTATATAGCGCAAAATCTTGATAAAATCAAATCTAAGCGCTGAAACACACACACACGCACGCACGCACACACACGCACACACGCACGCACACACACGCACCCACGCACACACACACACACACACACACACACACACACACACACACACACACACACACACACACACAAAACACAACACGGCTATAAATGGGGAGAAAGAATAAAAACAATGGAAAATTATAGAGAGCATATTATATACAATTATATATTGCAATGTGATTCCCCTCCGAGTGGAGACAGGCTGCAGAGGGGATTGAGTGAGGTCAGGATTTTATGCAGAGGAGAAAAGGTGAGTTTTGAGAGCGGACTTGAAGGAGACAAAAGTATATCAGCAAGAAGAGAGAAGAGAACAGAATAGAAGAGAGCAGAAGTAAAGAGAAAAGATGTGGACTGTGTGTGTGTGCGCGAGTGTAAATGTTTGTGTGTGTGTGTGTGTGTGTGTGTGTGTGTGTGTGTGTGTGTGTGTGTGTGGCGTGAGTGTGTGTGCGTGCGTGTGTGTATGAGTGCGTATTTGTGTGTGCGTGTGTGTGTATGAGTGTGTATGAAGGTGTGTGCGTTAGTGTGTGTGTGTGTGTGTGTGTACGTGCATGTGTATGTGTGTGAATGTGTGCGCGCGCGCGTGCGTGTATGTGTATGCCTGCATGTAGGGTGTGTGTTGTCTGTAGGTGTATGTGTGCGCATGTTAAAAGTAACATATATATTGCATTCGTTTTGGTGTAAGTGTTGGTATATGAATCCAAGAAATGTCACAGTTGCTTTGGTGGCATGATTGTGTGTGTGTGTGTGTGTGTGTGTGTGTGTGCGTGCGCGTGTGTACGTGTGTGTGTGTGTGTCTGTGTGTGTGTGTGTGTGTCTGTGTGTGCATCTGTGTGTCTGTGTATGTCTCTATGTGTCTGTGTGTCTCTGTGTGTGTCTGTGTGTGTGTCCGTGCCTCAGTCTGTGTCTGTGTCTGTATGTGTATCTCCCATGTTACATTTACCTTGGACCCATGACGTCCAACTTTATGCATTTGACACTCCTTAGATGCAGATTTAGTCAAGCCCACCTCAAAACAGCTGACCAAATCCTGATAACATATTTTTGTCACAGACGCGCATACCAACAAACACACAGACAGACAGACAAAGACACACATCTGACATATGAATAGACGTTAAAAGAAATCACGAACAAACAGACCTCTTCCCAGATAACTTGAAACTGTTTCCATTTTTGTTTACAGAGAGAGAGAGACTGAAAACAAAAAATCGAAGTTTCACTTTCTGCAGTTTTTCTCAAAAATCGAATTGACGTAAGTCGTTAAATTTAATTCGATACAGAGAACTGCCTTTGGGTGGAAGTGATCTGATGTTACTGCTGTTTTTGTTGCCTTGAGGTGGACGAAATGGATCTCACTCTGCAAATTGACTGTTGTCTAGAATTTGCTCACATTTTCTTTTCCCTTTCCCATCCCTGACATTGTCTTCTTTGCTTTGCTTTTATATCAGTATCATTCCCTTCCTGTCTAATTTCATTGTCCTACCAGTCTTTTTCTTAACTGTTCATCTCAAGTCAAGTCAAGTCAAGAATATTTTATTCCAGTATAAATAAGCTCTAACCATTGGCAATGTCTTTTGATGTCCTACCTAGCATGTGGATTTTATACCTAATATTAATTTTGTATTTGAATTTTTTTTTATTTATTAAAGAACGTTTAATAGCCTATTGAGGTCTGAGAATGTTTACGAATAGTAAGGGGAGAAAAAAAACTGTCAAGAGTTATTCACTATATGATCTGTATTTTTCTTTTTTTTTTCTTTCATTAATAACCCCCATGCCACAATTTTTGTTGCCTTGATTTTGCCCTACTCCTTTCTTTTTTCTTCACTTCTTAAAATCAACTTGGTAAGTGACTTAGAATAAATTGGAAACAGAACGAATAAAGCAATTATATCAGTCAATAATACATGAATATGAACTTCTATGTACATATGAAGTTTAAGAAAGAAAACGTATGAGATTAAATTGTCAATTTCAGCTTCTCAAAAAAACAACATGTCCACGCTTCTAATGAATTCCGTATGCACTGATACCACTGATGCTAGATGATGGAATAGATCCCAAAATAGTTATGCAATAAGTCTTAAACCTGCACATAAGCTCTAACCATTGGCAAGGTCCTGATGTCCTACCTAGCATGTGGATTTTATATCTAATCTTAATTTTGTATTTGAACATCATTTTTTTTAGATTAAAGAACTTTTGATAACCTATTGAGGTCTGAGAATGTTTACGAATAGTAAGGGGAGAAAAAAAAATTGTCAAGAGTTATTCACTATATGATCTGTATTTTTCTTTCTTTTTCTTTCAGTAATAACCCCCATGCCACAATTTTTGTTGCCTTGATTTTGCCCTACTCCTTTTTTTTTTCTTCACTTCTTATAATAAACTTGGTAATTCAGTATGCACTGATGCCACTGATGCTAGATGATGGAATAGATCCAAAAATAGTTATGCTATAAGTCTTAAACCTGCACATAAGCTCTAACCATTGGCAAGGATTTTGTATCTAATATTAATTTTGTATTTGAAATTTTTTTTTTCGGATTATAATGGGAGAAAAAAACTGTCAAGAGTTATTCACTATATGATTTAATCATATTAGTTTGTGACAGAACCGAAACATCAGGGAGTCATAGAATGCTCATTCCATTCTCCCCAGAGACCAAGCTGCTGACAGTGGATAGAGAAATGATGAAGAACACACCCATGCTGTGTGTTTTACCTGCTTCGTTCAATCTACTTGCATCGTCGTCAAAAATCAATTTTGCTTTTTTGGGAAATGTCTGGAATTTTCAGCATATGTGAGTGTCAGGAATGATGGATGACCTGTCGTATGCTTTGTGTACAGAGAGCACGTGCACGCACTGACATAGTTAAATATCGCTCTAACACGTGTGCCCCATTCACTTTATCAGTTGTTTTTTTTTAATTCTGTCAGTCTATCTGTCAGTCCGTCAGTCAGTCGGTCCATATGTCTGTCTGTCTGTCTTCTATCAGCCAGTCAATCTGACGTCTTTCTGTCATTTTGTATGTCTCTCTGTCTGTCTGTCTGTCAGTCTTTCTGTCAGTCTATCTGTCAGTCAGTGTATTATGTGACTTAATATTTATCGATTTTTGTCGTTTACGTTTTGATGATGGGACAGCTTTACATTACGGATGAAGAGGAGAAGAGAGAGAGAGAGAGAGAGAGAGAGAGAGAGAGAGAGACAGACAGACAGACAGACAGACAGACAGACAGACAGAGACAGAGAGAGACACAGAGAGAGACAGAGAGAGAGACAGAGACAGAGAGACAGACAGACAGACAGAGACAGAAACAGAGAGACAGAAGTGGAGACAGAGACAGAGAGAAGGGTAAAAAACAGAGGCAGAGAAGATAGATAGATAGATAGATAGACAGATAGATAGATAGACAGATAGATAGATAGATAGACAGACATATAGATAGATAGATAGATAGATAGATAGACAGATAGGTAGATAGATAGACAGACATATAGATAGATAGATAGATAGATAGTTGGATAGTTGGATAGATAGATAGATAGATAGACAGATAGGTAGATAGATAGACAGACATATAGATAGATAGATAGATAGACAGATAGATAGATAGATAGATAGATAGATAGATAGATAGATAGATAGATAGATAGATACAGAAATAGATATATAGAGAGAGAAGACGGAGACAGAGAGAGACAGAGCAAGAGAGAAAGAGGGAGACAAGGGGAGAGAGAGAGAGAGAGAGAGAAAGAAGAGAGAGAGAGAGAGTGAGAGAGAGAGAGACAGAGACAGAAACAGAAACAGAGACAGAGACAGAGACAGAGACTGATAAATATATAGAGAGTTAAACATATGTCAGAGCACTACTGGAACATGTCAGTGGTGTGCACGTGCGGTCTGCGTGCAAGGCATAGGACAGGTCATCCATCATTCCTGAACTCTCACACACAACAAACATTGACCAGATTTTCGTGAAATGGATTTTTGACGAAAGTGTAAGTGAAGGGAAGGGGGTTGGTGTACACACAGGCTAGGTGTGTTCTTCATCATTTCTCTATCGATTGACGGCTGTTTGGCTAAGCTGTTCAGGAGGACTGGAAGAGAATTTTATGACTTCAAATCGTTAGTTGAGTTAAAACGAGATGGTTAAACCATATTATGTTTATCATTGTTTTGCTTTACTGTGCAGTGTTTGTTTGTTTCTTCTTTGTGATTAGTATTATTCTTATTTGGTATTTTGGTCTTTTTTTTCAAACTTTTTTTTTCATTTATTTTAAAACAAGCAATGGAGACAAATACAAAGCAAGACACCAAAGTGTAATTAGGATCATAAGAAACATCTCAAACCTATGTAAAATATCCATTTGTTCAAAACATAGGTATATATACACATTTATGCAAAGCATACGCAGCTATTCATACTTACAAGAATAGGTAGATCGTTAAATACATCAGACTCGTCATCACATTTCATTACGTGCATTGCTTTTTCATTAATTTCTTTTTGTGTTTGCTTTTTTTTTTCAAGAATGTCTCACTTCTGTTCTTCGCTTTTCATGGAACTCTTGAACATTTTTCTAAAAAACCACAATTCATCTGCCTAAGTTTTTTTTCTGACTTTGCATGTTGATTGTCCAGGCTTTGTATGCATAGGTAGACAGACAAGCAGACTGACATACAGACAGACATATAGATATACAGACAGACAGACTGACAGACTCAAACAGACAGACAAAGCGAAGGGGAAACGCGTGTTAGAGCGATATTTAACCATGTCAGTGTGTGCACGTGCTGTCTGTACACAAAGCATCCGACAGGTCACCCATCATTCCTGACACTCACACACGCTAAAAATTCCAGATATTCCCCAAAAAGAAAAATTGATTTTTGACGACGGTGCCAGTAGATTGAACGGAGCTGGTAAACACACAGCATGGGAGTGTTCTTCATTATTTCTCTGTCCACTGTCAGCTGCTTGGTCTCTGAGGAGAATTGGATGAGCATTCTATGACTCCCTGATGGATCAGTTCTGTTGGGAACTAATATCTGCAAGCCATACAGGTAATAATTCTGAGAAGAATTTTCTCCCTATAAAAATATTCTTAACCCCCTTAAACATTAAAAACACGAAAAAAAAAAATAAGAACGCGTATTTAATGCAAGCTGTCTTGTTGTTATTAAATACGCGTTCTTATTCTTTTTTTCGTATTTTCATTGGTTCCTGTTTTCTTGAACGCAGTCAGTCACACTTGTTTTGGACCTCTTAAACATTATCAAACCTCATTCATACATTCTTAAAACTTATTTAAATTCAAAAACATAGATTACAAATGATAAAAAGAACATCAAATGCAAAACCACAGCCTACGCATAACCTCAGGACCTGGACAGCTCATGGATTTACGTGCAGACTTGTGCCATAATCAGATCAGAGGTAAAACATAGTCTAGGTAGAGCTTCAGGACCGGCCAGCTCATGGGTTTATGTGCAGGCTTAAGGCATGTGCCAAGGTCACCATATACGTGGCACCTGTGTTATTAGTACATATGGAATTTGTTCCGAGCGCGGAGACATCATCTTGAGAGAAACTGAAACAGAAACTGCCATGATCATTTTGGATCTTCTCCATCCCATAGCATCAATGGCGTCGGTGCATATTTAATGTATTCTGAACGTGGAGGCGTTTTTTTGACAAACTGAAACTGAAACTTGAATTTTATACAATTTCCCTAAAACGTCATCTTTAGATTGAAATAAGTACTCATATGTTATTCGTTGATACGAATAAGTTATTCGCTTTGTTTGCTTTTTGTTCTAAGTCTCTTACCAGGTTGATTTTAAGAATCAAAGAGGGGAAAAAGCTGAAAGGAAAAACCAGAGAAATATAACAAAACAAAACAAAAACACACACACGTGACATGGGAAAAACGAAACGAAAAAGAACACGAATAGATACAGGGGAGGGGAATAGATGGGACAGTGAAAAAAAAGGAGCAGGGAATAATACTACATGTAGTATCAATTCAAAACAAAGAAGGACAATGTCAGAGATGGGAAGAAAAAGAAAATGTAAGCAAACTTGTGATAGCAGTCAGTTTGCAGAGAGTTTTCCATTTCGTCCACCTCAAGGCAACAAAAACAGCAGTAACATCAGATCACTTACACCCAAAGGCAGTTCTCTGCATCGAATTAAATTAACCCCTTCCCTGCCTAAAAGACGTAGCTGACATCCCAGGCAATGTGCTTCTCCTCTGCCTATAGGACGTCAGCTGACAACCTCGTTATATTCTATTTTTACTGGCTTTGTATTTGGTGCAAATGTTACCTACCGGCTATGCCCAAACAGTTCGGGGAATCTTTCGACAAATCTCAATACGAAAGAGAAACTCCCTATATCATCGGAATTTCTGAACTTTTGCTGGCAGTTAAAGGGTTAACGACTTACGTGAATTCGATTTTTGAGAAAAACTGCAAAAAGTACAACTCCGATTGTTCGTTTTTACCCTGGCTTTGTAAACAAAAATAGAAACTGTTTCTCAAGTTGTCTGGGGGGAGAGGTGTGTTCGTACAGTGATTTCTTTAAACGTCTAGTCACATATCAGAGGCCCGTCTTTTTGTGTGTCTCTGTGTGTCTGTCAGTCTGCACGTCTGTGACAAAAACATGTGATCAGGATTTGGTCAACTGTTTCCAAGCGAATTTTGATAAACCTTGATCAAAGTGTTGACCGTTAAGGAGTTCTAAATGCGGAAGTTTTGAAATTACGGCTACAAGGTCAATGTATGTAGCAGGGAACACACACACACACACACACACACACACACACACACACACACACACACACACACACACACACACACACACACACACACACGCACACACACATATGCCCGTATGTACGCACGAACCATACATGCACGAACACGCACGCACATGCTAACATAAAGACGCACGCACGCAAGCCCATAACACAAACACACGCACACAGACACACACACACACACACACCACACACACACACACACACACACACACACACACACACACACACACACACACACACACATACAACTACACACATGCTCAGACGCACACACATAGTACACACACGCACACACACACAACACACTCAAATTCAAAATTGACAATTTCAAATATCTTCTTCACTCCTCCCTATCACTCCCTCCCCCCCTTTTTTTTTTTTTTTGTTGTTGTCTAAAATCACTTAGTGAATAGACATTAATCAAAGACACCACACAACCACACACACACACACACACACACACACACACACACACACACCACACACACACACACACACACACACACAGATGAGAGATAGAGAGAGGGGGAAGAGATGAGAGACAGATGAGAGAGAGAGAGAGAGAGAGAGGTGGGGGGGGGGGGGGTAAAGAGTCCAAATCAGCACTAGTCAAGGAAGGTATATAAACAATTTATTCTTGGGAACTTCAGACATTGTTTGAATTCCTTGTTGTCCTGGAGGCACAACAAGTTTCAGTACATCTGAACTGACTACTACGACACAATGGCTGATATCTAATTCATCTGTATGGGCGTTCTTCTTCTTCTGTTTCTTGTTCTTGTTCTTGTTCTTCTTGTTCTTGTTCTTGTTGTTGTTGTTGTTGTTGTTGTTGTTCTTCTTCTTCTTCTTCTTCTTCTTCTTCTTCTTCTTTTCTTCTTCTTCTTCTTCTTCTTCTTCTTCTTCTTCTTCTTCTTCTTCTTCTCCTTCTTCTTCTTCTTCTTCTTTTCTTTTCTTCATCAGCGTCGTCTTCTTCTTCTTCGTCTTCTTTCTTTCTGTTTTTGTTTGTTTTGTTTTGTTTTGTTTTGTTTTTGTTTAAAGGAAGATTATTACAATGGCTTTTCTCGTTTCTGTGTTATCTTGACCAACATTTATTGATTTTCTCGTTCATTTTCTGTCAATGGGGATAACCAGGAACCCTTAGGATTGCTGATAACTGTGGGTACTTCAATACATCATTCCTCGTTTCAAACCAGTCACCATGGTGTAGTGGTTAACGTGATGGACTACTACTTGCTGGAATGTTGTGGATTCGAACCCCCCATCAGTTCTTTTAAAAGATCATTGTGGGATTGTTCGGCCCTAACTAACTCCTAGCCAGAGTTGATCGTTATATGGGCTCATTTGTGAAGACTGGGACCACGCAAGTCGAGTCTCATCCATTTCGCGGATGCGTCACTGAGGGTGATGCTTAACTTTTCTGACCAACACGGCAGGTGTCTGTATCTCTCAGGCCTGGTTGACACCAGAGTACATTGTGAAAGTAAGCGTAATGTACAGCCCTGTCACACAGTCTCATTCCTAGATGGAACTCCTTTGCATCATAATGACCACCTTCACCATCACCATCATCGTGGTATTGTAAAACCTGCCACAGCTTCTGCGACCATTAAGGTGGCGTAGAAAATGGGAAGAAAATAAAAATAAAAGATAAACACACAAAAAAACCCTGCTAAAGTGCAGTGGTACTTAAAAAATACTTTAAAAAGTGGTGCGTGTTGTGGCGACATGTCCTCTTTGATGAGAACAACCCGAATGTCACAGCATGAATCCGTAGTGACCAAAAGAAAGACAACACAAATACAAAACACAGATCACTCCACTCTTTAACCCCTGGACTCCTGCACCCTGTCCATCGACATCCCGCATTGTCAAACCATGCTAGCAAAGTAAATTCGCAACCCTTTGGCTCCCTTACCCTATCCATGCGTGTTTGTGTATGCGTGTGCTCTTTCGTGTGTGTGTGTGTGTGTGTGTGTGTGTATGTGTGTGTGTGTGTGTGTGTGTGTGGAGTGTATGTGTGTGTGTGTGTGTGTGTGTGTGTGTGTGTGTGTGTGTGTGTGTGTATGTTTATCTGGGATGGAGAATGGGCTGGAAGAGTTGGAATGATGGAGATAATAACTTAACCTTTTGACTCCTGCACCCTGTTCATCAGCATCCTGCATCGTCAACCGTGTTAGCAAAGCAACAACTTACTCTTTGATAGCAGGAAGCTGGTGGATAGGGTGAGAGAATCAAAGGTTTCGTTTTTTTTTTGCCGTTGGTGGATAGGGTGCGGCAGTCAAAGGGTTAATTTTTTTGCCGTTGGTGGTTAGAGTGCGGCAGTCAAAGGATTAAACAGGTGGTGCAGTGCGTCACTCGTAACTGGACACAGTCTCCGTTAATTGCTTTCCCATTGGTTTTGTCCCCTTGTTTGTCCAGAGTAGTCTCCCTTCACTCATCTCCGTTTTTATAAAAGGGAGCTTGATCTGAGATGAACAGCTGCTGGCTTCAGTATCTCTGTTGCTTTATCGTCAGATTCCTACGTCGCCGGCTGTGGGTTCCGACCTGGGATGCACTACATTAACCCTTTGCTGACGTATGGATGCCGGAGTATCGGCGTTAAGAAATCCATTAATGACACACCAGTGCACGTGTACTGGACATTTTGATCGATTTTCCCCAGATAATGGACAATATTCTCCAGTTGTACTTCTTCAATTCGTGACTTTCGAAGCTGAAAAGGAAGGGAATGAGGCCAACAGATGTGAAATATATTCCATGATTAAACCAATCGCCGTGGTTAAGTGGTTAACGCAACGGACTACCGACTAGAAGATTGTGGGTTCGAATTCCCATCAGTCGCTTCAAAAATATATCAGCGCTTAGATTTGATTTTATCAAGATTTTGCGCTATATAAATATTGTAATTATTATTATCTATTATTATTATATTTCGGCTCTAACGGCTCCTACCCAGAATTGGGCGTGCTAAGGGTTCATTGGAAAGACTGGGACCACACAGTCGAGTCTCATCCACTTCACGGATACGTCATTGAGGGTGTCCCTCAAATCCTCTGACCAGCACAGCAGGTGTCTGTATCTCTCGGTCCTGGATGACGCCAGGAGATATTATGATAATAAGCGTAGAGTACAAGCCCTGTCACGCAGTCTCAATCCTAGATGGAACTCCATAGCATCATGATTATCATCCTCATCGACATCCTCATCATCGCATTGTAAAAGATTGTGCCAGCTTCTGTGACCATTAAAGTGGTGTAGAAAATGAGACGAAAAAAAAAAAGGTGAGCACAAAAGGTAACCTCCCTGAGTGCGACGATCCTAAAGAAAATGTTCCATGCTAAAAGGCTGTCTGGCTGCCTTGCTTTGTGGTCTACCACATCAAACAAGATTTCTCCAAATAGACAGCGTAACTGATAGTTTTCAGTGACTGTGTACATGGATTGTATCTAACGTAAATTTCGTTTCCCAAATGTGCACAGTTATGCATCTTGTGAACAAAAATATGTGGATATTATTTCCAGCATCACTTTGTGAGTTCAATGACCTATCCATGCACTGTATCTAACGTAAGTCAATGACCCTATCCATGCACTGTATCTAACGTAATCCAATAACTCTATCCATGCACTGTATCTAACGTAATTCAATGACTCTATCCATGCATGTATCTAACGTAATCCAATAACTCTATCCATGCACTGTATCTAACGTAAGTTCAATGACTCTATCCATGCACTGTATCTAACGTAAGTCAATACTCTATCCATGCACTGTATCTAACGTAATCCAATAACTCTATCCATGCACTGTATCTAACGTAAGTTCAATGACTCTATCCATGCACTGTATCTAACGTAATGTTTCCAAACTGATCCATTAAGCACTGTAAATAACTGTGAACCTTTTCAGCATAACTCTAAAACCAGGGTGAAAAACTGTATCTACACGTAAGCGCTCAAAATCTACCAAAGCACATGTTCTAAGAACGATTCAATTAACTTTAATCATGCAAAAGTATTAACTTTAAGAAAACTCTAAATCCATGCATTGTATACAAACTAAGTCAATACTCATATGCATGTATCTAAACGTAGTCCTCAATAACTCTATCCATGCACTGTATCTAACGTAACTCCAATAACTCTATCCATGCACTGTATCTAACGTAACTATCGTTTTCCAAATGTGCACAGTTAAGCATCTTGTGAAAATAAAATGTGGACACCATTTTCAGCATCACTCTAAAACAAACAAACAAAATGGGTGGA
>JAPXFY010000013.1:54686954-54689454 GCA_030674185.1 Monoplex corrugatus
GAGCTGTGGGGACCTACGATCTGATATCTTGGGTTCAATCCCGGTCGGTAACATTAGAACTTGGCCTGTTTTGCTGCCCACCTCAATTCTCCATCATTCTTGTGGTATCAGCATAGTGTTTCAAAGGTCTTCCCCCTTCCTCCCCCTTGCTCCGCTCCTCAGTTCAAGACCTTGCCAGCGCATAAGGTTTTGCGCCGCAGGCTCAGGGAGTCTGCCAGATAATAGCTGGCAGATTTAGGTGGAGCGCATGTAGAATAGTCCGAGGACAATAATTTCCTTTTTTTTTTAACCGATTCCAAGCTCCATTATTTTTTTTTTCTCATTGCATGTCATTTTTTATTTGCACTGAAGCTTTTTTCAAGTCCACGTGACCTTAAGAAGTACAGAATCTGGATTTTCTGTAATAGAGGTCATGTAAAGAAGAATGGGTTTAACTAATACACCACCTTCAGCGGTGGTAGTTACTCGCTGGTTGGTGGATACACGTAATGAACATAGATGGTTAAGTGTGTTCCTGGACACTTGGAGAAAAAACAACCACACCGTATTAGAACATAGCAAAGATAAAGAGAGACAGACAGAGAGAGGGAAGAGAGGGAGGGAGAGAGGAAGAGAGACAGAGGGAGAGAGACACAGAGAGAGACAGAGAGAGAGAGAGAGACAGACAGAAACAAAGAGAGACACACATAAACAGAGACAGAGATACACATAGAGAGAGACAGGGAGAGAGACAGAGACAGACAGACAAAGAAAGACAGAGAGAGAGAGAGAGACAGGGAGAGAGACACAGGCAGCGAGAGAGAAAAAAAAACAGAGAGACAGAGAGAGAGAGACAGGCAGGCAGGCAGACAGACAGACAGAGCACAGACAGAGAAGAGAGTGAAGACAGAGAGAGAGAGAGAGAGAGAGAGAGAGAGAGAGAGAGAGAGAGACAGACAGACAGACAGAGACAGAGACAGAAAGAGAGTTTTCAGACATCAGAGTTCAGGACATTTTATTACTCAGGACAGCAGCATAAGGTCCCACTGGACCTGCCTTATAGCTAGTCCTTGTTACTCTACACACACAATATTATAAGCATAAGAAAAACACGTCGACAACATCTCAAATCGATCCAGCCAGCGACTGGTTTATCTTTTGGTTGATGCAGCGGACATCTTGCTTATGCGTATGTATCAATCATGGCCTGAGAGAACGGAGTCAAACAATCGAAAACCTAAAACTAACATCCACCACGTGCGTGTCATTATGTCTTGAATGCATTCTGTCATATCTCCTGGTAAATCTGGAAACGCATCTTTTCCGTGTGATTGCGTCCGATTGTTCCGACGCCTAGATCTATCCCGCATTTTTTCGCACTATTTCCTTTGCAGTTTTGTCCAGAGTGACGGTAAAGAAGATTTCAACATGCCTGTTTCGATCATGCGACTCTGTTCCTTCAGGTCATAGTTGATATATATATATGAATAAGCAATATGACTACCGCATGACTCAAAACCACCACCGCCAGTTCGGATTAAGATATAGTCGCATGTAGAAAAACAGAGAGAAAGAGACAGGCAGACAGGCAGACAGAGAAACAGACAGACAGACAGACAGACAGAGAGGGAATACATGTCAGAGCGACATTTAACCATGTCAGTGCGTGCACGTACTATATGTATAAAAGTACACACAGATCACCCATCATTCCTGACACTCACACACGCTAAAAATTCCTCGCTTTTCGTAAAAAAAGAAAAATTGATTTTTGACGACGATGAAATAGATTGAACGAAGCTGTAAACAATAGCATAGGTGTGTTCTTCATCATTTCTCTATCCACTGTCAACTGCTTGACCTGGGAGGAAGCTTGGAGGAGATTTTTATTACCTCCTCTTCTTTATTTTTGTTAAAATCCAAATGGTCAAGCTACGCTATAAATGTATCTGTTCGTCTATGGACAGATAACTGTGTGAGCGATATTCCATGTGAAAAAAAACAACTGTGTATAGATCCCACATCTCCAGTACTGCGCAACACATTTGATAGGTCTTGTAATAACTTAAAGAGAGGAAAATGCTGTCTCAGACACACACAACACACACACACACACACACATGTTTCAGTTTCAGTTTCTCATGATGACGTCTCCGTGCTCGGAACGAAATCCATATGCACTAACGTCACAGGTGCCATGTGTATGGTGATCATGGCACATGCCTTGAGCCTGCACATAAACCCATGAGCTGGCCAGGTTCTGAGGCCCTGCCTAGACTACGTTTTACCTAGTCTATATTTTATACTGGTATTTTATCAGCCTACCACTGGAATAACCTTGGTTACGTGTAAATGACATGTGCATGTGTGCATCTTACCTTAAAAAAAGGAACATATACGTAAAGTTTATAAATGAATAATTAAAGGTCTGAATCACAACACAGTTAGCTATTCTGTATAAACTCGTCTCACATGACAGACCCCTCCCCCCCCCCCCCCAATTCCCCCCAGTCAATGCCCA
>JAPXFY010000013.1:54701954-54709454 GCA_030674185.1 Monoplex corrugatus
TTAGCTCCAATTATTTTCGTATTCTATTCTACAAGATTACCCCGAACGAAACCAAGGCAGTCTGTGTGTCCGTTGGCACGCAGACTGTCTCTTCACATTCACGGCCAACTCCGTCCCCACAGCTCAAGACCTATGCTGCGGCAGTTAAAAACACGACAACTGCAAATCAAACATCCGCCGTGAGAAAGCTGCAAATAACATCCAAAACGGCAGCAGGCGAAAATAAAACTAAAAAAAATAACAGCAAGGGAAATAATTCACAGACGTCAAAACCTACATTTGACGTCAACCCCAAAAATGACACCAAAGATAAGAAAATCACGTCACCAGACCTACCACGTGTCTTTCTTCTGCACGACTCGACTCTGAACGGTGTAGATCTAGATAATAAAAGACTGGGATCGTCGTATGGCTTCATGGCAAAAGCGAGGACATCACACAAAATTAGTGACATGAAGAAATGTCTAACTGAGGAACACTTGACTTCCAATCCAGTGGACTGCATTCTACTTCACACTGGCGTCAACGATCTGAAAACGACTGATCCAAAAACAGCAAGTGAAAATTTCGTAAAGATTGTGGAAGATGCTAAAACCATGCACCCAAAAAGTAAAATAATCATCAGCAAGGTTACGCCCATGAAAGACAAGGCCCTTCGGATAAAAAGGGATCTTTTTAACGCCCTTGTCACCTCTGCACTACATGGACACAGCAATGTATCGTTCATCGGAAACGACAATCTCAATACCAAACGCAAAGATCTTTTCAGAGATACTATACATCCTAGCTCTCGTGGCTCTTCCCTCTTAGCCAAAAACATCGGTAACCACGTTAGAAATCTCTTTTGGAAAAGGCCAAAACCACACCGACACCGACACCGACACCGTCCTCTTCACTACACAGAACATCCACCCACCACCAGTTTTGATCGTTATTACCCTACAGCGCCGTCTATGACTTTTCACTCGTATCGGCCGTGGTGGGATCAACAGGACTTTCAACATCAAAATTATTTTGATGTACTAAAAAATCATGTGTGGTAACCACTTCGTGTCGATCGTTTCTTGTGACAGCACCAGATGTATAAGATGACAGCAGATACTATTTATACAAAGCTGTTCCTGATTTGAGTAACGTTTGCCATTTCCTTTCTCACATAGTTGTTTTTATTTTTTGGCCTACTGTTGTCGTATATACTAAGGAATTATATGATTTAAGACACTGTTGATCAACTGCTAGGAATTCGCACTTCTACTTAAAAGTTTTATTGTTATACTGTTCTTTTCAACTCCTGGTGTTTATTTTTTTTTTTGTGTGTGTGTTAATTATTCACTTGTCTTTTTAACGATTTTCGATATTTTCTGAACATTTACTTGTATTAACAAACTTGCCGTTATCTAATAACTCCATCCATACTACCTGCACTGCTCTGTGCCAGTTTGATCGATCATGATAAATAAGTGTACAAACCTTAAAGTAAATATACTTCAGTGGAACACTCGTTCCATTGTTAAAAATATTCATTACCTCAGTAACTATCTCTCTTCTACAAATTTCCAGGTCTTACTTTTACAGTCGCTGAATACCGACAAAAAGGATTTGCCCAAATTATCAGGGTTTTATTACCCACCCATCTACAGCTCTATAAATGATGGTAGCCGAATTTTTACGGCAATATATGTTCGTGAAGGACTGAACTTTTGTGAAACAAAATCTCCAGTGCCAAGATCTACTGCTTCTATTTCGTCATGTGCTGCTACTATAAAATTTTCCTCATCATTAGTCCTAAATATGGCCTCTGTCTATTTACCAAGAGGCCCAGATGCTGAGAACACAGAATGGCTGAGACATTTTGAAGATCACCATGATAAATGGATCATTGGTGGTGACTTCAACTCGCATGCTCCGTTTTGGGAAAGGGACTGTACTCATATTACCAGCAACAGGTTCATCGATAACCTTGTGGACTCAAATTTATGTCTACTTAATGATGGACGTGTTACCCGTATCCCTGACATTGCATCCCATCGACCCACAGCGATAGATCTAACTTTAGTGTCACCATCACTAGCGATAAACGCCACATGGAAAACAGCTGTAGACTCTTTAGGATCAGATCATATCCCCATAATTCTCAGCCTAAACCATAGACCTGAAACAGAAAATAACTTACAAGATAGCATGATATCAATGAAAGTTTACCACGATTTAATTATAAAGAAGCAGACTGGACTAAATATTAAAGCAATCCTTCATAATACAAAAATAGATCTATCTGATACCACCAACATAGACAACTTGTACACATTTTTCTGTGACTCCCTTTTAAATACGGGAAAATATCGCGGAAATGTTTGGTGGAATAAGGATTGTGAAAAAGCAGTTAACGAAAAGAAAAAAAGCTTTAAAACATACATAAACAATCGGACACCTGAAAATCATAGAGCGATGAAAAGTGCCAACATAAAATGTAACAGAATCATAGAACAAGTCAAAGAGCTGTATTGGACAACATTTTGTAAATCTGAAATAAATAATCACAAAGACATGCATAGAATTTGGGAGAAACTAAAAATTATGAAAAATGGGATCAGTTTGCCGTCATTTCCAATAAAGCTAGCCAATAGTCCTTTCCCAAGCTCGTTGGAAAAGGCAGAAGCTTTTGCAGATTTATTTGCTGAAGTCTGCCATAATGACGGCCTTCCTGTTTCCAGTCAAAATCATAGGGAACGAGAAGAAAAGACAGTAGTTTATAACGACCCTGCCCCAGATAACACACACTACATGAACGCATCAATTACACTTCAAGAATTAAAAGGTGCCATTAAGTCTATTCCAAACAAAAAAGCGTCTGTAGGATTAGATGCCATTTCTAATCAGATGCTGAAACATTTACCCGAAAATTTTGTAATTTTGCTATATACTATCTTTAAAAAATGTTGGAATAGTAGCAAAATGCCGGACACTTGGAAACAGACAATAGTGGTTCCTATCCTAAAAGCGGGTAAATGTAACACTGATCTGAAAAATTATAGGCCAATTGCACTAACATCCCACGTCTGTAAACTGATGGAGAAAAAATCATTGTACACCGGTTATTGCACTATTGTGAAAAGAATAACATTATACCTGTCAATCAGGCTGGTTTTCGAAAAGGCAGGTCAACAGTGGAACTCTTAACTAAATTAACCACTGACGTAAAGCGACAATTTGCAAGACGTAAATGTGTATTGGCCACATTTTTTGATATAACCAAAGCATACGACCAAGTGTGGCACTCCCGATTATTATTTAAATTAAAAACCATAGGACTAACAGGTCGTGTTTATAATTATGTGAAGTGTCTGTTGGAAAACCGACTAATTCAAACCAGGATTGGAAACGTGTATTCAAAAAAACGAACCCTTCAAATGGGTATCCCACAGGGATCAGTTATAGCACCTCTCCTTTTTATGATACTAATGAATGATTTACCAAGTAGAATATCTAAAGATGTCACATTAGTCCAGTATGCTGATGATCTATGCATGTGGATGCCGGTAAACATGAAGAGGAAAACTCCTTCTCGTAGTATCAACTATACACGCAAACTTTATCAATTAGAACTTGACAAAATAGCGCAATACATGGCAGAAAATGGGCTCCATCTAACTACAGAGAAGACAAAGATAATTTTATTTAATAGTGGGTCTAACCCGGACATAATGCCCACCTTTAAACTAGGAGATACCGTTCTTCAGTATAACCAAACCATTAAATTCTTAGGTGTTTTCTTTACAGCAAAATTATCATGGAATCTGCATGTCGACTACTTACTCACAAAAGCCCAAAAGAGTCTAAATTTTTTTAAAATAGTGTGCAAACAACCATGGGGACATAATCCATCAACACTTGTACATCTATGTAAATCTCTCATTAGATCTAAACTAACATATGCCCAAGAAATATTCTTTAGTGCACCTAGACACTTACTACAAAAACTACAAAGTATAGAATGCAAATGTTTTAAACTTGCGCTTGGTCTTCCAATGCATGCGTCCAACCTCCGTACTTACGGTGAAATTGATACGTTGCCGCTTGATGAACAAAGGAAACTCGTCTCTACCAAATTTCTGCTAAGAAATACCACCACTGAAAATGTTTTGAGACCTGATATAAATTTAAGATCAGACATTGATTTTCCAAAACGAGCTAAATCAATATCTTCACACGCCACACTTGCAACGTATACATACGACATCATGAATGGCTCTGGAATTGATTTAGAAGCGGATCCTATATCTATAAGACCTTCTTTTTCTCCAGTACCCAGTTGGGAACTCTTAAGAGCAAACTTTGATATACACCACACTGATTTAAAGAAAGAAGATAATATCAACTTATTAGCGTGTCGAGTTAAATGTCATATTGAACACTTTTATCCCAATCATTTAATAATCTACACAGATGGCTCATTAATTGAGAAAATAGCAGGTTCTGCGTTTCTAATACCAGCTCTTAAAATAGAGAAATCTTTCCATATAGGACCCAACAAATCAATATTTACAGCTGAACTCTTTGCAATACTGATGGCTTTGAATTACTTAGTAAATTATCCTCGAAATATATCACAAATCCTTTTCTGTGTTGATTCTAAATCAGTGCTTCAGGCTTTTGAATTGATGAAATTAGACACTAGATCTGAAATGGTAATAGAAATTAGCCATTTAATTCATTACTTATCCCTAAGAGGAACTAATCTTACTTTTTGTTGGATACCATCTCATTGTTCGTTTCATCATCATAACGATGTGGTTGACAGGGCTGCCAAACGAGGAGCAGGTTACCAGAATCAAACAACATAAAACTTTCTCCCTCTTTAAATGAATCTTGTAATTTAGTAAACGCCTATGTTTGGAAACTGTTTCAAGTTAATCAGAAAAAGTACAATACTAATAGCATGGATTTTAAAATCAGCAAAATCAGTAAACAGTCTCCTACAAACAGATCTATACAGTCCCTTATGTATAGGTGGAAACTCGATGCATTCAAAACAAAGTACACCAGAAATATTGCCTGTCTTTGTGGACAGAAAATAACTACCAGTCATTTACTTTCTTGCATTAGTATAAAGCGATACATTCCGATACTTTCTACTCACACAATTTCCGACATATTTGAATCATCATTATTGACATATGAATTTTTCGTCAGCCTATCTAAAAGTCCAATAGTTCAATATTTATAATTCGTTCATCTTCCTGTTCATAGTTACAGTTAGCTAGTTTATTGTAATATTTGTTGTAGTATGTACTTCATTTGTCATGTTTATGCTTTCCTCCGACATTTGCATTGTCCTTGCTTCTTACTTGTTTTTCACATGGTTTCAGCCCGAATGTTTTTTTTTTTTTTGTTTTTTTTTATGCTCGAGTGGGCTAAAAGTAATATGAATTTAAACTTGAACTTTTTTTTTTATAATTTTTTTATTTTCATTTTTATTATTTTTTATTTTATTTTATTTTATTTTATTTTATTATTTATTTATTTATTTATTTATTTATTTATTTATTTATTTATTTATAACCAAGATTGACTACACGTAAACACCTGCATTTACCCTTCCTATTTCTACTCCCCCTCCCATCATCGCTTCGGTTTTTTGTTGTTTTGTTGTTTTTTATTTATCTATTTTGTTTCATCTTTTATTTATCATTTATTTATCATTATTATTATTGTTATCAATTATTATGTTTTTTTTGTTTTTGTTTTTGTTTGTTTGTTGTTGTTTTTTTTATTTTGTTTTATTTTGTTGTTGTTTTTTGTTGTTGTTTTTTGTGTGTTTTTTTTGGTCTAAAATCACTTAAGTGAATAGACATTAAACCAATGACCACCACCACACACACGCATACACAGATTTGTGGTGGTAGTGGTGGTGGTGGTGATGAAGGGGACAGAGGTGGCAGCTCTCATGGTATTACTATTACGGTCGTGGTGGTGGAAAGTGCTGCTGGTGATGGTGCGGTGATATGCGTAAGAGCAATGTTGTTGTTGCTGATGGTGGTGGTATAGTTTTGAAATGATGAAAATCGTTTCGGTGGGTGAAATGTTGGGGGGGGGGGGGGGGCACACTAATGAAAATTAAAAGAAATATTTTAAAAAAGTCACTGTTTATCAGATTCCCCCAGCTCTGCCAGTTGTGTGACAAAGCCTGGGTCTCTGCAAAATGTTTTTTCTCTCCATTACGCAGTGTTGTCAATCCATCCTTTTTGACTGTCTTCCCATCCGTCTCCTTCCCTCGACAGTTTTTTTTTTTAGCATTACTTAGTAGTGAGGCTGTTGGATCTTTCCACATGGTCATACCAACATAGTCTTTTTTTTAACTGATGTTAGTAGATCTTCATATGGTCCACTGTGCTGCTTGATGGTTTGACTCACTTGTTCATTGGAGATATGATCAGTGTATCTGATGTGTGGTATCTTGCGTAGAGTATGCACCTCAGATGAATATGTGTGTGTGTGTGTGTGAGCATGTGTGTGTATCACTCTATGTGTACAGCTGAGGAGGGGATAGGGGAGAAATTGAGTGGGAAAGAGACTGAAATAGTTTAAGAAATTTTTTTGTTTAATCTTTGTTTGTATGTAAATTGTGATGCATGATATGCGAATAGTTTATAATTTGTGAGGTAATTTTGATTGTCAAGGTGTTAATGCTGTAATACTGAAGTTATAATGTTTTTCCTGTACATGAATTAGAATTTTTCTGTTTTTATCTTCATTCAAAATATTGATTATAATTTTATGTACAACTATTTCATGCACAAACACACACATACGCATGCAAACATAGCACACGCACCACACTCACACACACACACACACACACACACACACACACACACACACACACACACACACCATACACACACACACACACACACACACACACAAACACACACACACATTCTTACATACACACACGCGCACAGCAACGCACACGCACGCACACGTACACACACACACACACGTACGCAAGCACACACACGCAGCAATATATAAACACAGTATGCGTCTTTATTCATATGAAAAATCTGTTAATCTTTCTTCATTACATAAGTCAATGTTTAAATTTTAATATTCTGTGGTTTCTTTGTGTCTTCTTACTTGTATAGCTTAATGTTTGTTGTTATCTTATTGTGTATGTAATTATGAACATTTTTTATCACCTTTTGCCTTTCTTGCGATATGTAAAGCGCTGGTGAGCATGTTTTTATATGGAATATGCGCTATACAAATAAACATTATTATTATATTATTATATTATTATTATATTTGAAGTTAATATTGAGAAACCCCTGGTGAATAGTTGAAGTCAGTTTAATCCTTCAAGTGGACATGCTGAATATTTGAAGTCAATATTGAAATACAGCATGTAGATATTTGAAAATAATATTGATATACTTTTGAAGAATATTTGAATTCTATATTACCAGCCTCATATAGATAGAGGCGGATAGAGGCATA
>JAPXFY010000013.1:54719454-54729454 GCA_030674185.1 Monoplex corrugatus
ATGGATGGCCAAGCTGACTCCACCAGAATGACTAGAGCATTAAGAAGAACATCGGACAGGTCAGTTTCGTATCTCAGAATAGGATTGAACTCGAGACTTCAGATCTAGACTTAACGGCCCCATCAACTGAGGCAACCAGACTGCATGGTAAACCCTGTTGCCCACCTGAAGAGTCGAACTTGATTGATTGATTGGGTTCAGATTGACGTCACACCCACCTCAGGTGATATGGCCGACAGGGATAACCATCCCAGGAAATGGGGGGAAAATTGAACCCAGGTACTCTGGTTTATTAACACGTCGCTCTAACTGTCTGATGTAAAGAGACCACTTGAAAGGTAGGGACTTGGAGAAAGGCAGAGATGGAGACGAGAAGGGGGGGGGGGCACAATCTCCCTACCCACCACCCCCATCCCATTCCCCACATATCTTGCAAGTCCATCTTGAAAGACTAAGCTACGCTGGAAATCTGAACAGACCCTATAAATGCAGCCCCTTTCAAAACATGTCTTGAAACAAAATGTCATGTACAAGAATACAGTGCAAAAGTAACTTGGAATTTGCATGTCTTTAAAACAAAATGGTGGTTGTGTTTATCATTAGTAACAACCGAAAATTGATATTGTCTATACAGTTTTTTCTTTCAATGCACTGCACACTGATTGCGAATCTGACTTCTTAGTAACATTATATGCACACCGACAACTCTCTCTCTCTCTCTCCCTCCTCCTCTCTCTCTCTCTCTCTCTCTCTCTCTCTCTCTCTCTGTGAGTATGTGTGTATGTTTTCATGTTATCCTTTTATCTTAAGATGTGTACATATTCTGAGCAAATGAATATTTTCATATCAATGAGAGTTTCTACTTATGATATGATTGTCATTGGCTTTTGCTATTGATGTTTGTATTTGTAATACCTTGTTTAAAATTAATTAGATAAAAGTTTGAAAGGAAACGATAGCAAATCTGGAAATCTACATACATTGGGACATAGAGAAAGATGGGAGAAGACTTTAGACTTAGGATCAAGTGTCTTGAGTTCAACTCCAGACTGCAACATAAACCACTGGCCTGTTGGCTGCCCATATGAATGCTTTGGCCATTCTGGTGGTGTTAGCTTAGTGTTTCAGAGATTCTGTGCTTCACTCCCTCTCCCCATTTCAAGACATTGCCTGTGGATATGGTTTTGCGCAGGCTCAAGGAATCTGTCAGATAATAATTACAGTGATTATAATAATGCTAATGATATTGATGATGATGATGATGATAACAATGATAATATTGACAATAATAATAATAATAGTCATAATAATAATAGTAATATAATAACAATATTATTATCATCATTATTATCATTATAATCACCATCATCATCACCATAGTCATCATTATCCTCATAACGATAATAAAAATTGTAAAAAAAAAAAAAAAATAATCACAATGATAACGAAAGTATTCTTACTACTGCTACTACTACTACTACTACTACTACTACTACTACTACTACTACTACAACTACTACAACTACCACCACTGCAACACACACACACACACACACACAGACACACAACACAGACACACAACACAACACACAACACAACACACACACACACACACACACACACACACACACACACACACACACACACACACACACACACACACACCACGCACGCACACACACACATATATACGAGAGATGTATACCTTGATGTACTACAGTACATAGACAAGAACAGAAAGGGAAACAGAGAGCAAGAAATAGATGCATAGACAGACAACAGATACATACATACATACATACATACATACATACATACATACATACATACATACATACATACACATGTACACTCAAACACACACATGTACATACCCAAACATGCGCACACACATAGATACACGCATACATACACACACATCATAATACTCACATTAATAAATATGCACAAATGAATATATACCACCCAACTCTAACAGCACATACCCACACATTTATTGTCATGAACGTATGCCCACATCAACTCCAGACATTTATGGTAGTTTGGAATGAATCATACACGAAACACGAAACCACATCATCAGTATTAATAGTAGAATCTTATTTTAATGGATAAGTAACAATGTTATCAACAATAGAAAGCCTGGGATGACAGGAAAGTCTCTAACCGAGATTTTGGATTCGAGTCAGGCTCAAGCACACATGTTTCAGTTTCAGTTTCAGTTTCTCAAGATCGTCGACGTCTCCGCACTCGGAACGAATTCCATATGCATAACGTCACAGGTGCCATGTGTAGGGTAATTATGGCACAAGCCTTAAGCCTGCACAGGTCCTGAGATCCTACCTAGCCCGTGTTTTTACCTAGTTTACATGTTTTTATACTAGTATTGTATCAGTGACACAAGTAGATCACTCATAAGGAAGATTAGGAAAAGACAAGCAACATTTAAGGCCATTTTATGAGGAAGGGGGATTTGGAGCACCTGGTCACAACGGGAAAGCTGGAGGGAAAGACAGCACCGTACCAGGTAGACCCAGGGAGAGAATGCTGGACGGACTTTGCAGAGTGGCTGGGGATGAGGAGGGTGGGGGAGATGCTTGGGGCAACGAGAGATAGAGATGGTTGGAAGTCCATGGTCACCAACGCCATGCGGCAGGGCACCTGATGATGATGATGATTGTATCAGTCTATTATTGGAACGATCTTGGTTACAATTAATAGATGGGTTTCTGTGTATCTTATCTTCAAAGAAAAGAACAGATCTATCATCATCATCATCATCATGTGCCCTGCCGCATTGGCGTTGGCGATCATGGCCCTTCATATGTATCTATCCCTTGTCGCCGCAAACACATCTTCCACCTTCTCTGCCCTCAAGTCCGTCCAATATTTTCTCCCCGGGTCTACCTGGTGTTCTCTTTCCCTCCAGTTTTCCTGTTGTGACCAGGTGCTCTAATCCCCTTTCCCAACAGATCAATGATGCAAATAGATAAAGATATTAGAGGTCTGAATCACAAGACAACTAGCCACTCATATAAACTCATCTCACATCACAGAAAATCCTCCAGTCGATGCATAAAGCCTCTGCTGCATATAGAATTGCCAGATTGTTAAGAATCCCCCTTGAACAAACCTCAAACCAACTACCGACTGGAAGGTTGTGGGTTCGAATCCCAATCAGTCCCTTCAAAAATCATCGTGGGATTTTTCGGCTCAAACCAGCTCCTACCCAGAGTTGGACGTGCTATGGGTTCATTGGGAAGACTGGGACCACACAGTCGAGTTTCACCCACTTCACAAATGCGTCATTGAGGGTGTTACTCAAATCTTCTGACCAGCACCGCGGGTGTCTGTATCTCTCGGGCCTGGTTGACGACAGGATATATTATGATAGTAAGCGTAGAGGACAGCCCTGTCACGCAGTCCATGGCATCATGATTATCATCCTCCTGACAACATCATCATCATCGTATTATAAAAAATACCGTTCCAGCTTTGGCCATTAATGTGGATTAGAAAATGAGACGAAAACAAAAAGGTGAGCACAAAGATAACCTCACTGAGTACGATGACCCTACAAAAACACCTCCAAACCAAACACCAGTGCCACAATTTAATCCACCTTGACAACCATATACAAACGTAGAAGACCTAAAGGCTTTGATACAGTATTGCATAAGAAAAAGAATAACATGTTATCTATGAGGTTTTTGGATTAGACAAAGACTTGTTTACGACCAACTCTCTCCTGAACAGGATCTACACTACATGTAAAAACGTCGTTAGCGCCATGATAAATCAAATGACGCGAAACACAAGCAGAAAAGATTAGGCGAGGGGGTAGGAGATTAAACCTTATTCCGTAGACGTACTACAGTACATAGACAAGAACAGAAAGGGAAACAGAGAGCAAGAAATTTATGCATAGACAGACAACAGATACATACATACATACATACATACATACATACATACATACATACATACATACATCCATCATCCATCCATCATCCATCCATACATACATACATAACATACATACATAGACAGAGACAGACAGACAGACAGACATAGGACTAGACAGACAGACAGACAACAGACAGACAACAACAGTAAACATAACATACATACATACATACATAAATACATAGCTAGCTAGCTAGCTAGGATAGATAGATAGATTAGACAGACAGATAGATAGATAGATAGATAGACAGACAGACAGAACACAAATAGATAGTAATCACACACACACACACACACACACACACACACACACACACACACACACACACAAATAAACAGGGAAGCAGACTGGCAAGACGACAGACAGACAGGCAGACAGACAGGCAGACAGACAGGCAGACAGGTAGAGAGGATAGCAGACAGGCAGAGGGCCAGGCAGTGAAGTGAAGGATGAGTGAGGAATGGTGTAAACATCAACCCTGGGAACGGTGAACTCAGGGAAAGACTGAAGCCATTCACACACATAAACACCACTCTTCCTCTGGAATTTTGTTGGGTAAACATCCTTACTTCGTTCGTTGTCTGTCTGTCTGTCTGTCTGTCTGTCTGTCTGTCTTTGTCTGTCTGTCTGTCTGTCTGCCTGTCTGTCTTTGACATCATAGTTGCCTCCCCTCTCCCCCACTTCTTACTACTGCTCATGAACACATGGGCATTCCATTTGGTCCCTTTTTATCCACTGGACGAGGCGGCAGGGAAGTTTTTAGTCCTCTTCTTATTATCCGTTGTTTGGTGTTGTTTGTGGTCTGTTTGTGACCGTGCATTCACGCTTGACAAAGGCCGGTTGGCTGAAAACTTGCGCTTGTCTCTGTCTTGTTGTGTTGAATACGCGCTTACTTTGGTTTGCTTGTTCTTCTGGTTCCTGTCTGTCTGTCGTCTGTCTGTCTGTCACTCTGTCTGTCTGCCTGTCACTCTGTGTGTCTATCTGCTTCTTCGTCTGCCTGCCTGCCTGCCTGCCTGTCTGCCTTCTTGTGTCTGTCCATCCGCTGCCCTGCTGCCTGCCTGTCCTGCCTGCCTGTCTGCATTCATCATGCATGCCCTGCTTCTGTCTTTCTGTCTGTCTGTCTGTCTGCCTTCTCTGCCTGCCTGCTTGTCTGTTTCTGTCTGTCTGTCTGCCTGCCTGCCTGCCTGCCTGCCTTAATCTGTGTGCTCGCGTCCGTTTCCTTCTGCTCTTGCCAGGTAGTTGCTAACTCATTGATTAAGACGTACCGAATCGTCTCTGAGTTCAGTCCCAGTCCTTAATGTGGAAAATAAAAACAAAACCAACCTCCTACCCCCACGCCCACCCAAAAAGAAAAAGAAAAAAAAAAGCGAAAGAAAAAACAAACACACAAGCAAGCAACAAACAACAAACAAACACAAACAAACAACAACAAACAAACAAACAGAATGTCCTTTTTTTTCCTTGCCTATCTTAGCGCTCCAGTCAGTCTGGTGATGGATTTTAATCATGTTTAATGATAAACCCCCATCACACTCCATCGCTCTCATTTGAAGGCCTTTGAAGCGTATAGAACTGTACGCAAGCTCAAAGAGTGTGCCAAACACATAATCGCTGTCAGAATTGGGTGGAGTGCATACTGAATTGCTCAAATGCGGCGAATACCTCTTAAATAAACTCAAAACCGTCTGTTCATCTGTCTGTTTGCCTGCTTTTTTGTTTTAACACTGTTTTTTTTTAATCAGAAACGTAACGCACCAAGATCCCAAGTATCACTTCAAGAAATATTGAAACAGTCATTGAACTCGAATTTTGTATTTCTATTACATTCATTTTATCATACATAACATTTGCATGCTGAAATGCACGCACACAGTATACACATGACATACATAATACCTCCATTCATTCCTATCTCTATGTATTTACCTTCTTGCGTACATACTACTCATACACGTATGCACAGTCGCGTATGGTGTATAGATCTAAAGCAATGAAGCATTCTTGTACATGGACATGCCTTCAATTTAAATTTACTGTACATAGAGACGCATACCTATAAAGTAAAGTGATTGTCCAGAGACATAACCTTTTAATATTATATCTTGTCCAGAGACATATACCTTTAATACATACCTTTGTCCAGAGA
Source organism: Monoplex corrugatus (assembly GCA_030674185.1). Lineage (NCBI taxonomy): Eukaryota > Metazoa > Mollusca > Gastropoda > Littorinimorpha > Ranellidae > Monoplex > Monoplex corrugatus. Next base: position 54,725,568 of record JAPXFY010000013.1, read on the forward strand.
TATATACCTTTAATATAGATCTATACCTTTGTCCAGAGACATACTTTTAATATATACCTTTTGTCCAGAGACATACCTTTAATATATACCTTTGCCCAGAGACATACCTTTGATATATACCTTTGTCCAGAGACATACCTTTGATATATACGTTTGTCCAGAGGCGTACCTTCAATATGTATCTTTTGTCCAGAGAAATACCTTTAATGTAAATGCCTTGTCCAGCGACATACCTTTAATACACACCTTTGTCCAGAGGCATGTCTTTGAGGTAAACATTTTTCCGCCGTGAGGATGCCTGGGGCTCTTTCAGTATAAAATAGTATCCCCACCTTCTGGAAATTCTGTGCTAGAAATTTCTTCTTTTCTGTCACTCTCTTTGTTTCTACCTTGTTCCTTTGCTTTCTGTCATTTCTACCCATCATTTTCTGCCTTAAAGGTCCAATCACCTGTATGTGTTCGATAAAGTCTTACGTACAGTTTCTTAGGATTGATAAGTGGGTATATGTATTAAGGGCATTTTTTGCTCTAAGGAGGTGAGATATGCAGAAGCAATTTTAGGTCATTTGCGCCTGTTTTTATATGCGTTTTGGTGTCCTTGGGTATGCTTTGTATTTGTATTCAGGTATGTTTTTTTAATCCCCTGTGCGATAAATTGGACGGAGTGATCAACGCCAGGGGCATGTCCTTATGATTATGTGCGCGAATGCATTGATATCTGTACTTAGTTTTTTTCCTGTTAAAGTTTTGTATGTTTTGTAGTGGTTATAGCCCTGATATGGCTCTAAGCAGTCGGCTGGGCTTTAAACAACAATAGCAATAACAAAAGCAATAGCGATGATTTAGTAAACATTTTGTATAGACATACCTTTGATGTAAACTTCGTACATATGGACATTATCTTTATTTCAAAATTAGTATACAGAGACATGCATTTATTGCAAAAGTTATTACACAGAGACCTACCTTTAATATAAAGTTATTTTACCCTTAATGTAAAACCTTTGTTCAGAGACACATAGTGCAAACTTCTTATTCAGAGACATTCCTTTCATGAGGATTGTAACCACGCTGTGCTAGCAAGGGAGCCCCGTTAGCGCAGTTGGTTAGTGCGATGTGCTTGATAACACAGCAGTAGTGTGTTCGACCCCTAGGGAAGCCAGTTTTTTTTTTAATAGGTTTATGTGCAGGCTTAATAAGGCTTGTGCCATGATCACCATACACATGGCACCTGTGACGTTAGTGCATATGGAATTCGTTCCAAGCACGGTGACGTCATCTTGAGAAACTGAAACTGAAACTTTTATACAAATTTCTTGTACAGAGCCATATCCCTTTAATTGAATGTAAACTCACAGGTGTATGACAGACCCAAAATGTTTAAGCTATTTGAAATAATGAATACAATGAAATGATTCTTTTGTTGAAGGTTCTGTTTGGCTGTGTGTTGATTTCTTGAGACATCTGTGTGTGTGTGTGTGTGTCTAGGTTTCTGGTTTTTTTTTGTTTTGTTTTGTTTTGTTTTTTCATTTATTATGAAATCTTTAACTCGCTTTTGTTTGTCTGTTTGTTTTGTTTGTTTACCTTTGTTTCTCTGCTGTCTGTCTGTTGTTTTGTTTGTTTATTTGATTGGTTGTTAGTTTGTTCATTCGTTTGTTTGTTTGTTAGTTTGTTTTTTTTTTCTTTTAGTTTGTTTGTGTATTTGATGTTTGTTCGTTTGTTTGTTTGTTTGTCAGTCTGTTTGTTTGCTTGTGGTTCGTGTTCGTTTGAGCACAGGCAGTCGCTTTGATTCAGATTACTGTGTGCCATTCATCAACCCCCCCTCCCCATTCACTCAGTGTCTGTTTGAAGTGTGTTTTAAGTGGGATCAACCAGAACACTGAACTAATTGCCTTGTCTGCTGGTATTTGAATATCTGAACTGTATCCACCTTGAAACAGCCCACACACACACGCATACACGCACACACATACACACACCACACACACACACACACACAAACACACACATACACACACATACACAACACATACACACACACACAACACACAACACACACACACACACACACACAACACAAACACACACACACACATACACACACATACACACACCATACACAACCACACAACACACACACACACACAAACACACACACACGCACGCATGCATGCACGCACGCAACCACACACACACCCACACACACACCACACACACACACATACACACGTGCGGCGCGCGCGCGCGAAACTGGATGCCAGTCGTTGACTAAAAAGCAGCATCCATTTATACACCGAATTATTTTTGGTCTCAGCTTTTGAAGTAAGTTTGTGAGCAATCGTGAATCCATGGTTTGAAAGATGTTGTTTTTGTCGTTGTTGCTGTTGTTTTTATCGACGTTGTTGTTGTTGTTGTTACTGTTGTTGCTGTTGTCATTGGTTGTTATTGTTGTTATCGTTGTTGTTGTTGTTGTTGTCGTCGGTGTTGCTGTTGTTGTCGATGTATTGTCGGTGTTGTTGTTGTTGTTGTTGTCGTTGTTGTTGTTGTTGTTGACGATGATGATGATATTGTCATTGTTGTCGTCGTCGGTTTTGTTGTTGTCGTTGTCGTTGCTGTTGCTGTTGCTGCTGGTGTTTTTGTTGATGTTTGTTGTTGTTGTTGTCGTTGTTCTTGTCGTCGTCGGCGTTGTTGTTATTATGGATGTTGTTGTCGCAGTTTTTGCTGTTTTTTTCTTGTTATTGTTATCATCGTTGTCGTCGTGGTTGTTGTTATCGTTGTTGTTGTTGTTGGTGGTAGTGGTAGAAGGTGTGGTGGTGGTGGTGGTTGTAGTGGTGGTGGTGGTGATGGAAGTGTGGTGGTGGTGGTTAGGTGATGGTGGTGGTGAAGGTGCTGGTGGTGGTGGTGGTGTGGTGATGATGGTAGTGAAGGTTACTGGACAGTATTTGTATTTGCAGTAATGGTGGTGTAGTAGTGTAGGTAATGTGTTGGTGGTGATGGTGATGTGGTGGAGATGCGTATATATATATATGTGTGTGTGTGTGTGTGTGTGTATGTGTGTGTATGTGTGTGTGTGCGTGCGTGTGTGTGTGTGTGTGCGTGTGCGTGTGCATATTATAATAATAATAATAATAATAATTACAATATTTATATAGTGCAAACTTGATAAAATCAAACTAAGCGCTGAAACAGACACACACGCACGCACGCACACACACGAACGCACACACACACACACACACACACGCACACGCATGGCTATAAATGGGGAGAGAGAATAAAAGAACATAGATCTCAAGTAGGCTTAATAGGTAATCGGGGGCTGCGTTATTGAGGCTTTTGTAGCACATGGTGTCTAGTTTGTACTGTATGCGCTTTGATACAGGGAGCCAGTGAAGTTGTGCCAGGAGAGGAGATATGTGGTCAGCTTTTTTTCTTTTTGAGTACAAGGCGTGCAGCATTGTTTTGAATGCTCTGTAGGATGTGAATGGTGGAGGCAGGAAGACCAGACAGAGAGATACTTCCTGATCAGGCTTATACGATGGAGGTGAAAGTAGCAAGATCTGGCAGTTTGAGAAACAAAATTGTTCATGGAGAGGGTAGAGTCAATGCAGACACCAAGGTTTTTAGCTGAATCAGACTGATGTGTTTACATAATGCGAGAGAAAGAGGAGGCAGCTGAGAAAGTTTCTGACGGGTGCTAATGAGGATAGCTTCTGTCTTGTCGTCGTTCAGCTGAAGTTTATTGTATGTCATCCAGTTCTTAATGTCCGAGTAACACTCAGTGGTGCGAGTCAAGAGGCGCTGTATATTGTCAGTGAGTCACTGTCTTGAAGTTGGGTGTCATCAGCATAGAAGTGGTGTTTTATGGAGTGGAAGTTGATGATGGT
>JAPXFY010000013.1:54734454-54756954 GCA_030674185.1 Monoplex corrugatus
CTGTATTAACAAGCCAGCAGATCATCTTCCAAGACTGTACATCTCTGGTGCAGCTGTTCTTGTCCTTATTAGTGAACAGATTTCTTTAAAGGATCATTGCACTCAGGGAGGTTACCTTCGTGCTCACCATTTTTTTTTTTCGTCTCATTTTCTACGCCACTTTAATGGTCACAGAAGCTGAAACAGTTTTTGTTATGCAATGATGATGATGTCGATGTGGATGATAATCATGATGCTATGGAGTTCCACCTAGGATTGAGACTGCGTGACAGGGTTGTACTCTACGCTTACTATCATAATATATCCTGGCGTCAACCAGGTCAGAGAGATACAGACACCTGCGGTGTTGGTCAGAAGATTTGAGCAACACCCTCAATGACGCATCCGTGAAGTAGATGAGACTCGACTGTGTGGTCCCAGTCTTCCCAATGAGCCCATAGCACGCCCAACTCAGGGTAGAAGCCGGTTAGAGGCGAAAAATCCCACAATGATTTTTGAAGGTACTGATGAGGATTCGAACCCACACCTTCCAGTCTGTAGTCCGTTGCGTTAACCACGACACCACGGCGACTTAGTGAACAGATCTTGATCGTAAGTGTTGTTGTTGTTGCTTTTGCAGTTTTTGCTGTTGCTGCTGCTGCTGCTGCTGCTGCTGCTGCTGCTGCTGCTGCTGTGTTATTCTCACCATACATACGGCACCTGTGACGTTAGTGCATATGGAATTCGTTCCGAGCGTGGAGACGTCATCTTGAGAAATTGAAACCGAAACTGTTGTTGTTGTTTTGGTTGTTGTTGCTGCTGCTGCTGTTACTGTTGTTGTTGTTGCGTTTGCTATTGTTGCCGCCGTTGCTGTAATAGCAGCTTTCGCTGTTGTTGAAGTTGCTGCTGCTATTGCTGCTGTTAGTGGTATTGTGTGTTGTAGTTGTTTTTGTTGTTGCTACTGCTGTTGTTACTGTTGTGGTTGCTGTTTTGCTGTTGTTTTTGTTGTTGCTGTTGTTACTGTTGCTGTTTTGCTGTTGTTGTTGTTGTTGTTACTGTTTTTGTTGCTGCTGTCTTCGTTGTTTTGGTTGCTGTTGTTGTTTCTGCTGCTATTTGTTGCTGTTGTGGCTGCTTGTGTTACTGTTGTTTTGTTGTTGTTGTTGTTGTTGCTGTTGTTGTAGTTGGTGGTGGTGCTGTTGTTGTTACTGTCGTTGTTGCTGCTATTGTTACTATTGCTGTTGCTGTTATTGTTTCTGCTGTCATTATGGCTTTTGAGGCTGATATTGTTGTTGTTATTGTTGTTGTTGTTGTTGTTGCTGCTGTTGTTACTGCTGTTGTTACTGCTATCCGTTTTGCTGTTGTTGCTGTTGCGGCTGTTATTATTGCTTATGTTGTCCCTGCTCTTGCTATTGCTGTTGTTCTTGCTGCTGCTGTTGCTACTGTTGTTGCTGTTGTGGTTGTTGGTGTTCTGTGCAAGCTCGACCTAATGTCGGCAATAGGTTTTGTTACCGATACATAGCGTGATGATGGAGATTTCTCTTTTGCTAAATCCCGACCGACTTCTACTCAGAGTTGAGCGTGTTAGGAGTTCATTTGGGAGAATGGGACTACATTGTTGACCCTCATCCACATTACGGATGCGTCTCTGAGAGCATTGCTCAAATGTTCTGACCAACATTGCAAGTATGTGTATCTCTCGGGCCTGGTTGACACCAAGATATATTATGGAAGAAAAGGTAAGGCTCATCCATGTCAGGCAGTCTTAGTTCTGGACGAAATTCTGTAGAGTAATGATCATTATTCCTCCTCCTCCTTCTCCTCCTCCTCCTCCTCCTCCTCATCATCATCATCATTATCATCGTCATCATCATGTGCCCTGTCGCATGGCGTTAGCGATCATGGCCCTCCATATGGATCCATTTTTTGTCGCTGCAAGTACATCTCCCATCCTCTCTGTCCCTATCCACTCCGCAAATCTGTCAAGCATTTTCTGCTGGGTCTACCTGGTGCTGATTTTCCCTCCAGCTTTCCTGTTGTGACTATGTGCTCAAATTTCTTTTGCCTCATAAAATGTCCTATAAATGTTGTTTGTCTTTTCCTCATCTTCTTCTCTCGTGTTCTTTTGTGTTTGCCTCTTTCAAGACTATTTTGTTTGTTTGTTTTGTTTGTTTTGTTTGTTTGTTTGTTTCTTTGTTTCTTTCTTTCTTTGTTTTGTGTGTGTGTGTGTGATTTTCTTTCCTGTACATGGAACTTTTAAGGTTCTTCTTAGAAACCACATTTCAGCTGCCTCAATATTGTTCTGACTTGGCGTGTTGACTGTCCCCGCTTTGCACCCGTACAACAAATATCGGTTCTGTACAACACTGAAGAACTCTCTCCTGACATTTATCATCAATTATCATACATGTAGTATCGTGAATATTGTCCCAGCTTCTGTGTGACCCCCAATGCCCTGATCTCGTGTGTGACCTGAGTCTTTGTTTCATCCATTGTTTCCGTGCTTGCAGTAAATTCCAGTTGAGGTCTTTTGGTGCCTTTGGTCCAGGGGAGAAGAGGAGTAGGGGAGGGGGGGGAGTGAGACTGTCGCCTGAGGGTCGTGATGCTAATCTCCTTACCAGGGAGGTTTTTCTTACTGAAACTTCGCTCCCCAACTCTTGTGATTTACTGTCCATTAGTAGGGTGCATTACATAGTAGGGAGTATCCTGTCTTTTTATGTGAGTTGGCTCTGAACAGGCGCTGTTCAACTCCATCATAGTGAAACAGCAAGCAGTGCAGGGTCACCTTTGGTGTGTGGCCTCAAGGAGGCTCCAGATCTCTGGCATCCTCTAGCCTTTTTGGAACGGGTACTTTGACTGAAAGAACTCTGAGTTCGCTTTGTGTTGAGCTGCCGGGCAAGAGTGGTGTGGGGTCGATATCATTTAGAGGGCGTAGAATATGGGACAGCAAAACACACACACCAAACCAAACCAAACTAAACCAAACCAAACCAAACCAAACCAAACCAAACCAAACCAAACCAAACCAAACCAATCCAAACAAAACAAAACTAAACAAAACAAACTGAGCCAAAACAAAACAAAACAAACCAAAACAAAGCAAATCTAAACAAAACAAACCAAGTAAAAACAAATATACTCAAATCTAAACAAAACAAAGGAAACAAAAAGGAACAAAACAAAAAGAAACAAAACAAAGAACAAAACAAAACAAAGACATCACACCAAACCAAACAAAATAAAAACGAATCAAATCGAATCGAATCGAATCAAATCAAGTCAAGTCATGTCAAATCAGATCAAATCAAATCAAATCAAATCAAATCAAATCAAATCAAATCAAAACAAAAAAGTGAACAAAACGAAAGAAAAGAAAACCAAAACAACAAAACTAGAAAGAAACAAAACAAAACAAAATCTAAGTACAGAAAAGAAAACAAAAAACAAACCGAAATGAAACGAAACAAAACAATACAAATGAAACAAAACCAAAATCAAACCAAAAAAAACAAACCAATAACAACAACAACAACAGCAACAATAAAAGTCAAATAACAACAGCAAATAACAATAACAACTACAACAACAACAGCAACAACAAAACAGATTTCTAAAAGTCAAACAACAACAACAACAACAACGATGACATCGCCGACGACAACAACAAAACAGATTTCAATTTTAAACCAGTGACACACAGAACAATGCCTTAAAACCTTGTCACAGAGCACAACCTTCCCGTGCGTGGATTTCATTCTGCATCACTGTTGGCTTGTGTTTCCCGATGGCTTGCACTCTGTAGCCGATACCGACACTCGCAGACAATCAGACAATGCCATGTGGCATCCCCATTAGGTCAAAAGGAAAGGTTCTCCTTTTCTCTGTACATTACTGGCACAGGACTGTATGGTGTCCTGCTATTGACATCTGAACATCCTGTATGGTATGGTTGGCTGGTTGTTTCTATGCGATGTCTTCCGTTGATTTTGTGTGTGTGTGTGTGTGTTGTGTGTGTGTGTGTGTGTGTGTGTGTGTGTGTGTTGTGTGTGTGTGTGTGGTGTGTGTCGGTGTGTGTGTGTGTGTGTGTGTGTGTGGTGTGTGTGTGTGTGTGTTTGCTTGTGTTTGTGTGTATGTCTGTGTCTGTGTGAGTGTCTGTGTCTGTGTTTCTGTGTGTATGTCTATGTGTGTGTGTGTGTGTGTGTGTGGTGTGCATGTGTGTGTGTGTGTCGGGTGATGTGTGTGTGTGTGTGTGTGTGTGTGTGTGTGTGTGTGTTTCGGTGTGTGTGTCGGTGTGCATGTGTGTGTCGGTGTGTGTTTGCTTTGTTTGTGTGTATGTCTATGTGTTTTGTGTCTGTGTCTGTGTCTGTGTTTCTGTGTGTATGTCTATGTGTGTGTATGTGTGTGTGTGTGTGTGTGTAGTGTGTGTGTGTATGTGTGTAGTGTGTGTGTCTATGTGTGTGTGTGTGTGTCTATGTGTGTGTGTGTGTATCTGTGTGTGAGTGAGTGTGTGTGCGTGTCTGTGTGTGCGTATCAGTGTGTGTGTGTTTGTAAATACCTGGATGTGTGCGTGTGTGTGTGTGTGTGTGTGTGTGTTCGTGCGTGCGTGTGTGTGTGTGTGTGTGTGTGTGTGTGTGTGTGTCGTGCGTGCGCGCCCACGCGTGTGTGTGTTTGTGTGTGTGTTTGTATATTGTGTCGTGTGTTCGTATCCGTCTGCTTGTGCGCGCACGTGCGCGTGCCCGCGCGCCCGTGTGTGTTTGTGTGTAGTGTGTGTGTGTGTGTGTGTGTGTGTCTGTCTGTCTGTTATGTGTTTGTATTTTCTAGACGGATGTGTGTGTGTGTGCACGCACGCCCATATGTGTGCATATGTGTAAACAACTTGATATGACGTTGACAAGCCTTCAGACCAAATGGCTTTGCTGTTTTGGAGAGAACAGATAAAAAAAAACATAAAACAAAAACAAAAACAAAAAAACAGGTTGAATCTTGAAAACAGGAAAGTTCTAATATCCACCCAGAAGCATCGCTTACCCTGTCAAACTATTCTGGAAGTTGTATCAGGATTGCTGAGAAGTTTGCGTGTTGTTTGTAGTAAAAAAAAAATGTTTCCTTAAATAGAAGCGGTATTCAGAAAGGGCGATGAGAAAGAAGTAAAATGGATTATATAGATGCAGAAACACGTACCCAGGTACGTAAACGCACACGCGCACGCACACACACGCACACACTCACGCGTGCTTACGCACATACAAACAAATACACATACACACACATGCACACATGCTCATACACACACACACACAACGCGCGCGCGCACACGTACACACAACACATACACACACTCACACACATACACACACACACACACAAACATACACACACACTCATAAACACACACACAAACTTACACACACACACACACACAAACACACACACAAGCACAACACACACACACACACACAAACACACGACACACAACACACACACACACTACACACACACACACACACACACACACACACACCACACACACACACACACACACACACACACACACACACACACACACACACACACACACACACACACACACACACACATATCATTAACACACGAATTTTTTGTCAGCCTGTCAAAAAGTCCTATGGTTCAATATTGATAATTTGTTCTGTTTTGCGTTCACTCTTACAGTCAGTCAGTTTATTATTCAAACAGTCATTCTCTCTTAGGATCATCATCATCATCATCATCATCATCATCATCATCATCATCATCATCATCATCATCCATCAATCATCATTATCAAGTGCCCTCCCACATGGCGTTGGCGATCATGGCCCTCCACATGCATCTATCCCATGTTGCTGCAAGCACATCTTCCATCCTCTCTGTCCTCTATTAGAATAGACATAAAAAAAAAACCCATAAATTATGTACTTCCGTTATGTCTCTAGTAGCAAGAATCTAGGGATAGCTAGACAGTAGAAGGTCCTCAGAGGAGAAACTCCCGTTAAGTGCATCGACACTCTAAGGGGATGTGGCCATGAATATTCTTGGGAAAGTACGATGGCGGTTTCCCGTTGCCTTCATCGGTTTGTGTACGGACTCTCTGCCAGCCTTTGTCGTTCCCACGACAACCTACAAGGCAGTAGGGGTAATTTTTATTTCAGGGTTTACTCCCTTAGCCTTATTCTCTCCCGAGATAACCACAAGGCAGTGGTGCTATTTACCCATAGCTAGGGGTCCTGGTTCGTGAGCACCAGGGCATATCCACACGGCCGGTGGGCCTGCGTGCCGCACTCTGGGGGCCAGACCTCCTCCGAGTCCTTCGAGTTTTAGCCTGAGTATCCGTGAGGTGCTCTAGTTACCGCATGTCGCTACGAGTAGTTGCAGGGTGGCTGAAGACAGAAAACGTGGAAGATGTGCTTGCGGCGAAAAGGGATAGATACATGTGTAAGGCCACGATCGCCAACGCCATGCGGCAGGGCACTGATGATGATGATGATGACGTGGATGTGGTTGGTGGGGGCAGGGTCTCGTCCACATCATGACTCCTGGATACCCCTCTGCTTTCGTCATTCTTTTCGTCCGCTTAGGTTCGAGCCTGCAAATTCAAGGCGGTCAGACGTCTCAAGGCTAAGTCACCCATGGTTCGGATGTCTTAACCACTTGTTTTAACCCTTTGACTCCCGCTCCCTGTCTACCAGCATCCTGCATTGTCAACAACGCTAGCAAAAACTTAACCCTTTGACTCCCTCATCCTATCTACCAACTTCCTGTAGGAAGCTGATGGATAGGGTGAGGGAGTTTAAGGGTTAAGTTTTTGTAACTGGTGGATAGGGTGCAGGAGTCAAAGGGTTAACCATGAATACAGTGACACAACACAGTAAATACATGTTTGGTCATTTTTCTTTATGTGTCGTTGCTAACTTCTACATGCTAAAGCCAAGATAAAACAAATGTATGAGTAATGACTATGACGAATAAGAATGATAATGAGGCATCGGGCTTCTAACCTAGCGCACTTCTCATAAGAGAGAGGGTGAGAGAGAGAGAGAGAGAGAATAGACAGAAGACAGACAGGCAGACAGAGACGAGAGAGTGGGATATACAGAAGAGACAGAGACGGACGGAGAGAGAGAGAGAGAATAGACAGAAAGACAGACAGGCAGACAGAGACAGAGAGAGTGGGATATACAGAAGAGACAGAGACGGACGGAGAGAGAGAGAGAGAGAGAGAGAGAGAGAGAGAGAGAGAGGGAGAGAATAGACGGACAGACAGACAGGCAGACAGACAGAGACAGAGAGAGTGGTATATACAGAAGAGACAGAAACGGACGGAGAGAGAGAGAGAGAATAGACGGACAGACAGACAGGCAGACAGACAGAGACAGAGAGAGTGGGATATACAGAAGAGACAGAGACGGACGGACAGAGAGAGAGAGACAGACAGACAAACAGACAGACAGGCAGACAAACAGACAGATAAACAGAAAGAGAGACAGAGATAAACAGACAGACAGAGGGGCAGAGAGACAGAAAGACAGATACATAGAGACATAGACACAGAGAGAGACAGAGACGGAGAGAGAGAGAGACAGAGAGAGAGAGAGAGAGAGTGAGACAGAGACAGAGACAGAGATGGAAAGAGAGAGGGAGAGACAGAGACAGAGAGACAAAGACACGGACAGACCAGAGAGACAGAGAGACACAGACCGACCGGCAAACAGACAAACAAACAGACAGACAGAGAATTCTATCAAAACGTTTATTCACATAAAGGCGTGATAAAATGATAGCATCTTCGGCACCTGACAGGTGTTGTTATCTTCACAGCCTCTTCACCTTAATTAACCCTTTCTTTCCTAACATAGAGTCATTAAATTGGACCCAAGGATTTTTTTTTCTGTTTCCTTCTTTGTTTGTTTTGTTTTTGTTGTTCTTGTTGTTGTTGTTGTTGTTGTTGTTCTTGTTCTCCTTCTTCTTCTTCTTCTGCTTTTCTTCTTCTTTCTCTTCTTCTTCTTTTTTCTTTCTTTCTTTCTTTCTTTCTTTCTTCTTCTTTCTTCTTTCTTTCTTCTTTTCTTCTTTCTTTCTTTCTTTTCTTCTCTTTTTTCTTTTCTTTCTTTTTTCTTTCTTTCTTCTCTTCTTTCTTTCTTTCTTTCTTTCTTTTTCTTTCTTTCTTTCTTTCTTTCTTTCTTTCTTCTTTCTTTCTTTCTTTCTTTCTTCTTCTTCTTCTCTTTCTTCTTTCTTCTCTTTCTTTCTTTCTTTCTTTCTTCTTTTTCTTTCTTTCTTTCTTCTCTTCTTCTTCTTCTTCTTTCTTTCTTTCTTTCTTTCTTTTTCTTTCTTTCTTTCTTTCTTCTTTCTTTCTTTCTTTCTTTCTTTCTTTCTTCTCTTTCTTCTTCTTTTTCTTTCTTTCTTTCTTCTTCTTCTTCTCTTTCTTTCTTTCTTTCTTTCTTTCTTTCTTTCTTTCTTCTTCTTCTTCTTCTGCTTCTTCTTTCCTCTTTGTCCTCTTCTTCTTTCCTCTTCGTCTTCTTTTTTCTTTCTTTCTTTCCTTCTCCTTCTTCTTCTTCTTGCACGAATGGTTCCTCTCTATTAGATTTCAGTCATTATATCATGAATCTTGAATCACAATCAGGCAGGAAGTCATAAACAACAACAACAACAACAACAACAACAACAACAGCAACAACAACAACAACAACAACAACAACAACAACAGCAACAACAACAACAACAACAACAACAACAGCAACAGCAACAACAACAACAACAAACAACAACAACACAACAACAACAACAGCAACAACAACAACAACAACAACAACAACAACAACAGCAACAACAACAACAACAACAACAACAGCAACAGCAACAACAACAACAACAACAACAACAACAACAACAACAACAGCAACAACAACAACAACAACAACAACAACAACAACAACAACAACAACAGCAACAACAACAACAACAACAACAACAACAATGAGAACAATACCAATAAATATAATTATGCTTAATTACTGGTAGCGTGTCTGACAGTTTTTCATAGAATGGCCGCAGCAGGTACCTTCATTCAACCCTACAAAAACAAGATCAGTGGTAAGAACAAATTCGTCAATAACGCAAACAATTAAAAATGCATCTTCAGTTATCTTTAGATAGCCATAGAACACGTTTCTTAGAACTCGATGTATACATGACGAAAAACTTACATAACAAACCCTCACTGAACATGTTAGTAAAACTTTCTCTAAAAAGTATTTCTTCTTTTCCACGTATAAGCTATGCACCAACAAGTGTGGGGTCATTCCAGCGAAGCTGTAATCAAAACAGAAAATAAACGAAAAAAAGAAAAACCATTCCTTGCAGAGGAAAGCAAAATACTTCCATTAAACGACAACTCCCTAACCACAGACAAAAAAATAAAAATAAAAAGCGGAAATATTGTCACTCAAGAATCTACTTGAATATAGCAAATGTACACAAATGTACAAAACTACACAGATCCGCCCCAGTACTTACCAGAGCTGGGTACCTCGTACCAAGCACTACACACACTACACAAATTCAAGAAAAAAACCACTTTACCAGTCGCCATGGTGCAGTGGTTAGCGTAACGGACTACCGATTGGAAGGTTGTGGGTTCGAATCCCCATCAGTACCTTCAAAAATCATTGTGGGATTTTTCAACTGTAACCGGCTCCTACCCAGAGTTGGGCGTGCTATGGGCTCATTGGGAAGGCTGGGACCACACAGACGAGTCTCATGCCCTTCATGGATGCGTCATTGAGGGTGTTGCTCAAATCTTCTGACCAACACTGCAGGTGTCTGTATCTCTCTGACCTGGTTGACACCAGGATATATTATGACCGTAAGCGTAGAGTACAGCCCTGTCACACAGTCTCAATCCTAGATGGAAGTCCATAACATCATGATTATTCTCCTCATCGACATCATCATGATCCCATTGTAAAAACTGTACCAGCTTATGTGGGCATTAAGGTAGCGTAGAAAATGGGACGTAAAAAAATGGTAAGTCCAAAGGTAACCTCCCTAAGTGCGATGGTCTGAAAATAATTAAGAAAAAAGAAAATAATACACACTTTATCTCCCAAGACTAGCATTAGACATTAGACACACTTAAAGCAAATGTCCCTTCACTGAAGCATATCTCCGCACACATTACACACCAACATCATATTAGGCATATCGCTGGCACACATTACACACCAACATCATATTAGGCATATCGCTGGCACACATTACACACCAACATCATATTAGGCATATCGCTGGCACACATTACACACCAACATCATATTAGGCATATCGCTGGCACACATTACACACCAACATCATATTAGGCATATCGCTGGCACACATTACACACCAACATCATATTAGGCATATCGCTGGCACACATTACACACCAACATCATATTAGGCATATCGCTGCACACATTACACACCAACATCATATTAGGCATATCGCTGGCACACATTACACACCAACATCATATTAGGCATATCGCTGGCCAGCTCTACGAGTTAACGTGAGCTTCATAAATCTACCTTAAAATAACATGAAACACCATTCAAAATAAAAAGTCTCTTACAATTAGTCGCCGTGGTATAGTGGGCAACGCAACGGACTACCGACTGGAAGGTTGTGGGTTCGAATCCCCACCAGCCTCTTCAAAAATCAGGGTGGGATTTTTCGGCTGTAGCCGGCTTCTGCCCAGATTTGGGCGTGCTGTGGGTTCATTGGGAAGACTGGGACCTCACAATCGAGTCTCATCTGCATCACGGATGCGTCATTGAGGGTGTTGCTCAAATCTTCTGACCAACACTGCAGGTGTCTGTAGCTCTCTGACCTGGTTGACGCCAGGATATATTATGATAGTAAGCGTAGAACACAGCCCTGTCACGCAGTCTCAGTCCTAAATGGAACTCCATAACATCATGATTATTCTCCTCATCGACATCATTATGATCCCATTGTAATGACTGTAGCAGCGTCTGTGGGCAATTAGGTGGCGTAGAAAATGGGACGTAAAAAAAGGTGAGCACAAAGGTAACCTCCGTGAGTGCAATGATCTAAAAGACTGCATGAAAAAAGAAAAAAAGAAAACAAAATACACACTTTATCTCTGAAGACTAGCATTCCACATTAGACACATTTAAAGCAAATGTCCCTTCACTGAAGCATATCTCCGACATATACCACCCATCATATCAGGCATATCACTGGCCAGCTCTTAACGTGAGCCACATAAATCTACCTTAAAATAACATGAAACACCACTCAAGATAACAGCTCTCTTACACATACCCTGCCATACAGGTGGCCATTCCAATCCCAATAAGCACTTCCTATATGGCAGAATGGTTCAGACGTTCGCCTGCCAATAACTAAACTCGAGGTTCCAGGGTTCGCTCCCGGCAGAGGCTCGACTTTTCTCCTCAGTTTGACCGGAAAATCCAACTGAACATCTAGTCCTTCGGAAGGGGATGAAAAACGAGTCGGACCCGTATGCCTTCTGGCTGCGTACTCTAAAGATCCCAAGGCAGTCAAAAATCGCGAAGAGCTGGGCATTTCCCGGCTGCTTAGTAAAACCAATTGGAGACGTAAGTTGACTTCCGAGGTCCCACCCCCTGAAGACTAAATATCCTTCATGCCTTTCTGAAGTCTTGGTTTTAAAACAAATGTGAATATGAATGCGATTTTGAAGCGAGGAAGAGCGGATGGGCGCCGGGAAAAGTTGAGGACTCTGCCACCTCACACCCCTACGACCCCAGAGTTACGGAACCATCTAGGTAGGACCTCAGGACCTGGCCAACTCGTGGGTTCATGTGCAGACTTAAAGTTTGTGCCGTGATTATTCTGGATCTTCTCCATCACATGGCACCTGTGACGTTAGTGGGTATGGAATCATTCCGAGCGCGGAGACATCATCTTGAGAAAGTGAAATTGAAACATCATTTTATTTCTAATGTAAGTGTCCATGCCTGTACTGTATGTCTAGAATATCAATGACTAACTGTAAAGTTCATCAGGACCTAATTCTACTATTCTTGAGTGATAAAGTGCTTTCACGTTTCAAGCCATTGATAGCATCAAGTTAAAGATTAACCGCCCTTTCAGCTTTTGATTTAGTGTGTTCGAGTGTTGGGTGCATGAGACAGAGGAAAAGAGAAGTGAACATAAATACGCACACATACACTCACATTCACATAAACATACATGTATACACACACACACACACACACACACACACACACACACACACACACACACACACACACACACACACACGCACATACATAAACAGACAGACAGACAGACACACACTCTCTCTCTCTCTTCTCTCTTTCTCTCTTTCTTTGCCGATTTGTCTGTCTGTCTGTCTCTCTGTCTCTGTCTCTCTCAGTATCTCACTGTCTCTGTGTGTCTGTCTGTCTCTTCCTTTCATTCCCCCCTCTTTCTTTCTCTCTCTCTCTTTCTTTCTCTCTCTTTCTCTGAGTGTATGTGTGTGTGTGTGTGTGTGTGTGTGTGTGTGTGTGTGTGTGTGTGTGTGTGTGTGTGTGTGTGTGTGTGTGTGTGGCCTGTACTTCTCTGTACTGGTTTTGCACAAAAAGAAACACACACACACACACTCTCTCTCTCTCTCTCTGTTTCTCTCTGTCTGTCTGTCTGTCTGTCTCTCTTTCTCTCACACGCTCTCTCTCCCTCTCTCTCTCTCTGTCTCTGTCTCCGTCTCTCGTTCTCTCTTTCTCTCACACACACACACACACAACACACACGCACACTTACACACACACACACACACTTACACACACACACACACACACACACACACTTACACACACACACACAGACACACACACACACACACACACACACACAGACACACACACACACACACACACACACACACACACACACAATGCACGGTCTGAACTCTTCAACACTGGTTCTGCACAAAAGGGAAAAACCCCAGGACAGAACATTAAAAACAGCACTGACGTCTCTCTGTCAGAGTTGTTCCACAGATTTATGGGGGAACACCCCTCACCTGCAACAGCGTGTTATTTCTATGTGAAGATGGATGTTTTTCTGAGCCAGGCTAATTATGTATGTGGGGGTGTGTTTTAAAGGGGCGAAACTCTCACCTGGAGAAGTACATTAATGTTTTTATTCATATGTTCATATTCCTATTCATATTCGTTTCTTTTGTCACAGTGGATTGACCGTGTGAAACTCAGGCTGCTCTCCCCTTTTGAGAACGCTTCGCCACAGTGCAGCGCCACCCATTTTTTTCATGAAGGCTTGAGAAACGCAAGAAGGCTAATTGGCCTTCAAGGGGAGTAACCTGGAAAAATCAACATTACCTCTGCAATATTTCATACCAGATAGCTGGGCCAAACATATGCTTTTCGTGATCTTCAACTGTCGTGGGATTTTTAGCGTGTGCAAACCAGAAGGCACACTGATCTGACGCCTTTTTACGTCCCCTTCCATACAGGGATCTTTGTTGGAGCTATGATAATGATATATGCAAGGTTGTGTTTTAAGGGGTACAACTCTCACGTTATAAAGTACGTTACTGTTCTTGAAGGTTGATCTTTCTTGGAGCTGTGCTAATTATGTATGTGGGATTGTATTTTAAGGGGCAAAACTCTCATCTGGAAAAGTCCATTAGTGTTTTTAAATATGACTCTTTGTTGGAGCTATGCTAATCATGTATGTGAGGTTGTGTTTTAAGGAGCAAAACTCTCACTTGAAGAAGTACGTTAGTGTTTTTCAAGATGAATCTTTGTCAGAGCTATATTAATTACGTATGTGGAGTTGTGTTTCTAATTGGGCAAAACTCTTTCCTGGAGGACTGCATTAGTGTTTTAAAAGGGAGATCTCTATCAGAGCTATTCTAATTACGTATGTGGGGATGTGTTTTCAGGGGGCAAAACTCTTACCGGAAGAACTACATTAGTGTTTTAAAAGGGAGATCACTGTCAGAGATATTCTAATTACGTATGTGGGGTTGTGTTTTCAGGGGCAAAACTCTTTCCTGGAGGACTGCATTAGTGTTTTAAAAGGGAGATCTCTATCAGAGCTATTCTAATTACGTATGTGGGAGGGGGGGGGTGTTTTCAGGGGCAAAACTCTTACCGGGAGAACTACATTAGTGTTTTAAAAGGGGGATCTCTATCAGAGCTATTCTAATTACGTATGTGGGGGGGGGGGGGGTGTTTTCAGGGGGCAAAACTCTTACCGGGAGAACTACATTAGTGTTTTAAAAGGGGGATCTCTGTCAGAGATATTCTAATTACGTATGTGGGTTGTGTTTTCAGGGGCAAAACTCTTACCTGGAGAACTGCATTAATGTTCTTAAAGTTGGATTATTGGTTAAGACATGCTAAGTATGTATGTGGGGTTGTGTTTTAAGGGGACAAAACTCGTACCTGGACAAGTACATCATTGTTTTTGAATATGGATCTTTGTCGGAGTTAAGGTAATTATGTATGTGGTGTTGTGTTTTAAGGAGCAAAACTCTTACCCAGAGAAATACACTAGTGTTTTTGAAGATGGATCTTTGTTGTTGGAGTCAAGCTAATTATGTATGTGGGTCTGTGATTTAAGGGGGCAAAACTGTCGTGTGGTTAAGTACATTATTGTTTTTTTTTAAAGAGAGACTTTTGTCAGAGCTATGCTAATTATGTATGTGGGGATTGTGTTTTAAAGGGAGCAAAACTCTTACCTGGAGAAGTGCATTAGTGTGTTCTTAAAGATGGATCTTTGTCGGAGTTAAGCTAATTATGTATGTGGGGATTGTGTTTTAAGGGAGCAAAACTCTTACCTGGAGAAGTTCATTAGTGTGTTCTTAAAGATGGATCTTTGTCGGAGTTAAGCTAATTATGTATGTGGAGTTGTGTTTTAAAGGGGGCAAAAGTCTCACCCGAGAAAGTGCATTAGTGTGTTCTTAAAGATGGATCTTTGTCGGAGTTAAGCTAATTATGTATGTGGAGTTGTGTTTTAAAGGGGGCAAAAGTCTCACCCGAGAAAGTGCATTAGTGTGTTCTTAAGATGGATCTTTGTCGGAGTTAAGCTAATTATGTATGTGGAGTTGTGTTTTAAAGGGGCAAAAGTCTCACCCGAGAAAGTGCATTAGTGTGTTCTTAAAGATGGATCTTTGTCGGAGTTAAGCTAATTATGTATGTGGAGTTTGTGTTTTAAAGGGGCAAAAGTCTCACCCGAGAAAAAGTGCATTAGTGTGTTCTTAAAGATGGATCTTTGTCGGAGTTAAGCTAATTATGTATGTGGAGTTGTGTTTTAAAGGGGCAAAAGTCTCACCCGAGAAAAGTGCATTAGTGTGTTCTTAAAGATGGATCTTTGTCGGAGTTAAGCTAATTATGTATGTGGAGTTGTGTTTTAAAGGGGGCAAAAGTCTCACCCGAGAAAAAGTGCATTAGTGTGTTCTTAAAGATGGATCTTTGTCGAGTTAAGCTAATTATGTATGTGGAGTTGTGTTTTAAAGGGGCAAAAGTCTCACCCGAGAAAAAGTGCATTAGTGTGTTCTTAAAGATGGATCTTTGTCGGAGTTAAGCTAATTATGTATGTGGAGTTGTGTTTTAAAGGGGGCAAAAGTCTCACCCGAGAAAAAGTGCATTAGTGTTTGTGAAGAGGGATCTTTGTTGTTGGAGCCATGTTAATTATGTGTGTTGTATTGTGTTTTAAGGGGCACAAACTCTCACCTGGAGAAGTACATTAGTGTTTATGAAGATGGATCTTTCTCAGAGCTATGCTAACTATGTATATGGGGCTGTGATTTAAGGAGACAAAACTCTCACCGGAAGAAATACATTAGCGTTTTTTTAAAGATGAACCTTTGTCGGAGCTATGTATGTAGGTAATTATGTATATGGGGCTGTGTTTTAAGGGGGCAAAATTCTTACCTGGAGAAGTAATTAGTGTTTAAGAGGGTTCTTTCTCGGAGCTAAGCTAATTAATGTATGTGGGGTTGTGTTTTAAAGGGGACAAAAGTCTCACCTGAGAACGTGTATTAGTGTTTCAGAAGATGGATCTTTGTGTGAACTATACTGATTATGTATGTGGGGCTGTGTTTTCAGGGGCAAAAACTCTCACTTGGAGAAGTACGTCACTGTTAGATTATGATGATGGACACTTGCTACTCCAATGACTGGCATGCTAATACTTAAGTGCTTAATAAAACTTAGCTCTTTGACTGTCTCACCCTGTCCACCAGCTGCAAAACCTTAACCCTTTCACTCCATGATTCAACGCACCAGCTTCCTGGTGAAACCTGGTGGATAGGATGAGGGAGTAAAGGAATTAAGTTTTATGTTCGTTGTAAGGGGTGATAATACAGAAAGCTGATAGACGGAGTGAGGAGTGAAAGGGTTAACATTTTGCTTTGCTGTTATGACTGATAATGCAGGAATCTGATGGTTAGGGTGAGGGAATGAAAGGGTTAAGTTTTCCCTTTGCTGTCAATGCCGACAATGCGGAAATCTGATAGTTAGGGTGAGGAAGTGAAAGGGTTAATTTTTTTCCTTTGCTGTCATGGCTGAAACTGCAAGAAGATGGACAACTGGATAAGAGAATGAAAGGGTTAAATTCACGTTTTGTCATCATGGCTGATTAGGGAAAGAACCAGCAGGAGGACGTGAACAGGTTAAGAGGAGAACCCTCACCTGAAACATTCCCCATTACTAAGTTGAAGATGGAACTTTGTCAAAGAAACTCCAATGATACGTATCTCGTGCTGTGTTTAAGGGGCAGAGCACTCCCCTGAGTTAGATTTGGCGTTTCTGCAGTACAGATTCATCTCCCATGAACAATTCCATATGGACTCCTTCTGAGCATGACAGCAATTGTCTGGCAAACTTCTTGAACATGTGCAATATTTCCTTTGCACTGGTGAGGTCTTGAAAGGGGGAGGGAGGGAAGGGGAGAGGGAAGGGGGCGTGACTTATGACTGGCACCACCAGAAAGATTCGAGCGTTCAAAATAGACAGCAAACCAGCTAACAATTATGTCGCAGGCTGGGATTTGAACATGATAAATAACATGTAGAGTCCGTAGCTCTATCAAATATCGCTAGACAGCCTGCATTTGAAAGAAACTCCTGTTAACACCAGTAGACGTGGTGTAGTGGTTAGCCTAACTGAACATCGACTGGAAGGTTATGGGTTCGAATCCCCATCAGTCCATTTAACAATCAGAGTGAGATTTTTCGTTTCCAACCGGCTCCTACCCTGAGCTGACTGTGCTATGAGCTCGTTGGGAAGACTGGGATCAAATTGTTGAATCTCATCCACTTCATGGATACGTAGCTGAGGGTGTTGCGTAAATGTTCTGACCAACACCGCAGATGTCTGTATCACTCAGACCTGGTTGACGCTAAGATATTTATAATATTAAAACATAGAGTACAGTCCCGTCACACAGTCTCAGTCCTAAATAGAACCATATAGCGTTGCGATCATTATCCTCATCGTTATCATTATCTTCGAGTTGTAAAAACTATGTCAGCCTCTGTAGCCATTAAAACAGCGTAGAAAATGAAATTTAAAAAAAAAAAAAGGGGGGGGGGGGGAGGGGGGAGGAGAGGGGAAAGGGGGAACAAAGAAAATCTCTCAAAGTGCAGTGATCAAAAATGAATAGATAGACAGACAGACAGACAGATGGATAGACAGACAGATAGATAGATAGATAGACAGACAGACAGACAGATCAGATAGATAGACAACAGATAGATACATAGATAGATACATAGATAGATAGATAGACAGATAGATAGAAAGATAGATAGATAGATAGATAGATAAATAGACAGACAGACAGACAGACAGACGGAGAGATAGATAGATAGATAGATAGATAGATAGAAAGAGAGATAGATAGATAGAAACATAGAGAGATAGAGAGATAGATAGATAGAAAGATAGATATATAGATAGATAGATAGATAGATAGATAGATAGATAGATAGACGACAGACAGATAGATAGATAGATAGATAGATAGATAGATAGATAGATGATAGACAGATAGATAGATGGAAAGATAGATAGATAGAAAGATATATAGATAGACAGACAGATAGATAGAAAGATATATAGATAGATAGATAGATAGATAGATAGATAAGATAGATAGATAGATAGATAGAAGATAAGATAGATAGATAGATAGATAGATAGATAGATAGATAGATAGATAGATAGATAGATAGATAAGTAACTAAACAAATCTTAAAGAACGCAAAAATGAAAGAAGGGAAGAAAAGAAGGAAAGAAAGAAGAGAAAGAAACAAAGAAAGAAAGTAAGAAAGAAAGACAAGAAAAGAAAAGAAGCCCTGTGAGCCGCCCAACCTAGAGTCAAACCGTAAATCCTTTGTTCTGTCATCATGGTGCTTAACCAACCGAGCCAAGTGGTATTGGAGAACAGACAAGCTCATTACTGTCTTTCTGAAAAGGGATATTTTTGTTTTATGTGGTGATGTGTTTTAAGGGACGAAGCCCTCACCTAAAATAGTGCATTCGTGTTGTCTGAAGACGACATCAGATTCTTATTCATATTTAACGAGATACAAACAACCATTATTAGCATAGCAGAATCATTCATGTGAAAGACTTCAAGTTCAAAACACTTAAACAATATTTACATCTTCAACAAAGAGTTTATTGCATTAAGTATGGTCATTGTCAGAAAGATCAATATGTAAAAATTCAAAAGAAATGCACACAAGTTAATCACAGAGTAAACACGTGTATACATCTATCTGTCCATCTTTCTGCCTGTCTGTTTATCTATCTATCTATCATATATCTATGTATCTATGTATCTATGTACCTATGTATCATCTATCTATCTATCTATCTATCTATCTGTCTGTCTGTCTGTCTTTCTATATATCTAGAAAACATGTGTATACATTTATCTGTCTATCTGCCTGTCTGTTTATCTGTCTATATCTATCTATCTATCTATCTATCTATCTATCTATCTATCTATCTACCTATCTACTATCTATCTATCTATCTACCTCTATCTATCTGTCTGTATATATATATATATATCTGTATATCTATATATTTATCTATGTGTCTATCTGTCTGTCTATCTATCTATCTATCTTCTATCTATTCTTCTACTATATCTATCTGTATATTATCTATTTATATTTGTATTCTTTATCTATCTATCTATCTATCTATCTATTTCTATCTATCTGTCTATTTCTATCTATCTATCTATCTATCTATCTATCTATCTATTTATCTATCTCTCTGTATGTGTACACACACACACACAGATATATATATAATATATATATATATATATATATACATGTTGTGTGTGTGTGTGTGTGTGTGTGTGTGTCTGTGTGTGTCTGTGTGTATAAAATTAGTGAAAGATATGACAGCTATGTTTAAAACGCCGCTATTCTTTTTTTTTTTATATATATAAATTCTGCGCTGTGTTTTAAGAGCCAGCACCATCAACAAACAAATGCATAACTGTTGTATAAAGATGGATCTTTGACCGCCCAGTTCCATTCCGTACAACAAGGTTTAACATCTTACCACTTTAAGTGTACAGGGGGACTAGAGATAAAATGTTTGCAGAAGAAGCAATAAAATATGTTCCCATCCCCCAACACGTTGAGTCGGCCTCAAAGGCAGGAAGGAGGGGGGGGGGGTTAAGGAGTTCATCCAGTCTCACCCCCCCCCCCCAACCTATCGTCTTTGACAGAGTGATGCCAATGATTTATATGGTGTTGTGTTTTTTATCCCCTCTTGCCAAATAACAGCAAATGCCACAATATTGAGACAAAATGATAAGTTTAAATATTAGGGAACAAGTCATCCTCACATCAGAAATAGCCAGCAGAATCGGCCCAAGCTGAAAACAGCATTCAAGAAAATGAAAAGCATTCTTACCAACAAATACCTATCAATCAACATCAGGAAGAGCGTTCTTTTGTGTTATATAGAACTGATGTTGTACGGATCTGAAGCATAGACAGTCATCACGAAAAGTCAGAATAGGATTGAGGCGAATGAAATTAGGTTTCTAAGAAGAATGTTGAGTGTTTCAGAGATAGCAAGGAAAACAAACGAGACTGTCTTGAAGGAGGCAGAAACAAGAATCTCATTAATGAAAAAGATTAGGAAAAAAACAAGCAATATTTATAGGACACTTCATGAGGCAAGAGACATTAGAGCACCTAGTGACAACAGGAAAGCTGGAAAGGAAAAGAACACCAGGTAGACCCAGGGAGAAAATATAGGATGGACTTACGGAGTGGCTGAAGGACAGAGAGAGTGGGAGAAGCACTTGCAGCGACCATGATCGCCAACGCCATGAAGCAGGGCACATAATGATATGATGTATCTTAATTCCCTTTGACTCTCTCTCCCTATTCACCAGATGCAGAATCTTTCTGGCCTTTTGATTCCCTCATCACGTCCACCAGTTTCATACAAGGAATGAAAGGGTTAAGTTTCTGCTTTGCTGTCATGGCTGATACTGCAGAAAGCTGGTGGATAGGGTGAGGGAGTAAAAGGGTCAAGTCTTGCTGTGCTGACATCATCATCATCATCAGGTGCCCTGCTGCATGGCGTTGGCGACATGGACTTCCATCATCTCTATCTCTCGTTGCCCCTAGCATCTCCCCCACCCTCCTCATCCCCAGCCACTCTGCAAGTCGGTCCAGCATTCTCTCCCTGGGTCTACCTGGTGCTCTCTTTCCCTCCAGCTTTCCCGTTGTGACCAGGTGCTCCAAATCCCCCTTCCTCATAAAATGGCCTATAAATGTTGCCTGTCTTTTCCTAATCTTCCTTATGAATGATCTTCTTGTGTCTGCCTCCATCAAGACTGTCTCGTTTGTTTTCTTTGCTGTCCATGGAACTCTCAACATTCTTCTTAGAAACCACATCTCGTGCTGACATGGATGATGATAACCAAGGAAGTATGTGGACAGGAGGAAGACGTCTGGTCTGTCTGGTCTGACGGCGTCACCGGGTTCGGTGTTGGCCGCTGCACATTTGGTGCCACCATCTCCCTCCAGGCCGCTTTATCTTGACTTTTGTGGACAATTTCTTGAATATTTAGGCCACTGATTTGGTTATGTTCTCATGTATGAGATTGGAGGTCTGCCTTTCTTCCTTTTTTGCCATTGTTTTTCCTTGAAAGATGGCTGTCATGAGGTCCGTGTTATTGTTGCTTGACACATGGCCAATGTATTTTAGTCTTCTCTTATTGATGGTTTGCTAGCAGTTTTCTGGTGATATCAAGTTCTTTCAGGACACTTTTATTTGTTCTTCTGTCTGTCTATTTGACGCGTAGTGGTCTCCGATAAAATCACATCTCTGCTGCATCAATTCTTCTGCAATCAGTTTTTCTCAGAGTCCAGGCTTTGCAGCCATAAATCATGACTGGCCAGATTTAACAATTTAGAAGCCTAACTTTCAGGCCATTTGGTATGCCTCTGTCTTTCCAGATGTTGTTGAGTTGGACCATTTTTGGCTTTGCCATTCCAAATTTGTTTTGATGCCTTTGGAGCAGGTTCCATCATCAGTTTTTACAGAGCCAAGATATGCGAAATCCTTCACATTTTCTAAAGGAACTTTGTTAATGTTAGTTGTGATGTCATGATTGTTTTCAGTATCTTTGTCTTTGATATGCAGCATTTTGCTTTCTTGGCGTTCAAGTTTAGACAAGCCTTTTTGCCTGCTGCATCTACCCTGTATATAATTCTTTTTTGCTGGTAATGTTGTCTGCTAACAGGGTAGTATCATCGGCATAGCGCACATTTGACAGATGAAGACGTGAAGGGGTTAAAATGTGCTGTGCTGTTATGGCTGGTTATGGAGGAAACCGTACGCGGTGGATAAGGTGAGGGAATGAAAGTGTTACGTTTCAACTTTGCTACCATGGCTGAAATGAAGGAATCCATTAGATTAGGTAAGAGAACGAAAAGGTTAAACTTTTGGTTTGTTACCGTGAGTGATAATGCATGAAGCTGGTGGATAGGGTGAAGGAGTGAAAGAGTTAAGTTTCTGTTCTGCTATCATGGCGCAGGAAGCTAATAGATGGGGTGGGGAAGTGAAGGAGTAAAATTCTTGCTTTGGCATCGTGGCTGAAAATATAAAATATCTGGTGGATAGGGTGAGGGAATGAAGGTCAAGTATTTGTTGTCCTATTAATGATTAAGAATGCAGGAAGTTGTTAGATAAGTGAGGTAGCGAAAAGGTTAAATTTTTGCTTGGCTATTATGGCTGATAATGCAGGCAGATGGGGGATAGGGCGACGAAGGGAAAGAGTTAAAGGGCAGAGCCCTCTCCTGAAATGATAATTAGTGTTGTTTGAAGATCGATCTTTGTCAGAGCCAAGCCAGTGCTATATGTGGCATTGTGTTGTAAGGGGCAGATCTCTGAGTGATGAAGTTCGTTCAACAGAAACATTCCATGTTGTGATGTTGGCCGGTGCAG
>JAPXFY010000013.1:54759454-54776954 GCA_030674185.1 Monoplex corrugatus
GATTTGAACGACAGAGAAGGGGAGGGAAGAGTGTTAATCACAAGAGATTTTAGTTATCTTCACTATTACAGCAACGTGTGTTGTCTGTTTTGGATGAGAATTCTCTTGAACATACTGAGATATTGCGGCTTATTAAGAATCACATTCCTTTTCTGAAGTTGGGCTGAGAAGTGTGGGCGGGGAGTAGGAGGGGGGTAGGGTGTGTGTGTGTGTGTGTGTTCGTGTGTGTGTGTGTGTGTGTGTGTGTGTGTGTGTGTGTGTGTGTGTGTGTGTGTGTGTGTGTGTGTGTGTGTATGTGTGTGTGTGTGTGTCTGAGTGCGAGTGTGTACGTGTGTATGTGTGTATGTTTGAGTGCGAGTGTGTGCGTGTGTGTGTTTGAGGGCGAATGTTTGAGGGCGAGTGTGTGTGTGTGTGTGTGTGTGTGTGTGTGTGTGTGTGTGTGTGTGTGTGTGTGTGTGTGTGTGTGTGTGTGTATGTTGTGTGTGTGTGTGTCTGAGTGCGAGTGTGTACGTGTGTATGTGTGTATGTTTGAGTGCGAGTGTGTGCGCGGTGTGTGTTTGAGGCGAGTGTGTGTGTGTGTGTGTGTGTGTGTGTGTGTGTGTGTGTGTGTGTGTGTGGTGTGTGCGAGTGTGTCGTGTGTATGTGTGTTGTTTGAGTGCGAGTGTGTGCGCGTGTGTGTTTGAGGGCGAGTGTTTGAGGGCGAGTGTGTGTGTGTGTGTGTGTGTATGTGTGTGTGTGTGTGTGTGTGTGTGTGTGTGTGTGTGTGTGTGTGTGTGTGTGTGTGTGTGTGTGTGTGTGTCTGAGTGCGAGTGTGTACGTGTGTTGTGGTATGTTTGAGTGCGAGTGTGTGCGCGTGTGTGTTTGTGGCGAGTGTGTGTGTGTGTGTGTGTGTGTGTGTGTGTTGTGTGTATGAGTGCGAGTGTGTGCGTGTGTATGCTTAGTTCTTTCTACCCGTCTAACTTCAGCCCTTCCATCTGACCACTCTGCAATTCTCTGTTCTCTCGACATTTCTCCTCCTTCCCGTACCATGCGCACAGTGACTCGACGCAATCTCAAATCTATCGACCTCTCCACATTTTCATCTGATGCCTCCAGTCTCCTTTCTGAAAAGTCACATAACCTTGCCGATGAATTCTATACTACTCTCCACCATCTTCTGGACACTCATGCTCCAGCCACAACCCGTCTTTTACCTGACCGCCCCCCTACCCCCTGGCTCACTCATGAGATTGCCTGTGCAAAACGTGCCCGCCGCAGAGCAGAGCGCCGTTGGCGCAAATCCAAACTCACTGTACACAGGCAACTTTTCCAAGCCTCTAAAACAAAAGTACCCACCCTCATTGCATCAGCAAAAACAAGCTATTTCCAAACCAAAATCCTGAATGCCTCTTCTTCAAAAGAACTCTTTACAACCATGAATCATCTCCTTGGCACACGAAAAGATTTACCTCTCCCAACAAAGCATACAAATGAAGAACTCCCATCTGTATTCTCCAAGTATTTCACCACCAAAATACAAACTCTTCGTGACAGGCTTGACAGGACACCCTGTCAACCATGCCCACCTGACCCTTCCTTCTCTGGCACACCTCTTACTACTTTTACCCCAGTCTCACAAGAAGAAATTTTCAACACAATCAGATCCATGTCGTTCAAAACCTGCGAACTGGATCCTCATCCAGGTTCTCTTTACTCCGACTGTCTCCCTACTCTCCTCCCATTCATCACTGACATCATCAACACTTCTCTTCAAACTGGAACTGTCCCAGATTCTTTCAAGTTTGCTATTGTTCACCCTCTCCTCAAGAAACACAATTTAGACCCAAATGAACTGAAAAATTACCGGCCTATCTCTAATCTCTCTTTCTTGTCAAAACTCCTTGAAAAAGTCGTCCTCAACCAGCTGAACTCTCACCTGTCTGCCAACAATCTCCTCAATCCTTTCCAGTCAGCCTACCGCCAGTGCCATAGCACTGAAACTGCCCTACTACACATTCTTAACAATCTCCTCCTTGCAACTGATACTGGCAATGTCTCTCTCCTCACACTCCTTGATCTGTCTGCAGCCTTCGATACCATTGACCATGGTATTCTCCTTTCTAGACTTCATCATACTTTTGGCATCTCTGACATTGCTCTCTCCTTTTTCACTTCGTATTTATCAAACAGAAAACAAACTGTTCTCATCAATGGCACTTACTCTCAACCTGCATACCTGACCTGTGGTGTTCCACAAGGATCTGTCCTTGGCCCTGTTCTTTTCATTCTTTACACCTCCCCCCTGTCCACCATCATCAACTCCCACTCTATAAAACCCCACTTCTATGCTGATGACACCCAACTTCAAGACAGTGACTCACCTGATAATATACAGCGCCTGTTGACTCGCACCACTGAGTGTTACTCGGATATTAAGAACTGGATGACGTTCAACAAACTTCAGCTTAATGACGACAAGACAGAAGCTATCCTCATTGGCACCCGTCAGAAACTTTCTCAGCTGCCTCCTCTTTCTCTCCCATTATGTAACACATCAGTCCCAATTTCTGATTCAGCTAAAAACCTTGGTGTCTGCATTGACTCTACCCTGTCCATGAACAACTTTGTTTCTCAAACTGCCAGATCTTGCTACTATCATCTCCATCGTATAAGGCTGATCAGGAAGTATCTCTCTGTCGAAACAACTGCAAAACTCGTTCTCTCCTTCATAATGTCTCGCATTGACTATTGCAATTCACTCCTGTCTGGTCTTCCTGCCTCCACCATTCACATCCTACAGCGCATTCAAAACAATGCTGTACGCCTTGTACTCAAAAAGAAAAAAGCTGACCACATATCTCCTCTCCTGGCACAACTTCACTGGCTCCCTGTATCAAAGCGCATACAGTACA
Source organism: Monoplex corrugatus (assembly GCA_030674185.1). Classification (NCBI taxonomy): domain Eukaryota; kingdom Metazoa; phylum Mollusca; class Gastropoda; order Littorinimorpha; family Ranellidae; genus Monoplex; species Monoplex corrugatus. The sequence goes on from JAPXFY010000013.1 coordinate 54,762,346, forward strand.
AACTAGACACCATGTGCTACAAAAGCCTCAATAACGCAGCCCCCGATTACCTGTCAAGCCTACTTGAGATCTATCTTCCCTCACGTACGCTCTGCTCTGCCTCCGATCCTCTGACTTTTCGCTTTCCACGCACTAAGCTCAATACCTATGGTCCACGAGCCTTCTCTGTTTCTGGTCTACTCTCCTGGAACAAACTTCCTCTCTCAGTCCGTCAGCAACCTACTTTTGTCTCCTTCAAGTCCGCTCTCAAAACTCACCTTTTCTCCTCCGCATAAAATCCTAACCTCACTCAACCCCCCCCCCCCCCCCCCTCTGCAGCCTGTCTCCGCTCGGTGGGGAATCACATGGTTATAATATAATTGTATATGCTATGCTCTCTATAATTTTCCATTGCTTTTATTCTTGCTTTTATTGCTTTTATTCTTTCTCCCCATTTATAGCCATGCGTGCGTGTGTGTGTGTGTGTGTGTGTGTGTGTGTGTGTGTGTATGCGTGCGTGCGTGCGTGTGTGTGCATGCGTGCGTGCGTGCGTGTGTGTCTGCTTCAGCGCTTAGATTTGATTTTATCAAGATTTTGCGCTATATAAATATTGTAATTATTATTATTATTATTATTATGTTTGAGTGCGAGTGTGTGCGTGTGTGTGTTTGAGGTCGAATGTTTGAGGGCGAGTCTGTGTGTGTGTGTGTGTGTGTGTGTGTGTGTGTGTGTGTGTGTGTGTGTGCACGCGCGTGTTTGTGTGCACGTGCGTGTTTGTGTGTGTGTGTTTGAGTGTGTGCGAGTGTGTGCGTGTGGCTAAGTGTGCGTGTGTGTGTGTGTGTATGTGTGTGCGTGCGTGTGTGTGTGTATGTGTGTGCGTGCGTGTGTGTGTGTGTGTGTGTGTGTGTGTGTGTGTGTGTGTGTGTGTGTGTGTGTGTGTGATTGTGTGTGAGTGCGAGTGTGTGCATGTGTGCTTGAGGGCGGGTGTGTGCGTGCACGCTCGTGTTTGTGTGTGTGTGTGTGTGTTTGTGTGTGTGTGTGTGTTTTAAGTGTGTGTATGTGATTTTGTGTGAGTGCGAGTGTGTGCACGTGTGTTTGGGGGCGAGTGTGTGTGTGTGCACGCGCGTGTGTGTGTGTTTGTGTGTGTGTTTGTGTGTGTGTGTGTGTGCTTTAAGTGTGTGTATGTGATTTTGTGTGAGTGCGAGTGTGCGCATGTGTGTTTGGGGGCGAGTGTGTGTGTGCACGCGCGTGTTTGTGTGTGTGTGTGTGTGTATGTGTGTGTGTGTGTGTGTGTTGTGTGTGCGTGTGTGTTTGTGTGCGTGTGCGTGTGTGTGTGTGTGTGTGCGTGTGTGTGTGTGTGTGCGTGTGTGTGTGTGTGTGTGTGTGTGTTTGTGCGTGTGTGTGTGTGTGTGTGTGTGTGTGTGTGTGTGTGTGTGTGTGTGTGTGTGTGTGTGTGTGTGTGTGTGTGTGTGTGTGTGTGTGTGTGTGTGGTTGACCCCCAACTCTCAATTTCAAACTCAGCCGCATTTTGCTGTCATAAAACAAACAAAAAAATCATCGAAAGGAATCATGAACGCAACAGAAGAATTACACAACAGAAGGCAAGACATTAAAGCAGATCCGTTTATTTGCAGACTAGGAGTGGAGTTGGGGGTGTGGGATGTTAGGATATGTGCAATTTATAAGCCATCTAAATTCCAGTCTCCCCTCCATGTCTCCTTCCCTCCCCCCTTTGTTTTTCTTTTGTCCCATATTGTACGTCACCTTGATGGGCCACAGACGCTGGGACAGTTTTCACTATGCCCACCAGGAGTTAGACTGCCGTGACAGGGTTGTACTTTATGCTTACCAATATAATATATCCTGGCATCAGCCAGTCCCGACAGATAAAGACACCTGCATTGCTTGTCAGATTTGAGCAACGCTCTTAAATGTGGAATGGGTGAGACTCATCCATGCGGTTCTGGTCTTCTCAAATAGCGCAGAGCACACACACACACACACACACGCGCGCGCGCGCACGCACACGCACTCACACACGCAAGCACACATACACACGCACGCACGCAAGCACGCACACACACGCATGCACGCACACACACACAAGTACGCACGCATGCACGCACACACACACACACACGCACACACAAGACACACAAAACACACACACACACACAACACACACACACACAGACATACACACATACGCACGCACACACACAAACACACAAACACACACATGTCACAGAAACACACACACACACACACACGCACAAACACACACACACGCACACACACACACACACACACTCACACACACACTCACACACACACACACACACACACACACACACTCACACACACAAGACACACGGACACACACACACGCACACACGGACACACACACACACACACACACTCTCACACACACAAGACACACGGACACACACACACACACACACACACACACACACTCACACACACAAGACACACGGACACACACACACGCACACACGGATACACACACACACACACACACACACACACACACACACACACATCTGAAAGATTTTGATTCTCTGTATGAAGTACATGTAGATTAGCAGCGGCAAATTTGAAAAAAAAAAAAAAAGGCTTGTAACCTAAAACTTCTACAGTTGAAAAAATACAGTATCATTGTCACAGTCATTTACTGCATCTCTTTCTTCTTTTCTTCCCTTGTTCTTGTGTTGTATAAGAGTCCTGGGGTCTTTTGTTTGAAGATAATCAGATTAGCAATAGCAGATAGATGAACTAACATCATCATCATCACCATCATCATCATCATCATCATCATCAGGTGCCCTGCCGCATGGCGTTGGCGATCATGGACTTCCATCTGTCTCTATCTCTTGTTGTCCCAAGCATCTCCTCCACCCTCCTCGTCTTCAGCCACTCTGCAAGTCCGTCCAGCACTTTCTTCCTGGGTCTACCTGGTGCTCTCTTTCCCTACAGCCTTCCCGTTGTGACCAGGTGCTCCAAATCCCCCTTCCTCATAGAATGGCCTATAAATGTTGCCTGTCTTTTCCTGATCTTCCTTATGAATGATCTACTTGTGTCTGCCTCCATCAAGACTGTCTCGTTTGTTTTCTTTGCTGTCCATGGAACTCTCAACATTCTTCTTAGAAACCACATCTCGGCTGCATGAAATATGTGTGTGTGTGTGTGTGCGTGCTTGCGTGCGTGCGTGTGTGTGTGTGTGTGTGTGTGTGTGCGCGCGTGCGTGCTTGCGTGCGTGCGCGTGTGTGTGTGCGTGTGTGCGTGCCCGCGCGCGCGCGCGCGCGCGCGTGTGTGTGTGTGTGTGCGTGCGTGCGTGTGTGTGTGTGTGTGTGTGTGTGTGTGTGTGTGTGTGTGTGTGTGTGTGTGTATGTGTGTGTGTGTGTGTGTGTGTGTGTGTGCTCTGCGCTATTTGAGAAGACCAGAACCGCATAGATGAGTCTCATGCAGATGAACTAACCTATGTACATAACTCTATCTCGGTGAGCTTTTCTGTACGCTATAAACCATACCGTTGGAAAATGTAGTCTCATTTCATTTCAAAGTTTCATTTCTTTGTACCTTTTCTTTCATTCTTTCTAGCTGCCATTTTGCCCGTTTATCACTATTGCCCGTCTCATGTTTTAATTCTTTGACTCTGGCACCCTGTCCACCAGCATCCTGCGTTGTCAGCCATGCTAGCAAAAAATCAAAAACTTAACCCTTTTGATTCCCTCATCCTATCTACCAGCTTGGTGGATAGGGTGGGGGAATCAAAATGTTAAATGTTTGCAGTTGGTGAACAGGGTAAGGAAGTCAAAGGGTTACGTTTTTGCAGTTGGTGGATAGGGTGGGGGAATCAAAATGTTAAATGTTTGCAGTTGGTGAACAGAGTAAGGAAGTCAAAGGGTTACGTTTTCGCAGTTGGTGGATAGGGTGATGCAGTCAAAAGGTAGATTTTTGCAGTTGGTGGATAGGGTGAGGGAGTCAAAGGGTTACGTTTTTGCAGCTGGTGGATAAGGTGAGGGAGTCAAAGGGTTACGTTTTTACAGTTCATGGATAGGGTGAGGGAGTCAAAGGGTTAAGGAGGGCACGGTGAGAGAGTCAAAGGGTTAAGTTTTTGCGGTTGGTGGATATGGTGAAGGAGTCAAAGGGTTTAGATTTTCCAGTTGGTGGATAGGGTGAGGGAGTCAAAGGGTTAAGATTTTGCAGTTGATGGATAGGGTGAGGGAGTCTAAGGGTTAACGGAGAGTCTTAGTCATAGGTACGATGGCCAGAGAGCCAGACTGTATTTTTATCTCCCGCCCCCCCCCCCCCCCCACTCCACACCCCCAGCATCACGTCTGCTGCTATTCTTACCTCAGTGCTCTGAAATGGGCCTTGCTTTGCTATCGCTGCATTCATATTAATGGCTAATGTGCTTCCTTCCTCCTCGAGCGTGAAAATAGCAACAAACAAATTAACAAATATGTACAGCATCTCGATATAGATTTTGTGTCTGTTAAAGCATTACCGTTAAAGATGGTTGTGCCGTTCTCGGAGGTTTTATTTTTTTCTTTTTCTTTTTTTTTTTTTTTTTTTTATCCCCTGGGAACGATAGACAAGATTAATATCTTGCCAAGTGGTATCAGTCGACAGATAGGTGAGTCCTTTTTGAGACGGACAAATTAAGTTAAATTGCCTGTCTGGGAATTTATGGAAATTGTAGGTTACAAAAAAGAAAAACCAACAAAAACACAAAAAATGATGGTAAGAGACAAAGCTTTCTGAAAAATAAAGAACGAAATTGTTAAGATTTCTTGATTAAAACAAAAAAAAAACTTGAAATAGATCAGCAGCGGCAACATTCATCCTTCTTCTTCTTCATCATCATCATCATCATTATCATCATCATCATCATCATCATCATCATTATCATCATTATCATTATCATCATCGTCGTCGTCGTCGTCATCGTCGTCGTCATTATCATCGTTGTCATCATCATCGTCGTCGTCGTCGTCATCGTCATCATCATCATCATCATCATCATCATCATCATCATCATCATCATCATCATCATCATCATTATCATCATCATCATCATCATCATCGTCGTCGTCGTTGTCGCCGTCGTCATTATCGTCGTTGTCATCATTGTCGTCGTCGTCGTCATCATCATCATCATCATCATCATCATCACCATCATCATTTTCGTTGTTGTCGTCGTCGTCTACTTCGTCGTCATCATCATCTTCAGCAGCATCAACGTCGTAGTCGCCGTCGGCATCATGGTAGTTATCGTCCCCAACTGACACCGCCAAAATGATGGTAACGTTAAAGATGGGGCAGCTGACAGGCCACACTTCAATGTTGCGGGCTGGCACTGAACTCAAAATATCAGACAATGAGTCCACAGGAACCAGAAGAAGAAGAAGGAAAAAAAAAAAACACGGAAAAAAGAATCAAAATGCATATATACGAGCGTAACACAACCAGACAAGACAAGACAGGTTGTATTAACCCTTTGACTCCTGCGACCTATCTACCGACTGCAAAAACTTCACTCTTTGACTCCCTCACCCCCATCCACCAGTTTCCTGCAGGAAGCTGGTGGATATGGTGAGGGAATCAAAGGGTTAGGGTTAGGTTTTTACTTTGGTAGAATGGTTGACAATGCAGGATGCTGGTGGACGTGATGTAGGAGTCGAAGTGTTAAATACGCTTTCTGATTCTGTTCGTGTTTTTGTTTTTGTTTTTTGTTGTTGTTGTTGTTGTTGTTGTTTTCCTGTTTGCTTGAACGCGGGCAGTCACACTTGTTTTGGATTGTGTCTACAGATTGTACCGAAATAACCAGCCAGCCCCTGACCAAAAAAGATATGACTCACCCGGGAATTGAACCCACATCCCTGCGTTATGAGTATGGGGATCTAACCACTAAGCCAACAGGCCACTTGAAGACAGAAAACTTCTGGCTGCTCCAAGATCGAATCCATGAATATCGTATTATGAGTGCTGCCCTCTAATAACTAGGCTAATGCGGACACACACATGCACGTGCGCGCGCACACACACACACACGAACGCACGTCATCAAAATGGCGAACTCAACACAAATCTAAATTTGTGCTCTGAGTGCTGCCGCTGGAAACGAACACATAATGACAAGAACAAGACGTCAACTTCAACAGTCCCGTAACCACTGTGATCGTCCTGAGTTATCAACAGGAGTGACTGATGAAGGTAGCGGAATAGAAACAGAAATCTCACTGAAGCCAGGCCCCACAGCGTGTGACAGACTTCCATCCTCTGTGACGACCATTAACACCGCCGTCGCTGTGGCAGAGTCTGGCGATTTACCACATGTGAGTGACTTAAAAACTACAATAATGTCACTATCCGAAAAAATTGAAAGATTGAAAATGCTCCTCAACAACCATATCCGAGCAATGGGCTGTGAGGCGGGGATGCCGAACAATACCAAGGCGGTCTGTGTGTCCGTTGGCACTCAGACTGTCTCATCACATTCACGGCCAACTCCGTCTCCGCAGATCAAGACCTACGCTGAAGCCGTTCACAAAAATGTAGGCGTAAATGCAAAACAAACGTCCACCGTACGCAAGCTGCAAATAACGTCAAAAACGGCAGCAGACGAAAATAAAATTAAGAAAAATAACAACAAGGGCAATACTTCACCGACGTCAAAACCTGGATTTGACGTCAGCTCAAAAAGTGACACCAAAAAAAGAGAAATCTCGTCACCAGACCTACCACGTGTCTTTCTTCTGCACGACTCGACTCTGAACGGTGTAGATAATAAAAGACTAGGATCATCGTATGGCTTCATCGCAAAAGCGAGGATGTCACACAAAATTAGTGACATAAAGAAATGCCTAACTGAGGAACAGTTGACTTCCAATCCAGTGGACTGCATTCTACTGCACAGTGGCGTCAACGATCTGAAAACGACAGATCCAAAAACAGCAAGTGACAATTTCGTAAAGATTGTGGAAGATGCTATAACCATGCACCCAAACTGCAAAATAGTCACCAGCAAGGTTTCACCCATGAAAGACAAGGCCCTTCGGATAAAAAGGGATCTTTTTAACGCCCTCATCACCTCTGCACTACATGGACACAGCAATGTATCGTTCATCGGAAACGACAACCTCAATACCGAACGCAAAGATCTTTTCAGAGATGCTATTCATCCCAGCTCTCGTGGTTCTACCATCTTGGCCAAAAACATTGGAAACCACGTTAGAGATCTATTCTGGAAAAGGCCAAAACCTCGCCGACACCGACACCGTCCTCTTCACTACACAGAATATCCCACCACCAGTTTTGACCGTTATTATCCTACAGCGCCGTCAATGACCTTTCACTCATATCGGCCGTGGTGGGATCATGAGGACTTTCACCATCAAAATTATTTTAATACACTAAGAAACCATGTGTGGTAACCACCTCGTGTCTATCGTTTCTTGTGACAGCACCAGCTGTGTAAGAAGACAGCAAATACTATTTATACAAAGCTGTTCCTGATTTGAGTAACGTTTGCCATTTCCTTTCTCACATAGTTATTGATTTTTTGGGCCTACTGTTGTTATATGTACTATTGAACTATATGATTTAAGACACTGTTGATCAACTGCTAGAGATTCGTGCGTCTACTTCTAAGTTTATTGTTAATTTTCTTTCCAAATTCTGGTGTTTACCTATTTCTTTCTTTTTGATTATATAATTATTTATCATTTATTTGTTATTTAATTAATTATTCATTTTTTCACCGATTTTCGACATCTTCTGAATACTTAGTTATACTAACAAACTTGCAAACTTACCATTATCTGTTAAATCCATCCAAACTAACTTCACTACTCTCTGCCGGTTTGATCGATCATGATAAATAAGTGTACAAACCTTAAAGTAGACATACTTCAGTGGAACACTCGTTCCATTGTTAAAAATGTTCCTTACCTCAATAACTATCTCTCTTCTACAAATTTCCAGGTCTTACTTCTGCAGTCGCTAAATACAGACAAGAAGGCTTTGCCCAAATTATCAGGGTTTTATTATCCACCCATCTACAGCTCTATAAATGATGGTGGCCGAATTTTTACTGCAATATATATTCGTGAAGGACTAAACTATTATGAAACAACGTCTCCAGTACCAAGATCTAATGCTTCTATTTCGTCATGTGCTGTTACTATAAAATTTTCTTCATCATTAGTCCTAAATATGGCCTCTATTTATTTACCAAGAGGCCCAGATTCTGAGAACACAGAATGGTTGAGACATTTTGAAGATCACCACGATAAATGGATCATTGGGGGTGACTTCAACGCGCATGCTCCGTTTTGGGAGAGGGACTGTACCCATGTAACCAGCAACAGGTTCATCGATAACCTTGTCGACTCAAATTTATGTCTACTTAATGATGGACGTGTTACCCGTATCCCTGACATACCATCCCATCGACCCACAGCGATAGATCTAACTTTAGTGTCACCATCACTAGCAGTAAACGCCACATGGAAAACAGCTGTAGACTCTTTAGGATCAGATCATATCCCCATAATTCTCAGCCTAAACCATAGTCCTGAAACAGAAAATATCTTACAAGATAGCAAAATATTACATGAAAGTCTACCACGATTTAATTATAAAGAAGCGGACTGGACCAAATTTAAAGAAATCCTTCATAAACAAAAATAGATCTATCTGATACCGCCAACATAGACAATCTATATACATTTTTCTGTGACTCACTTTTAAGTGCTGCCAACATTTCAATCCCAAAATTAAAGGCATCAAACACAGGAAAACATCGCGGAAATGCTTGGTGGAATAAGGATTGTGAAAAAGCAGTTAACGAAAGAGAAAAAAATTTAAAACATACATACACAATCGGACACCTGAAAATCATAGAGCGATGAAAAGTGCCAACATAAACTGTAACAGAATCATAGAACAAGCCAAAGAACTGTATTGGACGACATTTTGTAAGTCTGAAATAAATAATCACAAAGACATGCATAAAATTTGGGAGAAACTAAAAGTAATGAAAAATGGGATCAGTTTGCCGTCATTTCCGATAAAACTAGCCAATAATCCTTTCCCAAGCTCGTTGGAAAAGGCAGAAGCTTTTGCAGATTTGTTTGCTGAAGTATGCCATACTGGCGGCCTTCCTGTTTCCAGTCAAAATCACAGGGAACGAGAAGAAAAGACAGAAGTTTATAAGGACCCTCCCCCAGATAATACACACTACATGAACGCATCAATTACACTTCAAGAATTAAAAGATGCCATCAAGTCTATCTCAAATAAAAAAGCGTCAGTAGGATTAGATGCAATTTCTAATCAGATGCTGAAAAATTTACCCGAAAATTTTGAAATCTTGCTTCATACTATCTTTAAAAAATGTTGGAATAGTAGCAAAATACCCGACTATTGGAAACAAACAATAGTGGTTCCTATCCCAAAACCGGGTAAATGTAACACTGATCTGAAAAACTATAGGCCAATTGCACTAACTTCTCACGTCTGTAAACTGATGGAGAAAATTATTGTACAGCGGTTGCTACACTATTGTGAAAAAAATACCATTATACCTGTCAATCAGGCTGGTTTTCGAAAAGGCAGGTCAACAGTGGAACTCTTAACTAAACTAACCACTGACATAAAGGGACAATTTGCAAGACGTAAATGTGTACTGGCCACATTTTTTTATATAACCAAAGCATACGACCAAGTGTGGCACTCCCGATTATTATTTAAATTAAAAAGCATAGGGCTAACAGGTCGCGTTTATAACTACGTGAAGTGTCTGTTGGAAAACCGAGTAATTCAAACCAGAATTGGAAACGTGTATTCAACAAAACGAACCCTTCAGATGGGTATCCCACAGGGATCAGTTTTAGCACCCCTCCTCTTTGTGATACTAATGAATGACTTACCAAGTAGAATATCTAAAGTTGTCACTTTAGTCCAGTATGCTGATGATCTATGCATGTGGATGCCGGTAAACATGAAGAAAAACACTCCTTCTCGCAGTATCAACTATGCACGCAAACTTTATCAATTAGAACTTGACAAAACAGCACAATACATGGCAGAAAATGGGCTCTATCTATCTACGGAGAAGACAAAGATAATTTTATTTAATAGTGGGTCTAACCCGGACAAAATGCCCACCTTTAAACTAGGAGATTCCGTTCTTCAGTATAACCAATCTATTAAATTCTTGGGTGTTTTCTTTACAGCAAAATTGTTATGGAATCTGCATATCGACTACTTACTCACAAAAGCCCAAAAGAGTCTAATTTTTTTGAAAATAGTGTGCAAGCAACCATGGGGACATGATCCATCACCACTTGTACATTTATGTAAATCTCTCATTAGATCTAAACTAACATATGCCCAGGAAATATTCTTTAGCGCACCGAGACACTTACTGCAAAAACTACAAAGTACAGAATGCAAAAGTTTTAAACTTGCCCTTGGTCTTCCGATGCATGCTTCCAATCTCCGAACATACGGTGAGATTAATATGTTGCCGCTTGATGAACAAAGGAAACTCGTCTCTACCAAATTTCTGCTAAGGAATACCACCGTTGAAAATGTTTTGAGACCTGATATAACTTTAAGATCAGACATTGATTTTCCGAAACGAGCTAGATCATTATCTTCACAGGCCACACTTGCAACGTATACACACGACATCATGAATGGCTCTGGAATTGATCTAGAAGCGGATCCTATATCTATAAGACCTTCGTTTTCACCAGTACCCAGTTGGGAACTCTTAAGAGCAAACTTTGACATACACCACACTGATTTAAAGAAAGAAGATAATATCAACTTATTAGCGAGTCGAGTTAAATGTCACATTGAACACTTTTATCCCAATCATTTAAAAATCTACACAGATGGATCATTAATTGAGAAAAAAGCAGGTTCTGCGTTTTTAATACCAGCTCTTAAAATAGAGAAATCTTTCCATATTGGACCCAACAAATCAATATTTACAGCTGAACTCTTTGCAATACTGATGGCTTTGAATTACTTAGTAAGCTATCCTCGGAATATATCACAAATCCTTTTCTGCGTTGATTCGAAATCAGTGCTTCAGGCTCTTGAACTAATGAAGTTAGACACTAGATCTGAAATGGTAATAGAAATTAGCCATTTAATTCATTTCTTATCCTTAAGAGGCACTGATCTTACTTTCTGCTGGATACCATCTCATTGTTCGTTTCATCATAACGATGTGGTTGACAGGGCCGCCAAACGAGGAGCTAAGGGTTCACCAGAATCAAACAACATAAAGCTTTCTCTCTCCTTGAATGAATCTTATAACTTAGTGGATGCCTATGTTTGGAAACTGTTTCAAGATAATCAGAAAAAGTACAATACAAATAGCATGAATATTATAATCAGCAAAATAAGTAAACAGTTTACCATAAATAGAATTATGCAGTCCCTTATGTATAGGTGGAAACTCGATGCATTAAAAACAAAGTACACCAGAAATATTGTCTGTCTTTGTGGACAGAAAATAACGACCAGTCATTTACTTTCTTGCATTAGTATAAAGCGACTCATTCCGGTACTTTCTACTCACACAATTTCCGACATATTTGAATCATCATTATTAACATACGAATTTTTTGTTAGCCTGTCAAAAAGTCCAATAGTTCAATATTTGCAATTCGTTCATCTTCTTGTTCATGGTTACAGTTAGCTAGTTTATTGTAAATATTTGTTGTAGTATGCTACTTCATTTGTTATGTTTACGCTCCCCTCTGACATTTGCCTTGTCCTTGCTTCTTACTTGTTTTTCATTTGGTTTTTGCCCGAATATGTTTTTTGCTGCTCGAGTGGGCTGTAAGTGATATGAATTTGAACTTAAATTTCATTTATTTTTTTAACCATGACTAACTACACATAAACATTTGCATTTGCTCTTCCGGTTTCTATTCCCCTTCCCCACATCGCTTTTTTTACGTACTTAATTTTTCATTTATTCAATTGTTTATTTACTTATTTATTTATTTATCATTATTATCATTGTTATTATCATTTATTATTTTTTATTTATTTATTTACTTTTTTTGTTTTGTTTATTTGTCTAAAATCACTTAAGTGAATAGACATTAAACCAATGACCACCACCACCACGCACGTTCACACACAAACACACTCATACACACACGAACGCACGCACACACACACACAAACACACTCATTACGAACGCACGCACACAAACACACATGCACACACAAGCACACACAAACACCCACACACACACACAACGAACACTCGCACACACACGCGCACACACACACACACACACACACATACACACAAACACACACACACAAATACAAACACACACAAACACACACACACACACACACACAAACAAACACACTCACGCACACACGCGCGCGCACACACACACATGCACACACACGCACAACACACACACACACACACACACACACACACATACGCACACACTCGCGAGGCGCGCGCGTGCGCGCACTCACACACACACACACACACACACACACCACACACACACACACACACGCACGCTCGCACGCACACACACACACACATACACAAATACACACATACAGTGTGAGAGACAGAAGGGGGGAGACAGAGAAGGGGAGAGAGAGAGAGAGAGAGAGAGAGAAAGAGAATGAGACAGACAGACAGACAGACAAACGATAAGACGTTAAATCAAAGAACGAACGAACGAACAAAACGAGAATGAGAGAGAGACAGAGACAGAGAGAGACAGAGGGAGTGACAGACAGACAAAGGCGGAGACACAGGCAGAGAAAGACAGACAGACTAACATAGACAGACACAAACGGACAGACAGAGAGTAAAAATACCAGAGATGTACGTGAGCACAAAGACAGTTTTTAACAGGAACATTATCGAAATCATCAGCTGCAGACATCTCACAAAAGGTGTCACTGTTTATTTGGTTGGAACGTAACGTTAAGACTTTTAGCTAAACAGGAACAGAGTAGGGTCAAAAACGGTTCTCTGAATGACACCATGCTGAACTTATCCTCTCGTGGAACATAATCCTTTCAGCGGCACTGCCTTTTGTCTGCGCCTTAAACGGATTTGTGGCGTGCTCTTGTTGTTGAGCAGTGAGTATGGATTATTGATTTTCGCCAGCGCCGAGTTCTGATTGTCTGCATCAAAGGCTTTCTGTTTATCCAATATAGCGATCTTGTTTTGTGGTTCCGTGAAAACCTGGGTGAAAGCCGGATTTTTTTCCTTTTTTTTTTTTTTTTTTTTTTTTTTGGCACATTAGTAAACGCGTTGGAGCACACTCCTACAATAACAAGCGTGCGGACACACACATTCATGACAGCATACACACGTGCGCACGCACACAAACATATATAAACAGACGTCTGCTTACTGTGTAAGGAGTGGGGCAGAATAGTGGGTAGACATTAGTCTTGCAATCGAGAGGTCTATAGTTCGATCCTGTATGGGTACCTCCCATCTTTGGGGAATTGGGCAAATATTTTTCCGATCTTTGAGATCAACATGAGTGCAGACATGTTTTTTTGTGTGTGTGTTTTGTGTGTTTTCTGTTAGCGCCATTGCTCTCAGGGGGATTACCTTTGTGCTCACCTTTTTTTTTTTTTTTTTTCTATTATTGTTTTTAGTCCCATTTTCTACGCCACAAAAGCTAGCACCGTTTTTAACATTACGATGATGATGATGACGATGAGGATGATAATCATGACGCTAAGAATTCCATTCAGGATCGAGACTGCGTGACAGGACTGTAATCTACGCTTACTATCATAATATATCCTGGCGTCAACCAGGCCCGAGAGATACAGACACCTGCGGTGCTGGTCAGAAGATTTGAGCAGCACCCTCAATGACGCATCCGTAAAGTGGATGACACTCGACTGTGTGGTCCCAGTCTTCCCAATGAGCCCATAGCACGCCCAACTCTGGGTAGGAGCCGGTTAGAGCCGAAAAATCCCACGCCGATTTTTTTAAAGTACTGATGGGGATTCGAACCCACAACCTTCCAGTCGGTTGTCTGTTGCGCTAACCACTACACCAGGCGACTGGCGTGTGCAGACCTGTTAATGCCTACCGTTCCCCCTCCCTTCGTGTGTACACGTATGCAGAACATTAACTGTGCACGTTAAAGATCCTCGAGACAGAACTCCATAGTATCATGATTATCATCCTCATCGCCATCATCATCATCGCATTGTAGAAAAAAAAACTGTACCAGCTTCTGCGGCCGTTAATATGTCGTAGAGAAAAGGAAAAAAATTAGCACAACAAAAAATCTCCTAAGTGCGATGGTCCTAAAAAAAAAAGTTTTAAAAAATGACCCAAAAAAAACACCCACTATTGTCATTTTATTTTTCACTTGACGAAGGGCCTGGGCTCGAAACATTGTGTTTTATAATCCCAAGGATCTTTTACAAACAAGGTATTTTTTAATATTTTGTTTTTACCCTCAAGATCCAGCAGTCACATTTTGTTTTACTATTGTTCACAACGGTTCAAAGTTCCAGTCTTTTTCTCTGGCACCAGCTGCCGGCAACTTGACCTGGATGTT
>JAPXFY010000013.1:54781954-54806954 GCA_030674185.1 Monoplex corrugatus
CATCATCATCATCATCATCATCATGTGCCCTGCTGCACGGCGTTGGCGATCATGGCCCTCCAAACGAATCTATCCCTTGTTGCCACAAGCACATCTTCCAACCTCTCTGTCCTCAGCCACCCTGCAAGTCTGTCCAATATTTTCTCCATGGGTCTATCTGGTGTTCTCTTTCCCTCCTGCTTTCCTGTTGTGACCAGGTGCTTTAATTCCCCTTTCCTCATAAAATGGCCTCATAAATGTTGCTTGTCTTTTCCTAATCTTCTTTACCAATGATGTATAGTTTGAAAAATTAAAATTGTAAAAAGATATTGACATATGCTTATATCTTAATGTTCATTTTTGAACCTCCAATATATAAAATGTCATCATGTGTGCCTGTATGCTGTATGGAGTTTGTGTGTTTGCAATGTTTTTTCATATGGATATGATTTTTTTCGATGCCATATTGTATGTTTGGTGTCCGTTTGATCCGGAGCAAAAAGTGAATAACAAAAAGCATATAAAAAAAAAAAAAGAAAGGTCTGAAGGAGGTCTTACAACAACACAGCCCCTCAACAGTTCAAGCCACGCATCTAGTCCATGCCCGTTAGATGCATCTCCCGTCAACATCCTTCATGGGTATCAAAGGAAGGAAAACAGCACAGTAAAGTATGGGATGGGTCAGGAAAAGGGGACAGGGGAAAAAAAACAAGAACTAGAAAAAAAAAGATGGGCTTACATCTGGCGTGGGATGAAAATTAGCATGTCAGCATCATTACTATAATTATCTGTAACTTAATACAGCCATTCATTGTGAAATGGATTCATTAGCCAGAATGAGTAGAGTTTTTTTTTTACCCCGATTGTAGATTGTGTGTGTGTGTGTGTGTGTGGTGTTGTGTGTGTGTGTGTGTGTGTGTGTGTGTGTGTGTGTGTGTGTGTGTGTGTGAGAGAGAGAGAGAGAGAGAGAGAGAGAGAAAATGTGTGTATGTGTGTTGTGTGAGTGAGTGAGAGAGAGAGAGTGTGTGTGTGTGTGTGTTTTATTTGTGTGTGTCTGTGTGTGTATGTGCGTGAGAGTGAGAGAGAGAGAGTGTGTGCGTGTGTGTGTGTCTGTGTGTGTGTCTGTGTCTGTGTATTTGTGTGTGTGAGAGAGAGAGAGAGAGAGAGAGAGCGTGTGTGTGTGTGTGCGCGCGCGCGAATGTGTGTGTGTGTGCGCTCGCGCGCGAGTATGTGTGTGTGTGTGTGGGTGTGCGTGGGTATGTCTGTCTGTCTGTGTGTGTCTGTGTGTGTGTGTGTCTGTGTCTCTGTCTATGTGTATCTGTGTGTCTGTGTGCCTGTCTGTCTGTCTGTCGTCTGTCTGTCTGTGTCTGGGTGTCTGTTTGTCTGTGTGTGTGAGTTCTCAACCTTGCGGAAATGAAACCATCCACCATGGATTGAGTCGCTGGTCATCTCAGAGTGTGTGCCACTAGCAGCCGAAATAAGAAGTAACTGCGGTTTAGCGTAAAGGACTACCAATTGAAAGGTTGTGGGTTCGAATCCCCATCATCATCATCATCATCAGGTGCCTTGCCGCATGGCGTTGGCGATTATGGACTTCATCTGTCTCTATCTCTTGTTGCCTCAAGCATCTCTTCCACCCTCCCTGTCTTCAGCTACTCTGCAAGTCCGTCTAGTATCTTCTCCCTGGGTCTACCCGGTGCTCTCTTTCCTCCAGCTTTCCGTTGTGACCAGGTGTTCCAATCCTCTTTCCTCACAAAATGGCCTATGAATGTTGCCTGCCTTTTCCTATCTTCCTTATGAATGATCTGCTGTGTCTGCGTCCATCAAGACTGTCTCGTTTGTTTTCTTTGCTGTCCATGGAACTCTCAACATCCTTCTTAGAAACCACATCTCGGCTGCCTCAATCTTGTTCTGGCTTTGCTTGTTGACTGTCCACGCCTCACATCCGTACAACAGTATTGGTTCTATATAACATCCAAGAACTCTCTTCCTGATGTTAATTGATAGGCATTTGTTGGTAAGAATGCTTTCAATCTTCTTGAATGTTGTTTTGGCTTGGCCGATTCTGCTGGCTATTTCTGATGTCCATCTACCGTCTGGTGAAATGATCGTTCCCAGGTATTTAAAATTATCAACCTGTCTCAAGGTTGTGCCGTTTGCTGTTATTTTGCATGAGGGGATTTCATGTTTTTGATGATCACTATGACTTCAGTCTTCCTGCTGTTTAGTTCCAATCCCTTACCTTTGCGTTCTATTTCAAGTATATTCACAAGGTTTTGTAGGTCCCTTTCATTTTCTGCAATTAGCACGGTGTCATCTGCGTATCAGTCCTTTTAAAGGTCGTAGTGGGACTTTTCGGCCCCCAACCGACTCCTCAGATTAAGCACATCTTGGGTTAAAAGGGGACACTGGGACCAGCCACTCTAATCTCCTCCTATTCATGGAAGAGTCATTGAGGGTGTTGTTCAAATCTCCTGACGAACACCGCAGGTGTCTGTAATTCTCGAGCCTGGTCGATGGGGCCAGGATGTAATATGATTGTAGAGTACAGCCCTGTCACGCAGTCTCAATCCCAGATGGAACTTCATAGCGTCATTGATTTATTCTATTGCAAAGCTTAGAGTACAGCCCTGTCACGCAGTCTCAATCCAGATGGAACTCAATAGCATCATGATTGTCATTCTATTGCAAGCGTAGAGTAGAGCCCTGTCCACGCAGCACCTCAATCCCGTAGAGTACAGCCCTGTTACGCAGTCTCAATCCTAGATGGAACTCCATAGCGTCATGATAGTCATTCTCAGCGTCATCATAATCATTATACATGTAGCATTGTTGAAACAGTCTCAGTTTCTTTTTGGCTATTACGTTGGCGTAGAAAATAGGACAAAAATGTGAGTGCAAAGGAAACTGCATAAGTGCGATCATCCTGAAAAGAAAGAGAGAGAGAGAGAGAGAGAGAAAGAGAGAGAGGAGTGTGTGTGTGTGTGTGTCGTTCGCAGGAAGCTGGTGAATATGTTGAGGAACCAAAGGATTAAGTTGGTTTTTTTTTTTTTGCTTTGCTCGAATGGTTGATAATGCAGGATGCTGTTGGACAGGGTGCGGTGATAAAAAAGATTTAAACTGTACACGTCCCTCTCCTAAGGTTCCTTATCTCAGAAAGCAAATAGGCCTATTTCATTTCGAAAAGATTTGCACCAGCAAACAACAACAACAAAAGTCAGCTCAAACGCTGTAATAAACTAGGTTGACTATGTGATCCCAAGCGACTCATTTTGTGGGGTCGTGTCACAGACTGACGATTAGCGCTTTCCGTTGTGTGGCGTGGCAATGATGTGAAGAATATATGTATGATAGGTTCTCTTCCATGTTGACGACGAAACTGTACATTGTGTGGTGAAGATGGAACTTGTACAACTGCTGTTGTGTACTTTGTTTTGCTCTGTCCGCTTTTCTCATGTCATCGGGAATGAAGGTTGGCATTAGTCTGTCTGTCTGTCTGTCTTGCTGCTGTCTGTCTGTCTGTCTGTCTGGCTGGCTGGCTGGCTGGCTGTCTGCCTGCTTGCCTGCCTGCCTGCCTGCCTATATGTCTGTCTGCCTGCCTGTTTGTCATTAACTGACCGTGTCTGTCTGCCTGTCTGTCTGTCATTATCTGACGTGTCTGTCCGCCTGTCTGTCTGTCATTATCTGACCGTGTCTGTCTGCCTGTCTGTCTGTCATTATCTGACCGTGTCTGTGCGCGCCTGCCTGCGTGTCTGTCTGCCTGTCTGCCTGTCATTATCTGACTGTGTCTGTCTGCCTGTCTGCCTGTCTGTCTGCCTATCTGTCTGTCATTATCTGACCGTGTCTGTGTGCCTATCTGTCAATGTCTGCCGTGTCTGTCTGCCTGTCTGTCTGTCATTATCTGACTGTGTTTGTCTGCCTGTCTGTCTGTCATTATCTGACTGTGTCTGTCTGCCACTCCTGTCTGTCTGCCTGTCTGTCTGCATTATTGACTGTGTCTGTCTGCCTGCCTTCCTGTCTGTCTGCTGTCGTTATCTGACTGTGTCTGTCTGCCTGTCTGTCTGTCTGTCTGCCTGTCTGTCTGTCATTATCTGACCGTGTCTGTCTGCCTATCTGTCATTATCTGACCGTGTCTGTCTGTCTGTCTGTCTGTCTGTCATTATCTGACCGTGTTGTCTGCTGTCTGTCTGTCATACTGACGTTCTGTCTGCTATCTGTCATTATCTGACCGTGTCTGTCTGCCTGTCTGTCTGTCATTATCTGACTGTGTCTGTCTGCCTGTCTGTCTGTCATTACTGACCGCGTCTGTTTGTCTGCCTGCCTTCGTGTCTGTCTGCCTGTCTGTCTACATGTATGTCTTGTCTGTTTGTCAGTCTGTCCATCTCTGTCTGCCTGCCTGCCTGTCTGTCCCTCTGCCAGTCTATCCGCCTGTCTCTCTTTCTGTAAGGTGACGTCATCTCGCATTTTTTGGGTCACGTCACGTCAGCATCATGACAAACTGTCCCAAACCATCCTTCAGAACTCCCAGCTTGGAGGCCATCACCAAGGTGGACAGAGGAAGAGCTAGATGGCGAATATCATCCAAAGACTGGACTAACTCCAGTACACCTGAACTGCTCGTTATTGCACCCTGGAGACAAAAACATGGGTTCTTTTTCAGAGAAAATGTAATATGATATTTTGAATTCGATTTGAACAAAGTAGACACAAGAGAATCCTCTCATCTGCTGCTTGCAACGTCCGCTGCCAACGCTCCCCGCTGCCAATGCTCGCGCTGGTTTATAAGATCAAATGATGGTGCAAATCAACAGATTTTGTTGTTGTTTTGTTTTGTTTTTATTTTCGCAAGTATCTATTTGAAGTCATGGTAATCAGTAAAAAAAAAAATGAAATCCCCTCATGCAAAATAAACAGCAAACGGCCACAACTTTGAGACAGGCTGATAAGTTTTAATATCTGGTAACGGTCATCTCACAGACGGCAGATGCACATCAGAAATAGCCAGCAGAATCGGCCAAGCCAAAACAGCATTGAAGAAGATGAAAAGCATTATTACCAATAAAATATATCAGTTAACATCAGGGAGAGAGTTCTTGGATGTTATATAGGACCGATACAGTTATACGGCTGTGAGACGTGGACGGTCAACAACAAAGCCAGAACAAGATTGAGGCAGCTGAGATGTAGTTTCTATGAAGAATGTTAAGAGTTCCATGGACAGCAAAGAAAACAAACGAGACAGCCGTGATGGAGGCAGACACAAAGAGTCATTGATAAGGAAGATTAGGAAAAAAACAGGCAAAATTTATGGGCCATTTTATGAGGAAAGGGGAATTAGAGCACCTGGTCACAACAGGAAAGCAGGAGGAAAAGAGATCACCAGGTAGACCCAGGGAGAAAACATTGGATGGACTCGCAGGGTGGCTGAGGACAGAGAGGTTGGAAGATGTGCTTGTGGCAAAAAGGGATAGATTCGTTTGGAGGGCCATGATCGCCAACGCCATGCGGCAGGACACATCGTCGTTGTCATCATCATCATCATCATCATCATCATCATCATGATCTATTTGAAAGGGATGTGCGGGGGTAGGGTAGTCCAGCCGGTAAACCTTCCAATCAGAAGGTCCTGGGTTCGATCGACACGCTAGGAAACCTAAACCAGGTGGGGTAAACCATGCAGACTTGTCCCCCTACATTTCAGGTCAGTATGTGTGCAGAACTGTCAGAGCTTAAACCTCCTTGTGTGTACAAGTATGCAGATTAACCAGGATACACGTTAACCCTCTGACTCCCGCACCCTATTCACCAGCATCCTAAATTGTCAACCTTGCTAGCAAAGCAAAAGCTTAACCCTTTGGCTCCCTCACCTATCCACCAGCTTCCTGCATCCCTTGTCTGTCTGTTTGCCTTACACATGCGTGTGTGTGTATGTGTATATGTGTGTATGTGCATGTGTGTGCATATGTGTGTATATGTATGTGTATATGTGTATATGTATGTGTATGTGTACATGTACGTGCATAGTTATAATATCTCTATATATATCTCTCTATCTTCTCTATCTATTATATATCTATCTATATATATCTATATATATATATGTACATATATATATATATATATATCTGTATGTACATACATACCATGTATGTATATATGTGGATGTGTGTGTATGTATGTGTTCTTGTATGTGTATATGCATGTGTTCGCAGAGCCAGACACCAACACAGTGGTCACGGCGGTGGGTCATACAGCCACGCTGACCTGCACTTTCACTGACCTCGGCGGGAAAACGGTAACGTTGGCAGCAATTACAGTTTTAGTTTTCCCAAAACACAATTCCCTTTGCCCTTGTCCTGTCTTCTGCTTCTTTGGATAGAGTGGTGAACTGGAAGCTGTTATCTACAGTTTAGTCTTTGCCTAACCTATGTCCATACATCCTAAACATAATAGAAACGCCAGAAAATGCTCATTAACCAGTTTATAGCTGGGGAAAATACAGCTGTGATGGTGAGAAAATGGATAGTCTTTATGACCGTTGTGTAGACAGAAGTTGAAGTCTTGAACAGTTCATATTTCAGTGACCAGAGTCAAGAGATTCTCATCAATTTCGTAATATGGAATGTGAGGAAAGATAGGCTTCTACCACGTCATTCCTCTGTGACCCTAGGAGTTACGTAAAACCTTGATCTTTATACTTTACCCATGCAATATGTATAATCTGGGACATATTTTTCATTGTCTGTGTACTTATACATCTACAGGTGGTCTGGAGACGATCAGAGACGTGAACCCACTGACCATCGGGACAGTATCGTTCACAGCTGATGACAGGATCAGCGTCAACCACACAAACGACTCACAGTGGGACCTGGTCATCACTGATGTCACACTGAATGACACAGGCGTGTATGAGTGTCAGACCACTGGTGCCCAGTCAAGACGTGTCATGGTGGAGCTGGTGGTGGAAGGTGAGAAATGAAATCTGTTGGCGATAGATTCTAGTGTCGATCCAAGGTGAGAAATGAAATCTGATGTTGTTAGATTCTACCCTTGAACCATGGTGAGAAATGAAATCTGATGGTCATGGGTTCTACTGTTGATCCAAGGTGAAAATGAAATCTGATGGCAATAGATTCTACTATTGATCCTAGGTGATAAACAAAATCTGGTGGCAATAGATTCTATCATTGATCCTTCTATCTGTTGATCCAAGGTGAGAAAAGAAATCTGATGGAGATAGATTCTACTGTTGATTCAAGATGAGAAATAAAATCAGACGGCAAAAAATTCTGCTGTTGATCCAAGGTGATACATGAAATTTGATGGCGATAGATTTTACTGTTGATCCAAGGTGAGAAATGAAATCTGATGGCAATAGTTTCTACTGTCGATGCAAGGTGAGAAATGACATGTGATGGTGTTAGATTCTACCACAGATCCGATGGTGATTGATTCTACATTGATCTAAGTGAGAAATGAAATCTGATCGTGATAGATTCTATTGTTGATCCAAGGTGATATATGAAATCTGATGGCCATAGATTCTACTATTGATCCTAGGTGAGAAATGAAATCTGACGGCAATACATTCTACTGTTGATACAAGGTGAGAAATGAAATCTGATGGTGTTAGATTCTACTGTTGGTCCAAGGTGAGAAATGAAATCTGATGGCGTTAGATTCTCACTGTTGATCCTAGGTGACAAACGAAATCTAATGGCAACGATTTACTGTTAAACCAAGATGGGAAATGAATTCTGATGGTGATGGATTCTGTTGTTGATCCAAGATGAGACATGACATATGATGCAACAGATTCTAGTTGTTTCCAAGCGTTAGAAATGAAATCTGATGGCAATAGATTCTAGTACTGATCCAAGGTGAGACATGAAATCTGAAGGCGATAGATTCTACTGTTGATCTAAGGTGATAAATGAAATCTGATGGCTATAGATTTTTTCTATTGATCCAACTGATGAGTGGGTACACCGATCTTCACATCTATTGTAGGTCTTCGTGTGGATAAAAAGTGATTTGGGAGTCACAAATTCTGATTCAGGCTCTCCATGGAATGGAGTCCTATTGTCTTGAATTTGTTCCCTCTGGACATTTTTTTTGTAATGATTGAATGCTTTGTTATTCTGGAGTGCATATAGGCATAACCCAACAAACGAATTTTTAAGTTTGGAGAGGGTGAATTTTCATGATAATAATAATAACAACAACAACAAAAACAATACTAATAATAAATAATATAAGAAAATATAATAATAATGATGATGATAATGATGACAATAATATTAATGATGATAATATAATAATAATGATAATAATCATGAAGCAGAGAAGATGAAGAAGATGATGATGATGATGATGATGATGATGATGATGATGATGATGATGATGATGATGATGATGATGATGATAATGATGATGATGAGGCTGCTCCTATTGCTCGTGTTGTTGATGATGATGATGACGACGACGACGACGAAGACGATGACGACGACGATGAGGAGGAGGAGGAGGATTATGATGATGACGACGAAAACGACGGCAGCGACGACGACGACGACAACGATAAACAAACGTATGAATAAGAGTAACTGCCTCTAAGGCTTTGTCTTAAATATTACAATCATGTAGTGTATGTGTGTGTGTGTGTGTGTGTGTGTGTGTGTGTGTGTGTGTGTGTGGTGTGTGTTTGTGTGTGTGTGTGTGTGTGTGTGTGTGTGTGTGTGTGTGTGTGTGTGTGTGTGTGTGTGTGTGTGTGTGTTTTCAGAACCAGACACCAACACAGTGGTCAAGACAGTGGGTCAGACGGCCACACTTACCTGCACTTTCACTGACCTTGGCGTGAAAACGGTAACATAGTCAACAATGACAGTTTTGGTTTTGCCAGAACACAATTCCTTTTGCACTACACATCCTTTGTCTGTCTGCTTCTTTGGATAGAGTGGTGGACTGAACGCCTGACATCAACTGTTCAGTTTTTGCCAACCTATGTCCATACATCCTAAACATGTAGGAACGCTAGAAAACGCTCTTTAACCCAGCTTATGGCTGGGGAAGATACAGCTGTGATGGAGAGAAGATGGATACAGCCTTTATGATGGTGGTGTAGAGAGAAGCTGAAGTCTTGAACATTTCACACCTCCGTGAACAGAGACAAGAGATGGACATCAATTTCGTGATACAGGATTTGAGGAAAGATAAGATTTTTACCACCTCAATCCTCTATGACCTTCAGGTTAGGGAAAGACCTTGATCTTTATATTTTACCCATTAACCTATAACCTGTACGATCTGGGATATCCTTTACATTGTCAGTATACTTATACATGTACAGGTGGTCTGGAGACGATCAGAGGACGGGAACCCACTGACCATCGGGACATTATCGTTCACAGCTGATGACAGGATCAGCATCAACCACACAAACGACTCACAGTGGGACTTGGTCATCACTGACGTCACATTGGATGACGCAGACCTGTACGAGTGTCAGACCACTAGTGAGGAGTCAAGGCGTGTCACGGTGGAGCTGGTGGTGGAAGGTGAGGAATGAAATCTGATGGTGATAGATTCTACTGCAGATCCAACTCATGTGTGGCTACACCGATCTTCAGCACCTGTTTAGGTCATCATGTGTGATAAAAGAGTGATGTTAGAGGCATATATTCTGTTGCAGGAACTGCATGGAATGGAGTCCTATGGTCCAGGGTTTTTTTCCACTCTGGACCTTTCTCTGTAATGATTGAATGCTTTGTTGTTCTGAGTGCATATAGGCATAACCCAACACAAAGAGTTTTCAAAGCTTGGAGTGGGTGTATTTTCATGATAATAATGATAGCAACAACAACAAAAACAAATAATAGTAATAATAGTAATCATAATAATGATAGTAATAATAAAAATTATAACAAATCATAATAACCTTGATAATGAGGAGGAGGAGGAGGATGCTGGTCCTGTCTGCTTCTGTTCATGGTGATGATGAGGAGGAGGAGGATGAGATGACGACGACGACGATAAAAAAAACGTATGGAAGATTAGTAACTGCCTATAAGGTTTTGTCTTAAATATTACAAACATGTAGTCTATGTGTATGTGTATATGTATTGTGTGACTGCGTATGTGTATGAGTGTGTGTGTGTGTGTGTGTATGTGTGTGTGTGTGTGTATGTGTGTGTGTGTATGTGTGTGTGTGTGTGTGTGTGTGTTGTGTGTGTGTGTGTGTGTGTGTGTGTGTGTGTGTGTGTGTGTGTGTGTGTGGTTTTCAGAGCCAACACCAACACAGTGGTCAAGACAGTGGGTCAGACAGCCACACTGACCTGCACTTTCGCTGACCTTGGCGTGAAAACGGTAACATAGTCAACAATGACAGTTTTGGTTTTGCCAGAACACAATTCCTTTTGCCCTACACATCCTTGTCTGTCTGCTTCTTTGGATAGAGTGGTGGACTGAACGCCTGACATCAACTGTTCAGTTTTTGCCAACCTATGTCCATACATCCTAAACATATAGAAACGCTAGAAAACGCTCTTTAACCAGCTTATAGCTGGGGAAGATACAGCTATGATGTGAGAAGATGGATACAGCCTTTATGATGGTGGTGTAGAGAGAAGCTGAAGTCTTGAACATTTCACACCTCAGTGACCAGAGACAAGAGATGGACATCAATTTCGTGATACAGGATTTGAGGAAAGATAAGACTTTACCACCTCACTCCTCTATGACCTTCGGGTTAGGGAAAGACCTTGATCTTTATATTTTACCCATTAACCTATAACCTATACGATCTGGGACAGCCTTTACATTGTCAGTATACTTATACATGTACAGGTGGTCTGGAGACGATCAGAGGACGTGAACCCACTGACCATCGGGACACTATCGTTCACAGCTGATGACAGGATCAGCGTCAACCACACAAACGACTCACAGTGGGACCTGGTCATCACTGACGTTACATTGGATGACGCAGACCTGTACGAGTGTCAGACCACTAGTGAGGAGTCAAGGCGTGTCACGGTGGAGCTGGTGGTGGAAGGTGAGAAATGAAATATGATGGTAATAGATTCTGCTGTTGATCCAAGGTGAGACATTAAATCTGATGGCAAAAGATTGTGTTGTCGGTCGATGGTGAAAAATAAAATCTGATGGTGATAAATTTTACAAAGTGAGAAATGAAATCAGATGGTTATAGATTCTACTGTTGATCCAAGGTGAGAAATGAAATCTGATGGTCATAGATTCTACTGTTGATCCAAGGTGAGAAATGAACTCTGATGGCAATAGATTCTACTGTTGATCCAAGGTGAGAAATGAAATCTGATGGTGATAGATTCTGCTGTTTATCCAAGGTGAAAAATGAAATCTGATGGTCATATATTCTACTGTTGATCCAAGGTGAGAAATGAACTCTGACGACAATAGATTTTACTGTTGATCCAAAGTGAGAAACGAAATCTGATGACTATAGATTCTATTATTGATCCAAGGTGAGAAGTGAAATCTGATGATGATAGATCCTATTATTGATCCAAGGTGAGAAATGAAATCTGATGACGATAGATTCTATTACGATCCAAGGTGAGAAGTGAAGTCTGACGGCTGTAGATTCTACTGTTAATCCAAGGTGAGAAATGAAATCTGATTGCCATAGATTCTACTGTTGATCCAAGATCTGAAAGGAAATTTGACGGCGATAGATTCTACTGTTCATCCAAGGAGAAAAAAAAATCTGATGGTAATAGATTCTACTCTTGATCCTAGGTGAGAAATGAAATCTGATGGTGATAGATACTACAGCAGATCCAACTCATGTGTTGCTACACTGGTCTTCACCACTCGTTATAGGTCATCATGTGGGATAAAAGAGTAATGTTAGAGGCATATATTCTGTTGCAGACACAGCATGGATTGGAGTCCTATGGTTCTGTGGTTTGTTCCCTCTGGAATTTTCTCTGTAATGATTGAATGCTTTGTTGTTCTGGTGTGCATATAGGCATAATCCAACGCAAAGAATTTTTAAAGCATGGAGAGGGTGTATTTTCATGATAATCATGATATCAACAACAACAACAATAATAGTAAGAATACTAATCATAACAATGATAGAAATAATAAAAATTATAACAATTAGTAATAACCTTGATAATAAGGAGGAGGAAGCTGCTCTTGCTGCTTCTTTTCATGGTGATGAGGAGGAGGAGGACGATAACGACGACAACGATAAAGAAACGTATGGAACATTAGTAACTGCCTATAAGGTTTTGTCTTAAATATTACAACCATGTAGTGTATGTGTATATGTAAGTGTGTGACTACCTGTGTGGTGTGTGTGGTGTGTGTGTGGTGTGTGTGTGTGTGTGTGTGTGTGTGTGTGTGTGTGTGTGTGTGTGTGTGTGTGTGTGTGTGTGTTTTCAGAACCAGTCACCAACACAGTGGTGAAGACAGTGGGTCAGACAGCCACACTGACCTGCACTTTCACTGACGTTGGCGTGAAAATGGTAACATAGTCTGCAATGACAGTATCCGTTTTGCCAGAACACAATTCCTTTTGCCCTACACATCCCTTGTCTGTCTGCTTATTTGGATATGGTGGTGGACTGAACGACTTATATCTCCAGTTCAGTCTTTGCCAACCTATGTCCATACATCCTAAACATATAGAAACGCTAGGAAACGCTCACTAACCCAGCTTATAGCTGGGGAAGATATAGCTGTGATAGTGAGAAGTTGGATACAACCTTTATGATGGTGGTGTAGAGAGAAGCTGAAGTCTTGAACATTTCACACCTCAGTGACCAGACACAAGAGATGGACATCAATTTCGTAATACAGGATTTGAGGAAAGATAAGACTTTTACCACCTCACTCATCTATGACCTTCGGGTTAGGGAAAGACCTTGATCTTTATATTTTACCCATTAACCTATAACCTATACGATCTGGGACAGCCTTTACATTGTCAGTATACTTATACATGTACAGGTGGTCTGGAGGCGATCAGAGGACGAGAACCCATTGACCATCGGGACATTATCGTTCACAGCTGATGACAGGATCAGCGTCAACCACACAAACGACTCACAGTGGGACCTGGTCATCACTGACGTCACACTTGATGACGCAGGCGTGTACGAGTGTCAGACCACTGGTGAGCAATCAAGACGCGTCTCGGTGGAGCTGGTGCTCCAAGGTGAGAAATAAAATCTTACGGCTATAGATTCTACTGTAGATCCAAGATGAGACATGAAATCTGATGGCGATAGATTCTGCTGTCGATCGAAGATGAAACATGAAATCTGATGGCGATAGGTTCTAGTGTTGATCCAAGATGAGACATAAAATCTGATGCGATAGATTCTACTGTAGATCCAAAGTGAGAAATGAAATCTGATGGTAATAGATACTACTGCAGATCCAACTCATGTGTGGCTACACTGGTCTTTAGCACCTGTTGTAGGTCATCATGTGGGATAAAAGAGTGATGTTAGAGGCATATATTCTGTTGCAGACACTGCATGGAATGGAGTCCTATGGTCCTGTGGTTTGTTCCCTCTGGGCCTTTCTCTGTAATGATTGAATGCTATGTTGTTCTGGTGTGCACATAGGCATAACCCAACACAAAGAATTTTTAAAGCATGGAGAGGGTGTATTTTCATGATAATAATGATAGCAACAACAACAACAATAATAGTAATAATAGTAATCATAATAATGATAGTAAAATAAACATTATAACAAATAGTAATAACCTTGATAATGAGGAGGAGGAGGAAGCTGCTCCTACTGCTGCTGTTGATGGTGATAATGAGGATGAGGAAGAGGAGGACCATGACGATGACGACGATGAATAAACGTATGGAACATCAGTAACTGCCTCTAAGGATTTGTCTTAAATATTGCAATGGTGTAGTGTATGTGTATGTGTATGTGTATGTGTATGTGTATGTGTATGTGTATGTGTATGTGTATGTGTATATGTATATGTATGTGTATGTGTATGTCTGCGTGTATGTATGTGAGTGTGTGTGTGTGTGTGTGTGTGTGTGTGTGTGTGTGTGTGTGTGTGTGTGTGTGTGTGTGTGTGTGTGTTTTCAGAGCCATACACCAACACAGTGGTCAAGACAGTGGGTCAGACAGCCACACTGACCTGCACTTTCACTGACCTTGGCGCGAAAACGGTAACATAGTCAACAATGACAGTTTTGGTTTTGCCAGAACACAATTCCTTTTGCCTTACACATCCTTTGTCTGTCTGCTTCTTTGGATAGAGTGGTGAACTGAACGCCTGACATCAACTGTTCAGTTTTTGCCAACCTATGTCCATACATCTTAAACATATAGAAACGCTAAAAAACGCTCTTTAACCAGCTTATAGCTGGGGAAGATATAGCTGTGATGGTGAGAAGATGGATACAGCCTTTATGATGGTGGTGTAAAGAGAAGCTGAAGTCTTGAACATTTCACACCTCAGTGACCAGAGACAAGAGATGGACATCAATTTCGTGATACAGGATTTGAGGAAAGATAAGACTTTTACCATCTCATTCCTCTATGACCTTCAGGTTAGGGAAAGACCTTGATCTTTATATTTTACCCATTAACCTATAACCTATACGATCTGTGATATCCTTTACATTGTCAGTATACTTATACATGTACAGGTGGTCTGGAGGCGATCAGAGGACGAGAACCCATTGACCATCGGAACATTATCGTTCACAGCTGATGACAGGATCAGCGTCAACCACACAAACGACTCACAGTGGGACCTGGTCATCACTGACGTCACACTTGATGACGCAGGCGTGTACGAGTGTCAGACCACTGGTGAGCAATCAAGACGCGTCTCGGTGGAGCTGGTGCTCCAAGGTGAGAAATAAAATCTTACGGCTATAGGTTCTAGTGTTGATCCAAGATGAGACATAAAATCTGATGCGATAGATTCTACTGTAGATCCAAAGTGAGAAATGAAATCTGATGGTAATAGATACTACTGCAGATCCAACTCATGTGTGGCCACACTGGTCTTTAGCACCTGTTGTAGGTCATCATGTGGGATAAAAGAGTGATGTTAGAGCCATATATTCTGTTGCAGACACTGCATGGAATGGAGTCCTATGGTCCTGTGGTTTGTTCCCTCTGGGCCTTTCTCTGTAATGATTGAATGCTTTGTTGTTCTGGTGTGCACATAGGCATAACACAACAAAAGAATTTTTAAAGCATGGAGAGGGTGTATTTTCATGATAATAATGATAGCAACAACAACAACAATAATAGTAATAATAGTAATCATAATAATGATAGTAAAATAAACATTATAACAAATAGTAATAACCTTGATAATGAGGAGGAGGAGGAGGCTGTTCCTACTGCTGCTGTTGATGGTGATAATGAGGATGAGGAAGAGGAGGACCATGACGATGACGACGATGAATAAACGTATGGAATATCAGTAACTGCATCTAAGGATTTGTCTTAAATATTGCAATGGTGTAGTGTATGTGTATGTGTATGTGTATGTGTATGTGTATGTGTATGTGTATGTGTATGTGTATATGTATATGTATGTGTATGTGTATGTCTGTGTGTATGTATGTGAGTGTGTGTATGTGTTTGGGCGTGTGTGTGTGTGTGTGTGTGTGTGTGTGTGTGTGTGTGTGTGTGTGTGTGTGTGTGTGTGTGTGTGTGTGTGTATGTGTGTGTGTGTGTGTGTGTGTGTTTTCAGAGCCAAACATAAACACAGTGGTCAAGACAGTGGGTCAGACAGCCACACTGACCTGCACTTTCACTGACCTTGGCGCGAAAACGGTAACATAGTCAACAATGACAGTTTTGGTTTTGCTAGAACACAATTCCTTTTGCCTTACACATCCCTTGTCTGTCTGCTTCTTTGGATAGCGTGGTGAACTGAACGCCTGACATCAACTGTTCAGTCTTTGCCAACCTATGTCCATACATCCTAAACATATAGAAACGCTAGAAAACGCTCTTTAACCCAGCTTATAGCTGGGGAAGATACAGTTGTGATGGTGAGAAGATGGATACAGCCTTTATGATGATGGTGTAGAGAGAAGCTGAAGTCTTGAACATTTCACACCTCAGTGACCAGAGACAAGAGATGGACATCAATTTCGTAATACAGGATTTGAGGAAAGATAAGACTTTTACCACCTCACTCCTCTATGACCTTCAGGTTAGGGAAAGACCTTGATCTTTATATTTTACCCATTAACCTGTAACCTATACGATCTGGGATATCCTTTACATTGTCAGTATACTTATACACCTACAGGTGGTCTGGAGACGATCAGAGGACGGGAACCGACTGACCATCGGGACACTATCGTTCATAGCTAATGACAGGATCAGCGTCAACCATACAAACGACTCACAGTGGGACCTGGTCATCACTGACGTCACATTGGATGACGCAGACCTGTACGAGTGTCAGACCACTAGTGAGGAGTCAAGGCGCGTCACGGTGGAGCTGGTGGTGGAAGGTGAGAAATGAAATATGATGGTAATAGATTCTGCTGTTGATCCAAGGTGAGACATTAAATCTGATGGCAAAAGATTGTGTTGTCGGTCGATGGTGAAAAATAAAATCTGATGGTGATAAATTTTACTGATGATCCAAAGTGAGAAATGAAATCTGATGGTTATAGATTCTACTGTTGATCCAAGGTGAGAAATGAAATCTGATGGTCATAGATTCTACTGTTGATCCAAGGTGAGAAATGAACTCTGATGGCAATAGATTCTACTGTTGATCCAAGGTGAGAAATGAAATCTGATGGCGATAGATTCTGCTGTTTATCCAAGGTGAAAAATGAAATCTGATGGTCATAGATTCTACTGTTGATCCAAGGTGAGAAATGAAGTCTGACGACAATAGATTTTACTGTTGATCCAAAGTGAGAAACGAAATCTGATGACGATAGATTCTATTATTGATCCAAGGTGATAAGTGAAATCTGATGACGATAGATTCTATTATCGATCCAAGGTGAAAAATGAAATCTGATGATGATAGATCCTATTATTGATCCAAGGTGAGAAATGAAATCTGATGACGATAGATTCTATTACGATCCAAGGTGAGAAGTGAAGTCTGACAGCTGTAGATTCTACTGTTAATCCAAGGTGAGAAATGAAATCTGATTGCCATAGATTCTACTGTTGATCCAAGATCTGAAAGGAAATTTGACGGCGATAGATTCTACTGTTCATCCAAGGAGAAAAACAAATCTGATGGTAATAGATTCTACTGTTGATCCTAGGTGAGAAATGATATCTGATGCTGATAGATACTACAGCAGATCCAACTCATGTGTGGCTACACCGGTCTTCACCACCTGTTGTAGGTCATCATGTGGGATAAAAGAGTAACGTTAGAGGCATATATTCTGTTGCAGACACAGCATGGATTGGAGTCCTATGGTTCTGTGGTTTGTTCCCTCTGGAATTTTCTCTGTAATGATTGAATGCTTTGTTGTTCTGGTGTGCATATAGGCATAATCCAACGCAAAGAATTTTTAAAGCATGGAGAGGGTGTATTTTCATGATAATCATGATAGCAACAACAACAACAATAATAGTAATAATAGTAATCATAATAATGATAGTAATAATAAAATTATAACAAATAGAAATAACCTTGATAATGAGGAGGAGGAGGAGGAAGCTGCTCTTGCTGCTTCTTTTCATGGTGATGATGAGGAGGAGGAGGAGGACGACGATAACGACGACGACGATAAAGAAACGTATGGAACATTAGTAACTGCCTACAAGGTTTTGTCTTAAATATTACAACCATGTAGTGTATGTGTATATGTAAGTATGTGACTACCTGTGTGTGTGTGTGTGTGTGTGTTGTGTGTGTGTGTGTGTGTGTGTGTGTGTGTGTGTGTGTGTGTGTGTGTGTGTGTGTGTGTGTGTGTGTGTGTGTGTTTTCAGAACCAGTCACCAACACAGTGGTGAAGACAGTGGGTCAGACAGCCACACTGACCTGCACTTTCACTGACGTCGGCGTGAAAACGGTAACATAGTCAGCAATGACAGTATCGGTTTTGCCAGAACACAATTCCTTTTGCCCTACACATCCCTTGTCTGTCTGCTTATTTGGATATGGTGGTGGACTGAACGACTTATATCTCCAGTTCAGTCTTTGCCAACCTATGTCCATACATCCTAAACATATAGAAACGCTAGGAAACGCTCATTAACCCAGCTTATAGCTGGGGAAGATATATCT
This sequence comes from Monoplex corrugatus, assembly GCA_030674185.1. Classification (NCBI taxonomy): domain Eukaryota; kingdom Metazoa; phylum Mollusca; class Gastropoda; order Littorinimorpha; family Ranellidae; genus Monoplex; species Monoplex corrugatus. The sequence continues at coordinate 54,800,208 of JAPXFY010000013.1, forward strand.
GTGATAGTGAGAAGTTGGATACAGCTTTATGATGGTGGTGTAGAGAGAAGCTGAAGTCTTGAACATTTCACACCTCAGTGACCAGAGACAAGAGATGGACATCAATTTCGTAATACAGGATTTGAGGAAAGATAAGACTTTTACCACCTCACTCCTCTATGACCTTCAGGTTAGGGAAAGACCTTGATCTTTATATTTTACCCATTAACCTATAACCTGTACGATCTGGGATATCCTTTACATTGTCAGTATACTTATACACCTACAGATGGTCTGGAGACGATCAGAGGACGGGAACCCACTGACCATCGGGACACTATCGTTCATAGCTAATGACAGGATCAGCGTCAACCATACAAACGACTCACAGTGGGACCTGGTCATCACTGACGTCACATTGGATGACGCAGACCTGTACGAGTGTCAGACCACGAGTGAGGAGTCAAGGCGCGTCACGGTGGAGCTGGTGGTGGAAGGTGAGAAATGAAATATGATGGTAATAGATTCTGCTGTTGATCCAAGGTGAGACATTAAATCTGATGGCAAAAGTTTGTGTTGTCGGTCGATGGTGAAAAATAAAATCTGATGGTGATAAATTTTACTGATGATCCAAAATGAGAAATGAAATCTGATGGTTATAGATTCCACTGTTGATCCAAGGTGAGACATTAAATCTGATGGCAAAAGATTGTGTTGTCGGTCGATGGTGAAAAATAAAATCTGATGGTGATAAATTTTACTGATGATCCAAAGTGAGAAATGAAATCTGATGGTTATAGATTCTACTGTTGATCCAAGGTGAGAAATGAAATCTGATGATCATAGATTCTACTGTTGATCCAAGGTGAGAAATGAACTCTGACGACAATAGATTTTACTGTTGATCCAAAGTGAGAAACGAAATCTGATGACGATAGATTCTATTATTGATCCAAGGTGAGAAGTGAAATCTGATGACGATAGATCCTATTATTGATCCAAGGTGAGAAATGAAATCTGATGACGATAGATTCTATTACGATCCAAGGTGAGAAGTGAAGTCTGACGGCTGTAGATTCTACTGTTAATCCAAGGTGAGAAATGAAATCTGATTGCCATAGATTCTACTGTTGATCCAAGATCTGAAAGGAAATTTGACGGCGATAGATTCTACTGTTCATCCAAGGAGAAAAACAAATCTGATGGTAATAGATTCTACTGTTGATCCTAGGTGAGAAATGAAATCTGATGCTGATAGATACTACAGCAGATCCAACTCATGTGTTGCTACACTGGTCTTCACCACCTGTTATAGATCATCATGTGGGATAAAAGAGTAATGTATATATTCTGTTGCAGACACAGCATGGATTGGAGTCCTATGGTTCTGTGGTTTGTTCCCTCTGGAATTTTCTCTCTAATGATTGAATGCTTTGTTGTTCTGGTGTGCATATAGGCATAATCCAACGCAAAGAATTTTTAAAGCATGGAGAGGGTGTATTTTCATGATAATCATGATATCAACAACAACAACAATAATAGTAAGAATACTAATCATAACAATGATAGTAATAATAAAAATTATAACAAATAGTAATAACCTTGATAATAAGGAGGAGGAGGAAGCTGCTCTTGCTGCTTCTTTTCATGGTGATGAGGAGGAGGAAGACGATAACGACGACGACGATAAAGAAACGTATGGAACATTAGTAACTGCCTATAAGGTTTTGTCTTAAATATTACAACCATGTAGTGTATGTGTATATGTAAGTGTGTGACTACCTGTGTGTGTGTATGTGTGTGTGTGTGTGTGTGTGTGTGTGTGTGTGTGTGTGTGTGTGTGTGTGTGTGTGTGTGTGTGTGTGTGTGTGTGTGTGTGTGGGTGTGTGTGTGCGTTTTCAGAACCAGTCACCAACACAGTGGTGAAGACAGTGGGTCAGACAGCCACACTGACCTGCACTTTCACTGACGTCGGCGTGAAAATGGTAACATAGTCTGCAATGACAGTATCGGTTTTGCCAGAACACAATTCCTTTTGCCCTACACATCCCTTGTCTGTCTGCTTATTTGGATATGGTGGTGGACTGAACGACTTATATCTCCAGTTCAGTCTTTGCCAACCTATGTCCATACATCCTAAACATATAGAAACGCTAGGAAACGCTCATTAACCCAGCTTATAGCTGGGGAAGATATAGCTGTGATAGTGAGAAGTTGGATACAACCTTTATGATGGTGGTGTAGAGAGAAGCTGAAGAGATGGACATCAATTTCGTAATACAGGATTTGAGGACAGATAAGACTTTTACCACCTCACTCCTCTATGACCTTCGGGTTAGGGAAAGACCTTGATCTTTATATTTTACCCATTAACCTATAACCTATACGATCTGGGACAGCCTTTACATTGTCAGTATACTTATACATGTACAGGTGGTCTGGAGGCGATCAGAGGACGAGAACCCATTGACCATCGGGACATTATCGTTCACAGCTGATGACAGGATCAGCGTCAACCACACAAACGACTCACAGTGGGACCTGGTCATCACTGACGTCACACTTGATGACGCAGGCGTGTACGAGTGTCAGACCACTGGTGAGCAATCAAGACGCGTCTCGGTGGAGCTGGTGCTCCAAGGTGAGAAATAAAATCTTACGGCTATAGATTCTACTGTAGATCCAAGATGAGACATGAAATCTGATGGCGATAGATTCTGCTGTCGATCGAAGATGAAACATGAAATCTGATGGCGATAGGTTCTAGTGTTGATCCAAGATGAGACATAAAATCTGATGCGATAGATTCTACTGTAGATCCAAAGTGAGAAATGAAATCTGTTGGTAATAGATACTACTGCAGATCCAACTCATGTGTGGCTACACTGGTCTTTAGCACCTGTTGTAGGTCATCATGTGGGATAAAAGAGTGATGTTAGAGCCATATATTCTGTTGCAGACACTGCATGGAATGGAGTCCTATGGTCCTGTGGTTTGTTCCCTCTGGGCCTTTCTCTGTAATGATTGAATGCTTTGTTGTTCTGGTGTGCACATAGGCATAACCCAACACAAAAGAATTTTTAAAGTATGGAGAGGGTGTATTTTCATGATAATAATGATAGCAACAACAACAACAATAATAGTAATAATAGTAATCGTAATAATGATAGTAAAATAAACATTATAACAAATAGTAATAACCTTGATAATGAGAGGAGGAGGAGGAGGAGGCTGTCTCCTACTGCTGCTGTTGATGGTGATAATGAGGATGAGGAAGAGGAGGACCATGACGATGACGACGATGAATAAACGTATGGAACATCAGTAACTGCCTCTAAGGATTTGTCTTAAATATTCAATGGTGTAGTGTATGTGTATGTGTATGTGTATGTGTATGTGTATGTGTATGTGTATGTGATGTGTATGTGTATGTGTATGTGTTGTATATGTATGTGTATGTGTTGTCTGTGTGTATGTATGTGTGTGTGTGTGTGTGTTGGGGTGTGTGTGTGTGTGTGTGTGTGGTGTGTGTGTGTGTGTGTGTGTGTGTGTGTTTTCAGAGCCATACACCAACCAGTGGTCAAGACAGTGGGTCAGACAGCCACACTGACCTGCACTTTCACTGACCTTGGCGCGAAAACGGTAACATAGTCAACAATGACAGTTTTGGTTTTGCTAGAACACAATTCCTTTTGCCTTACACATCCTTGTCTGTCTGCTTCTTTGGATAGAGTGGTGGAACTGAACGCCTGACATCAACTGTTCAGTCTTTGCCAACCTATGTCCATACATCCTAAACATATAGAAACGCTAGAAAAACGCTCTTTAACCAGCTTATAGCTGGGGAAGATATAGCTGTGATGGTGAGAAGATGGATACAGCCTTTATGATGGTGGTGTAAAGAGAAGCTGAAGTCTTGAACATTTCACACCTCAGTGACCAGAGACAAGAGATGGACATCAATTTCGTGATACAGGATTTGAGGAAAGATAAGACTTTTACCACCTCACTCCTCTATGACCTTCAGGTTAGGGAAAGACCTTGATCTTTATATTTTACCCATTAACCTATAACCTTTACGATCTGGGACACCCTTTACATTGTCAGTATACTTATACATGTACAGGTGGTCTGGAGACGATCAGAGTACATGAACCCACTGACCATCGGGACACTATCGTTCACAGCTGATGACAGGATCAGCGTCAACCACACAAACGACTCACAGTGGGACCTGGTCATCACTGACGTCACATTGGATGACGCAGATCTGTACGAGTGTCAGACCACTAGTGAGGAGTCAAGGCGTGTCACGTGGAGTGGTGGTGGAAGGTGAGAAATGAAATCTGATAGCGATAGATTCTCCTGTCGATCCAAGGTGAGAAATGAAATCTGATGGCAATAGATTCTACTGTCCATCCAAGGTGAGAAATGAAATCTTATGGCCATAGATTCTACTGTCGATCCAAGGTGAGAAATGAAATCTGATGGTGATAGATTCTACTGTTGATCCAAGGTGAGAAATGAAATCTGATGGCGATAGATTCTGCTGTTGATCTAAGGTGAGACATTAAATCTGATGGCAAAAGATTATGTTGTTGGTCTATGGTGAAAAATAAAATCTGATGGCGATAGATTCTACTGTCGATCCAAGGTGAGAAATGAAATCTTATGGCCATAGATTCTCCTGTCGGTCCAAGGTGAGAAATTACGTTTGATGGTGATAGATTCTACTGTTGATCCAAGGTGAGAAATGAAGTCTGATCGAGATAGATTCTTCTGTTGATCCAACTGATGAGGGGGTACGCCGATCTCCAGCGCCTGTTGCAGGTCTTCCTGTGAGATAAAGACTGATGATGGAGTCACATGTTCAGTTGCAGGATTAATGGGAATTCGAACTCACATCCTGCCAGTCGGTAGTGTGTTGCTTTGACCACTACACCACAGCGACTGGTTGAATCTGGAAGATTTTCTCAGAAAACTGTTGATGAAAGTGGGCACTCCGTTGAGGGCAGTTTGTTTGTTTGTTTGTTTGTTTGCTTGCTTGTTTGTTTGTTTGTTTGTTGGTTGGTTGGTTGGTTGGTTTGCTTGTTTGTTTGTTATCCTTCATGTTTGCAAGAATCACAAGAATCAGCAAGTATCTCTCTCTCTCTCTCTCTCTCTCTCTCTCTCTCTTTCTCTCTCTCTCTGTCTCTTTCTCTCTCTTTCTCTCTCTCTCTCTTTCTCTATTTATTTTGTTTGTTTGTTTGTTTGTCTGTTTGCTTGTTTGTTTGTTTGTTTGTTTGTTTGTTTGTTTGTTTGTTTGTTTGCATCCTTCATGTTTCCCGCGCTGACTTCACGGAGGAATTGAAAAGTGATATTGGGTTTTACTGCAACAGCACATTGGTATTCCAGATGATTTGGAGCTCTACAAAGGCAGTTCTGGCCTCGCCAATTTTTTCTCAACTTTTTAAAATTCATTTTAAGCAAGTAATATAAACACCAAATGCAAAACAACCAGCAAAACGCAATTGCAATAGCATCACACCGAAGTCAATTTTGAATTCGTTCAGAATATCCATATGTCTGAAATACATCTACAGGAAGCACAATCACCAGTTAAAGAAGAAAAAAACACAATATGAATAAAAACAACGACAACAACAACAAAAACAGTTTGTCAACAGAACATTAACAGGGCATGATATTACAAAATCAGACTCGATATCACACTCCATCACATACATTGACAGCATTTGTATTACAATATTAATAGACACAACCAAGCTTCGGTTGTTATTAACGGTAAGTATGGCAGCCAATTTGTCTTGAAAGTGTGCAGATTCAAATTCATTTTTGTTTGCATTATAGGCCTTGCCAACGTTTACTTTGACGTTTGCATCTGTGACGCTTTCCTTGTTAATGACACTTCCAGTTTCAGTTTCGGTTTCTGAAGATGACGTCTCCGCGCTCGGAACGAATTCCATATGCACTAACGTCACAGGTGCATTGTGTAGGGTGATCATGGCACAAGCCTGAAGTCTGCACATAAACCCATGAGCTGGCCAGGTCCTGAGGCCCTACCTAGACTATGTTTTATCTAGTCTATATTTTATACTGGTATTTTATCAGCTACCAGTACCACTGGAATGATCTTGGTTACATTAAATGACATGTGTATCTGTGTATCTTATATATACATATATATGTATATAAAGTAAACAAATAAAAATTTAAAACACAACACAACTAGCTATTATGTATAAACTCGTCTCACATGACATAATTCCCACCACCACCACCACCACCATGACCAGTCAATGCCCTAATGCTCAGCTATCTATCAACAAAGTGAAGACAAGATTTTCTTAACCATAGATAGGTATGTCAGTAAGTAAATAAGTAAGTGAGCAAATAAGTAAGTAGGAAAGTAAGTAAACAAGTAAGTAAGTATGTAGTTAAGCAAGTAAGTACACTTCCAAAGTTGGCAAAGGATTCCACCTATTGTTTTCAAGTGTGACTGTCACACAACTGGGATAGAAAAAAAAGAGCCCGGTATAATTTGATGTGGGGTCACTGACTACAGGCGTGTCACCGTCACTACAATAATAAAAGGTTGCACAGCGGGCTCTACTTCGTACATTTCCTGTCGTTAAGTCACTTTCAGAATGAAGCATTTAGAGTTGTCTCCCGCCTGCTGTGACAGGGTTCATTCCCCTGTGTAAATTGGCGATTACTTACTTCCCTTGTTGTAAGCGTGAATGGGACCTTATTTCGGAACATTATACA
>JAPXFY010000013.1:54811954-54819454 GCA_030674185.1 Monoplex corrugatus
ATAGTTAGTTTCGTTCGTTCGTTCGCTAGTTAGTTAGGTAGGTAGGTAGGTAGGTAGGTAGTTAGTTAGTTAGTTAGTTAGTTAGTTAGTTAGTTAGTTAGTTAGTTAGTTAGTTAGTTAGTTAGTTAGTGTAGTGAGTTGAGTTGAGTTGAGTTGAGTTGAGTTGAGTTGAGTTGAGTTGAGTTGAGTTGAGCTTGCTTTCTTGCTTGCTTGCTTGGTCGGTCGATCAGTCAGACAGTCAATCAGTCAGTCAGTCAATCGGTCGGTCAATTGGTTTGTCAGTCAGTCAGTCAGTCATTTGGTTGGTTTGGTTGTTGTTGGTTGGTTGGTTGGTTGGTTGGTTGGTTGGTTGGTTGGTTGGTTGGCTGGTTGGTTGGTTGGTTGGTTGGTCTGTCTGTTTGCTTGTCTTCTTGTTTTCGCAAAGCTGAGCAAAAAGCGCAGTGGCTTGGTGTCACAGAAAGATATAATACAATGAAAGAGAACTCTGCTTTCCTACGGTACATTAGCACGTGGGCCAACATACATCGCTACAATTGCCAATATGTTTATGTTAAAAAACACACTAATAAATGGGATAACTCTTGAGAGAGAGAGAGAGAGAGAGAGAGAGAGAGAGAGAGAGAGAAGGAGAGAGAGAGAGAAAAGAGGGACAGACAGAGAGACAAATAAGCAAACAGAAAGACAATGACAATGACAATGACAATGACAATGATGCTTTATTTTTCAACGGTAAAAGCTATTGGCTAGAAGCCATTTTTCAAACAAGACAGACAGAGAGAGAAAAGATAGAGAGAAAGAGAGAGAGGGGGGGGGGATTATGGTTCAGATGGTTTATTTCATATAATAGGCTATTGCCCCTCATGCTGCGGTACAGATGCATAATGAGTGCAAAAACTAAGCGCAGCAGGAAAAAAAATATCGAACTTGCGTACAGCATCATGAAGTTGATACACCACCTAAACTCAAATGCCCTGACAAAAAGATAAAGAAAAATTATGCACAACATCAAATACAGCTGATGACATCTATAGCGTAAATTTAAATAGCGAATAGGTATGGATACTAGGGCCGAATAAATTTCTCTCCAATATTTTAAGAGTGTGTGAAACAAAGCAAGAAATGCACTTCATCTTCATTTGGTCTTTACATAATGGACGTTATCAATTACTTAGAGAAAGGGGGAAGGGAGGAAGAGAGGGGAGAAATGAGAGAGAAAAAGAGGGGGGGGGGAATGATAGAGGGAGGGAGAGAAAGGGAAGGGAAAGAGGGAGAAAAAGATATTGAGAGAAAGATAGGAGAGAGAGAGAGGGAGAGACAGACAGACAGACAGACAGACAGAGACAGAGAGAGAGAGAGAAAAGAGAGAGAGAGAGAGAAAGAGAGAAAAACGTGAGAGAGAGAGAGAGAGAGCGACAGACAAGCAGAGAGGGAAAGAGACAGGGAGAGAGAGGGGAAGAGAAAGAGAGAGAGAGGGAAACAGAGAGAGAGAGAGAGAGATAAAAGAGGACTGTCAATAAACATCTATTATAAATAGGTTCAGTATGTGTGCTAGTACACTAATAATGGATACAGAGTCACGACATTTTTTTCTGAAATGTTTCTTCCTCAACATATCATCACATCAGGGGGTTATGGATTATGGATTTCGATGGACACAAGAGAGGCGGTCACAATGACAATGGCGCTGCCGTGTACCGCGAGTTAGGCAGGCAAATTTACTACCCCCTCCCCTCCCCTCCCTCCCTCCCCTCCCCCTCCCCCCCCCCCCCCCCCCCCCCCCGTCTTTGCCTCAGATTGGCATTTCTCCGTCCACATAGAACAGACATGGAGTCTACGGGGACGTCTCGATACGTCCCAGGTTCGATACGTCCAAGGGAGGTTCGATAGTCCAAGGGAGTTTCGATACGTCCCAAATTCGATAGGTCCCAGGTTCGATACGTCCCAGGTTCATAGGTCCCAGGTTCGATATGTCCCAGGATTGATACGTCCCAGGTTCGATAGGTTCCAGGTTCCATAGGTCCCAAATTCGACAGGTCCCAGGGTCGATACGTCCCAGGTTCGATAGGTCCCAGGTTCGACGTCCCAGGTTCGATTCGTCCCAAATTCGATAGGTCCCAGGTTCGATACGTTCGAGGTTCGATACGTCCCAGGTTCGATATGCCCCATGGTCGATACGTCCCAGGTTCCATAGGTCCCAGGTTCCATAGGTCCCAAATTCGATAGGTCCCAGGGTCGATACGTCCCAGGGTCGATAAATCCAAGGTTCGATGCGTCACACACACACACACACACACACACACACACACACACACACACACACACACACACACACACATACACACACACACACACACACGCACGCACACACACACACACACACACTGGTATGTCACTGGGTGCGAAGCCAGGGGAACACAGACTCGTGGAAACATTGTGTGGGAACATGGGCACATAGCGTGATTAGGCGTCACACGGCTGATGGTCAATGCTGAAAGATGAAGAACATGAGCATTCTGTCTATGTTCGCCTCTGTCTGTCTGCCTGTCTGTCTGTCTCTCTCTCTCTCTCTCTCTCTCTGTCTGTCTGTCTCTCTCACTCTCTCTCTCTCTGTCTGTCTCTCTCTGTCTCTCGCTCTGTCTGTCTGTCTCTCTGTCTCTCTGTCTCCCTGTCTCTCTCTCTCTCTCTCTCTCTCTCCTCTGTCTCTCTGTCTCTCTTTCTCTCTCTCTCTCTCTCTCTCTCTCTCTCTCTCTCTCTCTCTTTCACACATGTGCGCACGCACGCTCGACGCTCGTGCGATAAAAACACACAGAAAAGATACCTTTTGTACCTGGGACGTATCGAACCTGGGACGTATCAAACCTGGGATGTATCGAGACATGTCCGAGTCTGTGAACCGGGATGGAGAATGGGGTGATCAGTTTGGTTGTCTCGTGTTCTGTTGCCATTTGTTTTGCTTTTGTGATCAGCATAATTTTCTGAAACTCGTCTGTCTTGTACCACATTGTATGCTTAGAGAAGAAGGGAGAAGAGTGGCAGAATGGTTCAGACGTTCGCCTGCCAATAACTAAACTCGAGGTTCTAGGGTTCGCTCCCCGTAGAGGCCTCGACTTTTCTCCTCAGTTTGACCGGAAAATCCATCTGAACGTCTAGTCCTTCGGAAGGGGACAAAAAACGAGTCAGACCCGTGTGCCTTCTAGCTGCACACGCTTAAGACCCCACGGCAGTTGAAAATCGTGAAAAGCAGGGCATTGCCCGGCTGCCTTGGTTTAAAACATTGGAGAGATACGTTGATTTCCCAGGTCCCACCCCTTGAAGACCAATTAGCCTTCTTGCCTTTCTGAGGTCTTTGTTGAAAAAGAAAGTGAATATGAATATGAATTTGAAGCGAGTGAGAGGAGATAGGCGCCGCCCTCGTGGTGCAGGACACGGGAAAAGTTAAATTCTCTGCCATCTCACTCCCCTACGACCCCTGGATTATGGAACTATCTATGTTGGACATCAGGACAGGGCCAGCTTATGGGTTTATGCGCAGGCTTAAGGCATGTGCCGTGATCATTATGGATCTTCTCCATCATATGGCACCTGTGAAGTTAATGCATATGGAATTCATTCCGAGCGAGGAGACGTCTTCTTGAGAAAGTGAAATTGAAAAATTTAAATATGTTTAGATATATTGCTGTTTATATTTTTTTGTTTAACTAAGATGTAACAAACAAGCATTCATTGTAATATATACATCTGTTGAAAAATAGGGAATGTATAAAGATACAGATAAATTCATACTTTCACAAAAAAAAAAAAAAATGCACGAACGTATATATGAATCAATAATGAAAGAAGAAAAAGATGGGTTTTTTTTAAATAGACATCGTTGGAGAGAAAAAAACAGCATACGGTATCACTAGAATTTGAAGGCCATTGCATTTCGATATTGTTCGTCTTGTTAGTTGTTTTGTTTTTTTGACTGTGTGTTTGTGAATGTGTGTGTATTGTGTGTGTGTGTGTGTGTGTGTGTGTGTGTGTGTGTGTGTGTGTGTGTGTGTGTGTGTGTGTGTGTGTGTGTGTGTGTGTGTGTGTGTGTGTGTGTGTGTGTGTTCGTGCGGCGTGCGTGCGTGTGTCTCACAACTTCACTGGCTCCCTGTATCAAAGCGCATACAGTACAAACTAGACACCATGTGCTACAAAAGCCTCAATAACGCAGCCCCCGATTACCTGTCAAGCCTACTTGAGATCTATGTTCCCTCACGTACCCTTCGCTCTGCCTCCGATCCTCTGACTTTTCGCTTTCCACGCACTAAGCTCAATACCTATGGTCCACGAGCCTTCTCTGTTTCTGGTCCACTCTCCTGGAACAAACTTCCTCTCTCAGTCCGTCAGCAACCTACTTTTGCCTCCTTCAAGTCCGCTCTCAAAACTCACCTTTTCTCCTCTGCATAAAATCCTAACCTCACTCAACCCCCCTCTGCAGCCTGTCTCCGCTCGGAGGGGAATCACTTTGTTTTAATATATAATTGTATATGATGTGCTCTCTGTGGTTTTCCATTGGTTTTATTCTTGCTTTTATTGCTTTTATTCTTTTCTCCCCATTTGTGGCCATGCATGTGTGTGTGTGTGTGTGTGTGTGTGTGTGTGTGTGTGTGTGTGTGTGTGTGTGTGTGTGTGTGTATGTGCATGTGTGTGCGTGCGTGCGTGTGTGCGTGTGTGTCTTTTCGGCGCTTGGATTTGATTTTGTCGAGATTTGCGCTATATAAATATTGTAATTATTATGTATGCATGTGCGTACGTATGTATGTATGTATGTATGTATGTATGTATGTATGTATGTATGTATGTATGTATGTATGTATGTATGTATACGCTTAGATTTATGTATGTATGTATGTATGTATCCATGTATACGCTCAGCTTAGATTTATGTATGTAAGTATGTAAGCATGTATGTATGCATGTATACGCTCATATGTATGTAGGTATGTGTGCATGTATACGCTCAGCGCTTAGATTTGATTTTATCAAGATTTTGCGCTATATAAATAAAATATATTATTATTATTATGTGTGTGTGTGTGTGTTTGTGTGTGTGTGAGTGTGTGCGTGTGTATGTGTGTGTGCGTGTGTGCGTGCAGGTGTGTGTGTGTGTGTGCGTGTGTCTATGTATATGTATGTGCTATGTATATATATGTATATATATATATATGTATATATACATATATATATATATAGCACATATATATACAAGGTTATCTGGGAAAAGGGACTAAGTGCATTTAAAACGAATACTCAAAACCAGGGAATTGGATATCTTCTTATGGAGTGAGTTACTGTCACAGTGCCTATGGTGCAGATGACTAAATTCATCAACAATAAAAAGTATTCCCCTTGAAAAAATGACCGCACCCCAACCACCATCACTATTTTTTTTTTCAATCAGGCCTTTTTAAGGTTCATAATTATCATGTCCCCTGCCGCATGGCGTTGGCGATTATGGCCCTCCATACGAATCTATCTGTTGTCGCTGCAAGTACATCTCCCACCCTCTCTATCTTCATCCACTCCGTAAGTCCGTTCAATATTTTCTCCCTGGATCCACCTGATGCTCTTTTCCCTCCAGCTTTCCTGTTGTGACTAGGTGCTCTAATTTCTCTTGCTTCATAAAATGTCCTATAAATATTGCTTGTCTTTTCCAGATCTTTTTCATTAATGTTCTTTTTGTGTTTGCTTCTTTCAAGACCGTGCCATTTGTTTTCATTGCTGTCCGTGGAACTCTTTAACTTTCTTCTTAGAACCACATTTCAGCTGCCTCATTCTTGCTCTGACTTTGCGTGTTTACCATCCACGCTTCACATCCGTACAACAGTATCGGCTCTATATAAAACTGAAGAACTTTCTTCTTGTTGTTTATTCATAGGCATTTGTTGGTAAGAATGCTTTTCATCTTCTTGAATGCTGCTTTAGCTTGACCGATCTGCTGGCTATTTCTAATGCGCATCTGCCATCTGGTGAGATAACTGTTCCCGGATATTCAAACATTAATTTCTCTCAGTGTTGTGTCGTTTGCTGTTATTTTATATGAGACGATTTCTTGTTTGTTTTACTGTTTACCATAACTTCAGTCTTAGAGCTATTTAGCTCCAGGCCTATATTTCTGCTTTCCATTTCTATTATATTCTTCTATCTATTTAGCTCCAGGCCTATATTTCTGCTTTCCATTTCTATTATATTCTTCTATCTATTTAGCTCCAGGCCTATATTTCTGCTTTCCATTTCTATTATATTCTTCTATCTATTTAGCTCCAGGCCTACATTTCTGCTTTCCATTTCTATTATATTCTTCTATCTATTTAGCTCCAGGCCTACATTTCTGCGTTCCATTTCTATTATATTCTTCTAGCTATTTAGCTCCAGCCCTATATTTCTCAGGGGGGCCTGTAGTCGAGTGGTTAGAGCGCTCGTCTGCGGTGCGGAAGGTCGGTGGTTCGAATCCGCTAAACGCTGGTTCGATTTTTCCGGCCTGAAAACTCCCTCTGTCCACCCAGCAGTGAATGGGTACCTGACTTCGGTCGGGGGAGGTTAATAAAAAAAAATAAAAAAATAAAAAAAAAAGGCGGCGAAAGGAGAGGGATGGGCTCCGCCTTTCATAATGCCGTGCCCTAGACACGGTGAATCTTTAACAGTTCACCGCCCCTACGGCCATATTGACCATGGGACCTTTAACCTTTTAACCTTAACCTATATTTCTGCTTTCCATTTCTATTATATTCTTCTATCTATTTAGCTCCAGGCCTATATTTCTGCTTTCCATTTCTATTATATTCTTCTATCTATTTAGCTCCAGCCCTATATTTCTGTTTTCCATTTCTATTATGTTAACAAGATTTTGTGGGGTTTTTTAATTGTCTGCAATTAAAACGGTGTCGTCTGCGTAACGAAGATTGTTTTACGTTAGCAATGGAAACTGAAACGATAAACGACATTCGTTACGCAGATGACACCGTGCTAATTGCAGAAAATGAAAGGGACTTAAAAACCTTGTGAATCCAAGAGAAATAGAAAGCAAAAGTAAATGGTTGGAGCTTAAATAGCAAGAAGACTGAAGTCATGGTAAACATTAAAAAACATGAAATCCTCTCATGCAAAAATAAAAGCAAATGGCATAAATTTGAGACAGGTTGATAAGTTTAAATATCTAGGAACGGTCATCTCACCAGACGGCAGATGCGCATCACAAATAGCCAGCAGAATCGGCCAAGCTTAAACAACATTCAAGAAGATGAAAAGCGTTCTACCAACAAATGCGTATCAATTAACATTAGGAAGAGAGTTCTTGAATATTATATAGAACCGATAATGTTACACGGTTGTGAGGCGTGGACAGTCAACACGCAAAGCCAGAACAAGATTGAGGCAGCCGACATGAGGTTTCTAAGAAGAATGTTGAGTTCCATGGACAACGACAAAAAAAACAAAAAACAAAAAACGAGACAGTCTTGATGGAGGCAA
>JAPXFY010000013.1:54824454-54831954 GCA_030674185.1 Monoplex corrugatus
CTGTTCGTGTTGGCAATGGAAGTCATCTTGAAAGCTGCAATGAAGAGTTCAGGTCCAGTGAATCTGGGAGATGGATACCAGATGCCTCCTCTGAAAGCTTTCATGGATGACACAACAGTCTTGTCCACGGATGAGGAAGAGACACACCAAATCTTAAAGCAGCTGGATGAGCTGGTGGCCTCTTCAAGAATGAGGTTCAAACCTAAGAAATCCCGAAGTCTCTCACTGCGAAAAGGAAAAGTGGCAGATTCAGTCAAATTCATGGTAGCCAACCAAGCCATCCCCACTGTCACAGAAGAGCCAGTAAAAAGTCTCGGAAGATGGTATGATGACTCCCTGAAAGACACACAAAGGGGATGTGAAACCAAGCAAACAGCAGAAGAAGGCCTGAAGAAAATAGATAACTGCGGACTGCCAAGCAAATACAAAGTCTGGTGTCTACAGTTCATGCTGATACCAAAGCTGCTGTGGCCACTGCTAATCTATGACATTTGCACCAGCACAGTCGAAGCAATAGAAGCCAAAATCAACAAATACACAAGAAAATGGCTCGGTGTCCCACCTGGTCTCACTGATGTTGCATTCTACTGTCGTCAAGCAATGCTGAAGCTACCTCTGAAATCCATAGTGGAGGAATACAAAGTTGGAAAAGCAAGACTGTTGAGCATGCTGGAGGAATCGGAGGACAATATCGTGAGAGCAGTTCATCCAAAGCTGAGAACTGGCAGAAAGTGGAAAGTCCAAGAGGCTGTAAACAATGCCAAGAGAAACCTCAGCATCAAAGAAATAATTGGACACACGCAAACCAACAGACAGGGACTGGGAGCAACAAAAATGCAGTGGTGGTCCAAAGCCAAAGGGAAGGAAAAAAGAGACATGATCATACAGGAGTTGAAGGAAGAAGAAGATGTCAAAAGAGTGCAGAAGGCAGTCCAGCAAGGTCAACAGGGGCAATGGACAACATGGGACAGTGCACTCCAAAGAAGTCTCAGCTGGAACGATATGTGGCACATGGCTCCTCTAAGGATAAGCTTCCTCCTCAGATCTGTATATGACCTGCTCCCCTCGAATGCAAACTTAGTGAAATGGGGGAAAGCAGACGACCCAGCATGTCCGCTCTGTCAGAAGAAACAAACAGTGGAACATGTCCTAAGCTCTTGCAAAGTAGCGCTAGCCCAAGGAAGGTATACATGGAGGCACAACCAAGTTCTGAAAGTGATCACAGATGTGGTTAGCGAAAAAACCATGACCCCAAACGCACCAATTGCTATGACAACGTTCTACAAAGCAGGAGGGAAACAGGTCTGGCCCGAAAGTGCTATGACAACCAGCACATTGCCAAAGGGTCTTCTGGATGGAGCAGTCGACTGGGAGTGTACAGCAGACCTCCCAGAGTGGAGAAATTACCCAGATGTCATCAGCAAGACAGGCATGAGACCAGACATCGCTCTCCACTCTGACTCCTCGAAACAAGTGATTCTGATAGAACTCACTGTGCCATACGAAAGCAGAATGGAAGAAGCACATATCTACAAGACCGAAAAATACGCCGGTCTTGCCAGCACCCTGAAGAAAGCAGGTCTGCGGGTCAAAATCTTCGCCATAGAGGTCGGGGCAAGAGGGTTTGTGGGCACCTCCGCTTATGATCTCATGAAACAATTCGCCATTTCTGGGAAGAAGAGGACTAGAGCCCTTAAAGCGATGGCAGAGGCAGCAGAAAGGAGCTCAAGCTGGATCTGGGCAAGGAGGAACGAAAAAAGTGAACTTCATAAGGATTAAATTCCCTACAGATGATGTGTGCCCCGTTAGCACATTGGTAAAACCGCGTACCGCAGTTCTGAAGCGCAGAATCGCCCAGGTTCGATCCCCGGCGTGGGAAAAAAAAAAAAAAAAAAAAAAAATAGACAACAGCAGAAGGGCATCCAGGAGTCATGACCTGGATGTGGCCCGGCCCCCCGAGAGTGTAAGGAATTCAGGGCCGAAACACTTGTCTAAAGGGGGTTACTTCTCTGAAGACCTTCTGTTGTCTAGCTCTCCCTAGAGTTTCTTTCTACTACTCCTGCCACTACCACCCCTACTACTACTATTGCTGCTACTACTACTGCTGCTGCTACTACTACTACTGCTACTCCTACTACTACTGCTGCTACTACTACTACTGCTACTACTGCTACTGCTACTACTGTTACTACTGCTACTACTACTACTACTACTACTGCTACTACTACCACTACTACTACTAATAATAATGATAATAATAATAATAATAATAATAATAATAACAACAACAGTAAAAACAATAATGATAATAATAATGATGATGATGAATGATGATGAATGATGATGAATGATGATGAATGATGATGATGAATGATGATGAATGATGATGATGAATGATGGATGATGATGAATGATGAATGGATGGATGATGATGAATGATGGATGGATGATGGATGGATGGATGATGGATGGATGATGGATGGATGATGGATGGATGATGGATGGATGATGGATGGATGATGAGGATGGATGATGGATGATGGATGGATGATGAGGATGGATGATGGATGATGGATGGATGATGGATGGATGATGCATGATGGATGATGGATGATGGATGATGGATGATGATGATAAGATACTAAATGTGATATAATTACAATGGTAATAATAACGAGAAGGAGACGACGAGTTAATCTGTGTTGCATGGCGCTTGTCTCCAAAGTTAACTGGACTCACTCTACATCTCACACTTACAAGACACGTACTACCTATATGATCATCGTTCTTCTTTTACATTGCAGCGGCCCCACGAATTGTAGGAGGAGACGAAAAAGTTTCCAAGACCATGGGAGAGGATGTGACGTTGACCTGTCACATGACCGGATATCCCATGCCCGCCATTTTTTGGACGACACCTGACGGTCATTTGCTGCATTCCGATTCCCGCTCAGACGAAAGGGTACGCTATCTGCTATATTTCTTTTAAGTAAAGCAAATATAGATAGATTGTCATCGCCTCAAGGGAGGGAAAGGAAGAGTTCTTTCCCTTGCAATTGTAAAAACGAACAACACAGCGAAGAAAACTAAGACAAAATGGACATTTCACACGACGAAATAAACTGAACGTCTGATCTAAAATACAAAACGAATCAGCCAGGTAATAGATGGCTGACTGGTTGCAGCGCATATGGATGTCCGAGTGTAATGAATTTTTCTTGAAGAAATTCTATAACATCTTAAATTCTAAATTCATTCCAGACATCCTGGGTTATTTATTACAATCATTATTATCATTATTATCAGATTATTATCATTATTATTATAATTTTTATAGTTGTTGTTGTTGATGTTGTTATCATTATTGTTGTCGTTGTTGTTATCATTATTATTACTACTATTATCATTATTATTAATTTTGTTATTATTATTACTATTATTATCATTATTATCATTTTATTATCATTATCATTATTATTGTTATCATTATTATTTATATTATGGTGATGGTGGTGATGATGGTAGTGATGATGATGATGAGACGACGACGACGACGACGACGACGACTAGTAGTAATAGTAGTAGTTGTAGTAGTAGTAGTACTAAATATACTACTATTACTACTACTGCTGTTGCTGCAGCTGCTGCTGCTGCTGCTGCTGTTGTTGCTTTGCCAGCATGGTTGACAATGCAGGAAGCTGGTGGACGGGGTGCGGGAGTCAACGGGTCAAACAAGAATGATAAGAATAACAAGAATGAGGTTCCGGGTTAAGACTGAAGTAGACACTTAAGATCTTGAGTCTGTGCTCCTCTTACGTACAAAAGCCAAGTCAGCCCACTGAAAAAGATCAAATCATCACTGTCAAGATTCGAACCCGCTACAACTAGACTAGAAGCCCACCACGCTATCCACCGTGCGATGCGCAGACTTGTATAAAACGTGCAGGAGCCACCATGGGGTTCGAATCGTCACCATTGAGTGCGAATCGCCACAATGGAGTGCGAATCGTCACCGTCCGGCATTATCAATACAGCGTACTTAACCAGCTGAGTTAATGAGGTGTCTGATGGGAGAAATTATGTAAATGAAAGTAAATTATGATTGTTCGTGCTGTCTGATGGTAGAAATTATGTAAATGAAAGTTAACTGATATTTGCTATTATTCATGTTTAAAGGCCAGACAACGGCTCAGAGCCACTTCAAGGTTTATAACCATTTCAGACACAACGCACACACCACAGACACACACACACACACAGACGCGCGCGCGCACACAAACACACACACACGCACGCACGCACGCACGCACGCACGCACGCACACACGCACACACACACACACACTCTCTCTGTCTGTCTGTCTGTCTCTCTCTCTCTCTCTAATCCTTGGGTAATAAATCTGGCTTTGTCCATGCATAGTTTTCTGGTACCCAGACCACAATCAAAGGTTCATTCAATCGCTATTGTGATTCCGTTTTACAGTCCCTCAACACAGATTAACACATCGACGACCCTGGAAAAAAGAAAACCTGAAAAAAGAATATTAAGGAGATATATCATTATATTCACGCACACCACCAAAGGAACGACCCTAGTGTTGACCTTTCCACCCAATGTATCATCTGGGACATTAACAAATTGAATATGAATGCATAAACATAACTGAGCACACAAATATACGCATAGAAACTGCCCTGTAAAATTAATGATTGCCATGTTTCCTTAGAACTAAAAATTCACTTAATTCATGTACCCTAGAGCTAAAAATCCACTTAATAGATGTACTCTAGAACTAAAAGTCCACTTGATACATGTACTCTAGAGCTAAAAGTCCACTTGATACATGTACCCTAGAGCTAAAAGTCCACTTGATACATGTACCCTAGAGCTAAAAGTCCACTTGATACATGTACCCTAGAGCTAAAAGTCACTTGATACATGTATCCTAGAGCTAAAAGTCCACTTAATAGATGTACTCTAGAACTAAACGTCCACTTAATACATGTACCCTAGAGCTAAAAGTCCACTTGATACATGTACCCTAGAGCTAAAAGTCCACTTAATAGATGTACTCTAGAACTAAACGTCCACTTAATACATGTACCCTAGAGCTAAAAGTCCACTTGATACATGCACTCTAGAGCTAAAAGTCCACTTGATACATGTACCCTAGAGCTAAAGGTCCACTTGATATATGTACTCTAGAGCTAAAAGCCCACTTAATACATGTACCCTATAGCTTAAAGTCCACTTGATACATGTACTCTAGAGCTAAAAGCCCACTTAATACATGTACCCTAGAGCTAAAAGTCCACTTGATACATGTACCCAACTATCAATCCTAAGAGAAAGAAAGAATGTAAGGTGTTATGGAATACAAAGACGAATGGACCAACAAGGCTTTAAATAAGAAAGAAATTGACCGTCATCATCATCATCATCATCATCATCATCATCATCATCATCATCATCACCATCATCATCATTATCATCATCATCATCATCATCATCATGTGCCATGCTGCCTGGCATTGGCGATCATGGCCCTCCGTACGAATCTTTCCCTTGTCGCTGCAAGTACATCTCCCACCCTGTCTATCTTCGTCTGCTCCGCAAATCTGTCCACTATTTTTTCCTTGGGTCTACCTGGTGCTTTTTTTTCCTCCAGCTTTCCTGTTGTGTGCCTCATCATCATCATCATGTGTCTTGCCACATGGCTTTGGCGATCATGGTCCTCCATATGCATCTATCCCTTTTCGCTACAAGCACATCTTCCACCTTCTCTGTTCTCAGCCACACTGCAAGTCCGTCCAATATTTTCTCCCTGGGTCTTCGTGGTGTTCTCTTTCTCTCCAGCTTTCCAGTTGTGACCAGGTGCTCTAATTCCCCTTTCTTCATAAAGTGGCCCATAAATGTTGCTTTTTTTTCCCCTAATCTTCCTTATCAATGATCTTCTTTTGTCTGCTTCCGTCAAGATTGTCTCGTTTGTTTTCTTTGCTGTCCATGCAACTCTGAACATTCTTCCTAGAAACCACATTTCGCCTGCCTCAATTTGTTGTGACTAGGTGCTCTAATTTCTCTTGCCCTATCAAATGTCCTGTAATTGTTGCTAAAGGAAGCGATCACAGAAAGCGAACGAGCAGGAGAGGAAAAAATGGAGTGACAGAAAAGACGGAATTTCTAGAACAAAATTTCCAGGAGGGGATAGAATCCTCACAGGGGAATAGAATGAAATAAAAGAAAACAGACTACAATTAGAGATGTGAGTGGCAAGGGCAAACAGGATGCCAGACTGGACAAACAATCGAGCAAAGACGGAAGAGAAAAAAGAGTGTTCTTGTCTGATATTTTGTATTGAAATGAAAATAGTATTAGTAATTCATCACCATTCAGAGAGCACTCCGGTGTACAAATACCACTCCCCTGTCGATTCTGTGCAATGATAATATAAAGAAAATGATACAGATCATTACTGACATAAATGTGACACATACACGTGCGCGCCCATACAGACACAGACACACATAGACACACAGGCACACACACACACCACACACACACACACACACACACACACACACACACACACACACACACAAACACGCACGCGCGCACACACATACATACACACAGGCATGTACACATAGACAAAGACAGATACACGCCACACACAGGCACACACACGCGCACACATATGCTCTCTCACACACACACATACACACACACACGCACACACACACACTATACACACACACATGCACACACACACACACACACACAACACACACACACACACACACACACACACACACACACACACACACACACACACACACACAAAAAGAAGAACACAAGACCACAACAAATACCGCAGCCATAATAACAACACAATACACAACCAAAGTACAACATTTCCTCAACATATATTGATTTGTTCATTAAACAATCGATCCATTTTCCCCTCAAGCTTTCCTATTGTTTTAGGATGTCTGCATGCACACTGTTTTGCTCACACTGCGTAGGCGGTATGTTGCTGCATAGTCTGCATAGTCCGTCTTCGGTAGGTTTGTATACCGGGTGTTTTCATGTCTCCACAAATCACCAGACATAAGCATAACTTATAGGATCTTTAACGTAATTGACTGGTGTTCTGTGTGCGCATACGCACGGTCAGGGGTTTAGGCATTGGCAGGTTTGCACACTATGTTGACCTGTAAGATCAGAAAAGAATTTATCCACCTTTTACCTGACCACTAATGAAAGTCCACTTAACAATGTACCCTAGAGCTAAAAGTCCACTCAATACATGTACCTTAGAGCTAAAAGTCCACTCAATACATGTACCCTAGAACTATAAGTCCACTTAATACATGTACCCTAGAGCAAAAAGTCCACTTAATACATGCACCTTAGAGCTAAAAGTCCACTCAATACATGTACCCTAGAGCTAAAAGTCCACTTAATACATGTACCTAGAGCTGAAATTCCATTTAATACATG
>JAPXFY010000013.1:54839454-54844454 GCA_030674185.1 Monoplex corrugatus
CTCTCTCTCTCTCTCTCTCTCTCTCTCTCGTGTTGATTGTTAATCTTACATGATATGCTACATGATTGTTTCATTCTACTTAAAAGCATACCTTCAGTAGGGGCCATGGCCTTTCTTGAATAAAAATTCTGAAGTCTGAGGTCTGAAGTCTCTCTCTCTCTCTCTCTCTCTCATCTCTCTCTCTCTCTCTCTCTCTCTCTCTCTCTCTCTCTCTGCCTCTCTCTGTCTCTCTCTCTGTCTCTGTCTCTCTGTCTCTCTCTGTCTCTCTCTGTCTCTCTCTGTCTCAGTCTCTCTGTCTCTGTCTCTGTTTGTCTCTGTCTCTCTGTCTCTGTCTGTCTGTCTGTCTGTCTGTCTGTCTCTCTCTCTCTCTCTCTCTCTCTCTCTCTCTCTCTCTCTCTCTCTCTCTCAAAGATCTGAGTTTCCTTTGTGTAATTTCAGACAAAGTGACCGAAAAGTTGAGCCTATTGTGTTTTGTAAAATAAACTTCATTTTTGTCGGATATTAACTGTTTCAATTTATTTGTTTTATGTCTTCAGACTAGACTGTTAGTCCTATCGAACTGGACTGTTAGTTCTATCGAACAAAGTCTTTTTTGTTTGTGTTTTTATTTATTTGCTTGCTTTTGTTTGTTTGTTTGTTTTGTTTGTTTGTTTGTTTGTTTGTTTTTTTGCTTGCTTGTTTGCTTGCTTTTCTCTTGTTTGTTTTGTTTGTTTGTTCGTTTGTTTCTTTACCGCTTAACAATGTAAGGGAAACAAACCTGCTTTGTCTCTCTTGGCGCTGAGGGCATGAACCTGTAGTTGCTTTTCTTGAAAATGCGGCTCAAAGCTTCTTTTTTTTTTTTTTTTTTTTTTTTTTTGTCATTACATTGCAGTAATTGCAACATTGACGATTGCGATTAATATACACAGTGTAGGATGGACTGACTGATCAGATCGCCATTTTGATTGTCACCCTTGATTTCCGTTTCCTATTGCTTTACGTTGCCTTACGCCCGGTATGTGTACAGTGTGGCGCAATGAGTTTTTGACAATGGAGATTGTTCAAGAGGGGGTTCATGGCACTCGTATAATCCCATATGTGCTTCACCCAAAGCTGCTGGCAATTATCTGGAGACTCCCAGAGCCTGCACAAAACCCTATGTAGAGCTGGATAAGGGTCAGTTCTTCTGGTCTTCTTCTTTTGTCTTCCTTTTTTTTGTTTTTCTTTTGTTTTGTTTCGCTTTGTATTTTAGACAGAACAGTTTATTCTGTGGAGTAAAAGGTCAGTGATGTCTATCTCTGTCTCTGTCTCTGTCTCTGTCTGTGGTTGTGGTGCTGTTGCTGCAGATGATGATGATGATGATGATGATGATGATGATGATGATGATGATGATGATGATGATGATGATGATGATGATGAATTTCTTAACGCATTACTCAGGTTATCGGAAATAACCATCAGAATCGGCCAAGCCAAAACAGCATTCAAGAAAATGAAAAGCATTCTTACCAACAAATGCCTGTCAATTAACATCAGGAAGAGACTTCTTGAATGTTACATAGAACCGATAATGTTATACGGTTGTGAGGCGTGGACAGTCAACAAGCAAAGCAAGAACAAGATTGAGGCAGCCGAGATGTGGTTTCTAAGAAGAACGTTGAGAGTTCCATGGACAGCAAAGAGAACAAACGAGACAAGTCTTGATGGAGGCAGACACAAGAAGATCATTCATAAGGAAGATTAGGAAAAGACAGGCAACATTAAGAGGCCATTTTATGAGGAAAGGGGAATTAGAACACCTGGTCACAACCGGAAAGCTGGAGGGAAAGAGAGCACCAAGTAGACTCAGGGAGAAAATATTGGACGGACTTGCAGGGTGGCTGAAGATAAAGAGGGTTGAAGAGGCGCTCGAGGCAACGCCGTGTGGTAAGACACTTGATGATGATAATGAATACTCAGGTTTGCTGGACGTCTTAATAATGCCTTGCACTCAAAATCACATGGCGTTGGTCCAGTCTCAATCTGCGACATAAAAATTGACCAGTTTACCACCACCTTCATGCTTATCGTGTCAGCGGTTCATAGGTCCCCTTTCCTTCCCCATTTCGAGACTTCAACAACACACTGGCTTTTGCGCAGGCTCAAGGACCCTGCCAGGAGCTGCTGGCAGGTTTGAGTGGAGCAAATATGGAATTATCCAATTGTTATGTAAATCTTTCTAGAACAAACTCCATTGTTTAAACTAAACGCAACGGCAGCTCAAAACTATAAGTCTCAACCATATCAATCCATAGCGCTCAATATCATCATTAACCCTTTGACTTCCGCACCCTATCTACCAACTGAATTTAAATTACACCTTTGACTCCCTCACCCTATCCACTAGCTTCCTGCAGGAAGCTGATGGATAGGGCGAGGGAATCAAGGGTTGAGTTTTTGCTTTGCTGGCATGGTTCACAATGCAGGGTACTGGTGGAGAATGTGCGGGAGTCAAAGGGTTAATGATATTAGTCCCACAACAGTGTCACAGACCAGCCTGCTAGACTTGCTATCATCATCATCATCATCATCAAGTGCCTTGCCGCATGGTGTTGGCGATCATGGTCCTCCATGTGCATCTATCCCTGTTGCCGCAAGCACATCTTCCACCCTCTCCATCTCCAGCCTCCCAGCAAGTCTGTCCAACATTTTCTCCCTGGGTCTACCTGGTGCTCTCTTTCCCTCCAACTTTCCTGTTGTGACCAAGTGCTCTAATTCCCCTTTCCTCATAAAATGACCTATAAATGTTGCCTGTTTTTGCCTAATCTTCCTTATCAATGATTTTCATCAAGACTGCCTCGTTTGTTTTCTTTGCAGTCCATGGAACTCTCAACATTCTTCCTAGAAATCACATCTCGGCTGCCTCAGTGTTGTTCTGGTACCTATCATCCTCCAAATTAATTAACTTACATGTACAGTTTCCAGTCGCCGTGGTGTAGTGGTTAGCGCAACGGACTACCGACTGGAAGGTTGTGGGTTCGAATCCCCATCAGTCCCTTCAAAAATCAGTGTGGGATTTTTCGGCTCTAACCGGCTCCTACCCAGAGTTGGACGTGCTATGGGCTCATTGGGAAGACTGGGATCACACAGTCGAGTCTCATCCACTTGACGGATGTGTCATTGGGGGTGTTGCTCAAATCTTCTGACCAGCACCGCAGGTGTCTGTTTCTCTCGGGCCTGGATAACGCCAGGGTATATTATGATAGTAAGCGTAGAGAACAGCCCTGCCACGCAGTCTCAATCCTAGGTGGAACTCCATAGCATCATGATTATCATCCTCATCGACATCATCATCATCGCGTTATAAAAACTGTTCCAGCTTCTGTGGCCATTAAAGATGGCGTAGAATATGGAACGAAAAAAATGTGAGCACAAAGGTAACCTTCCTGAGTGCAATGATCCTAAAAGAATAAAAAAAATTAATTTATATGTACAGTTAGTTGGCCAAAACTATTTATTTGTCATATTGTCGGTTAAAGTCCTGTTCGTGTGTTATTTCCGTGTGTGTATCTGATTTCTTATTTCAACTTGCTCTTTGATGATCGTTACTCCATAATGCGATTCCGTTTGCCTAGAGTGATTAGAGATATGTCACTATTGCAGGTTTGGCCCCAACATTACAGTAATTGCTCCAGTGTAGAGTGTGTGTTCTTTTACAGAGTCCTGAGTGAGCGGGCTGATAGTGTTTCTATAGTGTTTGTAACAATTACAGATGTCAATATTTTACCGCCTGTCTCTATTGTGCCCTCAGGTGTCCTGCCTAGTGGGGGGCTTTGATGGGTGTGTTGTGGAATCACGATGGTGCCAGTCGTTGGCGGTGTATCGTATGGAGGACGGTGATAAAAACACTGAATGATTGATGGACAGGGTTGTTAGTGAGAGGATTGGTTGGGAATGTGGGAGAACGGGTCGGAGGCTGAGGCTTTGTCGGACGCTTTGTCCGGGGATTGTGTTATGGTTTTGTGATACTGGCTATAAACATGACGTTCTTCTTATGGTTCAGTCTCCTTAAGCGTTCGTGTAGGTGGCGAAGTGGTTACATAACAAAGTACTGATTCTAAGCTGATGGGTTTGAATCCTGATCAGTTTTTAAAAAAAAGAAAAATAGTAAATTTTTTCAGCACCAATTCGCTCCTACTAAGCGTATGCGTGTCCTCTAGGTTCGTTATGAAGACTGGGACCACGTGGGCGAGTCTCGTTCACTTTATGGATGTGTCATTCACATGTAACCAAGATTATTCCAGTGTAGGCTGATAAGATACCAGCATAAAATACAGACTGGGTAAAACTTAGTCTAGGTAGGGCCTCAGGACATCGCCAGCTCATGGGTTTATGTGCAGGCTTAAGGCCTCTGTCATGATCACCATACACATGGCACCTGCGCCGTTTGTGCGTATGGAATTCGTTCCAAGTGCGGAGACGTTATCTTGAGAAATTGAAACTGAAACAGAAACATTCAGAAGGTGGCTCAAACTTCTTGGCCAACTCTGCAGACCACTGTATTTTTTTTTTTTAGAACTGGTTGATGCTGAAATATATTATGATAGTGAAGAGAGTTGTCTGAATCTCAGGCAGTCTTAATCGTAGATGGTACTCCATGGCATCATAGTCTTAAGCCGTTTCATCATAAAATAATTAATCATCTTTTTCTAGGATCATTGCACTCAGAGAGATTACCATTGTGCTCAATTTTCTTTCTTTTTGTCTGTCATTCTGTCTGTCTGTCTGTCTGTCTTTCTTTCTTTCGTTTTTTTTTTCTTTCTTTCTTTCTTTCTTTCTTTATTCGTCTGTCTACTCATCTGGTTATTCATTCATTGATTTGTTTTTTGTTTGTTTGTTTGTTTGTTTGTTTATTTGTTTGTTTGTTTGTTTGTTTATTTATTTGTTTGTTTGTTTGTTTGTTTGTTTGTTTATTCATTTATTGTCACTGTCTATGCCACAAATGAATAACCAGATGAATAGATAGACGAAGAAAGAAAAAA
>JAPXFY010000013.1:54861954-54871954 GCA_030674185.1 Monoplex corrugatus
GCTTTTAACCATGTCAATATGTTAATGTGTCAGATAACATACATTGATAGTGTATACATTGTTGGTCAGATAACATCCATTAAAAGTAACAGTGTAAATAAATCATTATTTGGTCAGATAACATCCATTAATACAGTGTATACATTGTTGGTCAGATAACATACATTACCCATTTATGCCCACTGTCCCATATATGGGACGCTCTGTATTATTGGTCATACAAGTCTAACTGAGCCAAATGCAGTTACCAGTCTGCACTGTCAAGTCAAGGGAGGCTTCATGTGCCCAGATTTCAGATGTTTGTTGGATTAGCCTCTCTTCCTTTTTTCCAGAAAAGCAGCCGTTTGCAAATTTGAGTGTGACTGGTGACAGCATGGCAAGCAAGAAAAGGTAAGTGCACAGATTTTTTGGTAATCATTTTTTTTATATCAAACAAAGAACAAAATATGGAGATTATGATGTTATGTAAATATGTTTTTAAGGGATTATTCATAAAATGCTTTCACTTGCACCCGTGAATTGTTGAAGTACTTGTCCCATATATGGGACAGTGGGCACGAGAGGGATGAGGTTTTTTATGCATACAAAGAAGGAATTTGTTTTTCTATTCTTTCTCTGTATTGTGTGTGTGTGTGTGTGTGTGTGTGTGTGTGTGTGTGTGTGCGCGCGCGCGCGCACATGTTGTATGTGTGTGTGTGTGTGTGTGTGTGTGTGTGTGTGTGTTGTGTGTGTGTGTGTGTACTTATACAGACGTCGTACACATAAATATGTACATTCGTTATGCTGTTTTTTTTTCAGAGTGTGCCCTCTTCGAGCTCCACGACAAGAAAGAGGAAGTCTAAGGCTGCGCCTACTGGATCTGGCGTACACCCATTGCAAAGCAAAGGGGCCAAGGGCATCAAGAAAGCAGACAAAGTAAACATGTAGATCTGTCAAAACGACAGAAAGACCGTTTTACTAGGAATCTGGAAGAAGCCGACCCAACAAGGATGCCAACCTCTCCATTTGAGTTGTTTGAGCTGTTTTTTGATGATGAGGTTTTGGAAATGATAGCAGACTTCAGCAAAACATATGCACGTTCAAAGGGCAACATGAAATTTTCAACTTCTGCAGAGCTTCGCACATTTGTTGCCATGTTACTGCTTTCAGGTTACAGCCCAATTCCACGAAGGAGAATGTACTGGTCTACTGATGAGGATGTCACAAAATGGATGTCGTGCCCAGAAACAATTTCAAGGAGCTCATGCGTTATCTGCATTTGAAAAACAATGCAACATTGGATGCTGATGACAGGATGTCTAAAGTAAGGCCTCTTCTGTCCATTTTGAATGAAAGGTTTCTGGCCTATTTCAGAGCAAACAAAACACAAAACCTCAGCATCGATGAATCGATGGTGCCCTACTATGGCAGGCATGGCGCTAAACAGTTTATTCGTGGCAAACCAATTCGGTTTGGTTTCAAAATGTGGTTGCTGACCACTTCTTTGAGCTATGTCATTCATTCGAGCCCTATCAAGGAGCCAAAGGAAGAGTAGCAGAGTACCCAGGTGTTGGCATGGGAGGATCAGTAGTTCTTGATCTTGTCTCTGAGCTGCAGGAGGAAGAGGGATGCTCTTTTCATCTTACTTTTGGCAATCTTTTCACATGTCTGAAACTGTTGGATCGGCTTTCTGAAAAGAACATCGCATGCACAGGAACCATTCGAGGAAACCGCCTTGAAGACTGTCCACTGAGAGATGTGAAGGAGATGCAGAAGACGGCAAGAGGTATGTTTGATTATTCCACAGACACCAAGTCAGGAATCATTGTGGTGCGATGGAATGACAACAACATTGTGAATGTTGCTTCCAACAAGCAAAGAGGTGGTCAAGGTCAGAGTCCAGACAAGTCCAGCTGCCGCAGCCCTTCCTGATCCACCACTACAACCAAACGATGGGCGGGGTGGACCGCACTGATCAGAACGTGGATAAGTACCGGGTTGCCATACGCTCCAAGAAGTGGTGGTGGGCCATCTTTTCGTACTGCCTGGACGTCTGCATCCAACAGGCCTGGCATCTGTACAGATCAAATGACGTAGCCAAAAACAACCCTTTGGATCTTCTTGCCATCCGTAAAAGAGTTGCAAGAGTCTACCTTGCACAGGTTTCTCCAGCAACACCTGGTCGTCCAAGAGGCTTTGTGCCTGTGGACAAGCGTGTTCCAGTTGAGGTCAGGTTTGACCATCTTGACCACCTGGTGGAGCCATGGCCAACACAGCTGAGGTGCGGTGCGTGTGGTTTGAAAACCAAGCATCGGTGCTCAAAGTGCAAGGTCGGTGTTCATGACTGAAGCTTCAAGGTGCATCACACCAAATGACATTGCCTGTAGTGTTAGCTTTGGTGAACCCAAGTCTCCAGCTTTCTGTTTTGAAGACTTTTTGAAGATTTCCACTTTCACTTCTTTTTTAGAATTTAATTTCTTTTACATTTTTTCTTCAGTTGCCCAAAGCAAACATTGCTCAGAATTATATGGTGTGGCTGTTTCATGTTATATTGGGTGATTTTATGTCAATCAAAAATCAGAACATCCCTTACTTTCGTTGTGAATTCTGAAAAATATTCAAAACCCATTTCCCTCATTTTTTTCAGAATTTAGAAAACTTTGCTCAGAATTATGTTGTATGACTTTTCATGTTATATTCAATGCTTTTATGTCAATAAAACATGAGAACAATCCTCACTTTTGTTGTCGAGTGAATTGTGAGAAAAGACCGAAAACCCCTACCCTCTCGTGCCCACTGTCCCATATATGGGACGGGCGTATTCTGTCTTGTAAGTCACAAAATTCTAAGTTTTGCTCAAAATAACTATACAATATGTTTATCACTGACCAAAAGCTACCCAGACAAACAACTTTCGCTTGAAAAAAATATTTGGGCATAAATGGGTTAATACAGTGTATACATTGTTGGTCAGATAACATACATCAATACAATGTATACATTGTTGGTCAGATAACATACATTAATACAGTGTATACATTCTTGGTCAGATAACATATATCAATACAGTGTATACATTGCCGGTCAAATAACATCCATTAATACAGTGTATACATTGTTTGGTCAGATAGCACACATCAATACAGTGTATACATTGTTGGTCAGATAGCACACACTAGTACAGTGTATACATTGTTGGTCAGATAACATACACTAGTACAGTGTATACATTGTCGGTCAGATAACAGGTAGAAAGAAACTCTAGGGAGAGCTAGACAACAGAAGGTCTTCAGAGAAGTAACCCCCTTTAGACAAGTGTTTCGGCCCTGAATTCCTTACACTCTCCTGGGGCCGGGCCACATCCAGGTCATGACTCCTGGATGCCCTTCTGCTGTTATCTATTTTTTTTTTTTTTTTTCCCACGCCGGGGAGCGAACCTGGGCGATTCTGCGCTTCAGAACTGCGGTACGCGGTTTTACCAATGTGCTAACGGGGCATACATCATCTGTAGGGAATTTAGTCCTTATGAAGTTCACTTTTGGTTCCTCCTTGCCCAGATCCAGCTTGAGCTCCTTTCTGCTGCCTCTGCCATCGCTTTAAGGGCTCTAGTCCTCTTCTTCCCAGAAATGGCGAGTTGTTTCATGAGATCATAAGCGGAGGTGCCCACAAACCCTCTTGCCCCGACCTCTATGGCGAAGATTTTGACCCGCAGACCTGCTTTCTTCAGGGTGCTGGCAAGACCGGCGTATTTTTCGGTCTTGTAGATATGTGCTTCTTCCATTCTGCTTTCGTATGGCACAGTGAGTTCTATCAGAATCACTTGTTTCGAGGAGTCAGAGTGGAGAGCGATGTCTGGTCTCATGCCTGTCTTGCTGATGACATCTGGGTAATTTCTCCACTCTGGGAGGTCTGCTGTACACTCCCAGTCGACTGCTCCATCCAGAAGACCCTTTGGCAATGTGCTGGTTGTCGTAGCACTTTCGGGCCAGACCTGTTTCCCTCCTGCTTTGTAGAACGTTGTCATAGCAATTGGTGCGTTTGGGGTCATGGTTTTTTCGCTAACCACATCTGTGATCACTTTCAGAACTTGGTTGTGCCTCACATACACTAGTACAGTGTATACATTGTTGGTCAGATAACATACATCAATACAGTGTATACATTGTTGGTCAGATAACATACATCAATACAGTGTATACATTGTTGGTCAGATAACATACATCAATACAGTGTATACATTGTTGGTCAGATAACATACATTAATACAGTGTATACATTGTTGGTCAGATAGCACACATCAATACAGTGTATACATTGTTGGTCAGATAGCACACATTAATACAGTGTATACATTGTTGGTCAGATAACATCCATTAATACAGTGTATACATTGTTGGTCAGATAACATACATTAATACAGTGTATACATTGTTGGTCAGATAACATCCATTAATACAGTGTATACATTGTTGGTCAGATAACATACATCAATACAGTGTAAACATTGTCGGTCAGATAACATACATCAATACAATGTATACATTGTTGGTCAGATAACATCCATTAATACAGTGTATACATTGTCGGTCAGATAACATCCATTAATACAGTGTATACATTGCCGGTCAGATAACATACATTAATGCAGTGTATACATTGTTTGGTCAGATAGCACACATCAATACAGTGTATACATTGTTGGTCAGATAACATACATTAATACAGTGTATACATTGTTTGGTCAGATAGCACACATCAATACAGTGTATACATTGTTGGTCAGATAACATACATTAATACAGTGTATACATTGTTTGGTCAGATAGCACACATCAATACAGTGTATACATTGTTGGTCAGATAACATACATTAATACAGTGTATACATTGTTTGGTCAGATAACATCCATTAATACAGTGTATACATTGCTGGTCAGATAACATGCATTAATACAGTGTATACATTGTTGGTTAGATAACATACATTAATACAGTGTATGCATTGTTGGTTAGATAACATACACTAGTACAGTGTATACATTGCCGGTCAGATAACATACATTAATACAGTGTATACATTGTCGGTCAGATAACATACATTAATACAGTGTATACATTGTTGGTTAGATAACATACACTAGTACAGTGTACACATTGTTGGTCAGATAACATACATTAATACAGTGTATACATACTTTGTCAGATAGCACACATCAATACAGTGTAAACATTGTTGGTTAGATAACATACATTAATACAGTGTACACATTGTTGGTTAGATAACATACACTAGTATAGTGTACACATTGTTGGTCAGATAACATACATTAATACAGTGTATACATTGTTGGTCAGATAACATACATCAATACAGTGTAAACATTGTTGGTCAGATAACATACATTAATACAGTGAATATATATACAACCTAAAAAACAAACAAACGTGTGTATGCGTGCATGCTTGCATGTCTTATACATGGATGCACAACACTATATGTATATACACACAGCTATAAATCATTCATGTATGGCGTTATTCCCCTAACTCACTTGGAGTCATGGCTCATTACACGCAATCAAAACTCCTTATTGGAGCACAGAGAACCCAAATCTCTCAGGTGATCTGACCACACTCCACCATACTGTTGCACAGTTTACACACAGCTTTTGGTGATTGTTCATGCGGTGTATTTTCCTGTTTCCATAAGGTCTGCATACAGTTTGGGTGATTGTTCATGCTGGGTATTTTCCTGTTTCCATAAGGTCTATATACCGCCCTGGTGATTGTTTATGCTGTATATTTTCCTGTTTCCATAAGATCTACATACAGTTTAGGTGATTGTTCATGCTGGGTATTTTACTGTTTCCATAAGGTCTACATACAGTTTGGGTGATTGTTCATGCTGGGTATTTTCCTGTTTCCATAAGGTCTACATACAGTTTGGGTGATTGTTCATGCTGGGTATTTTCCTGTTTCCATAAGGTCTATATACGGTTTAGGTGATTGTTCATGCTGGATATTTTCCTGTTTCCATAAGGTCTACATACAGTTTGGGTGATTGTTCATGCTGGGTATTTTCCTGTTTCCATAAGGTCTACATACAGTTTAGGTGATTGTTCATGCTGGGTATTTTACTGTTTCCATAAGGTCTACATACAGTTTTAGGTGATTGTTCATACTGTGTATTTTCCTGTTTCCATAAGGTCTACATACAGCTTTGGTGATTGTTCATGCTGGGTATTTTCCTGTTTCCATAAGGTCTACATACAGTTTAGGTGATTGTTCATGCTGGGTATTTTACTGTTTCCATAAGGTCTACATACAGTTTGGTGATTGTTCATGCTGGGTATTTTCCTGTTTCCATAAGGTCTACATACAGTTTAGGTGATTGTTCATGCTGGGAATTTTACTGTTTCCATAAGGTCTACATACAGATTGGGTGATCATCCATGCTGGGTATTTTCCTGTTTCCATAAGGTCTATATACAGTTTTTGGTGATTGTTCATGCTGGGTATTTTCCTGTTTCCATAAGGTCTATATACGGTTTAGGTGATTGTTCATGCTGGATATTTTCCTGTTTCCATAAGGTCTATATACAGTTTTGGTGATTGTTCATGCTGGATATTTTCCTGTTTCCATAAGGTCTACATACAGTTTTGGTGATTGTTCATGCTGGAATTTTCCTGTTTCCATAAGGTCTAATAATGGTTTTGGTGATTGTTCATGCTGGGTATTTTCCTGTTTCCATAAGGTCTATAACAGTTTTGGTGATTGTTCATGCTGGGTATTTTCCTGTTTCCTTAAGTCTACATACATTTTTGGTGATTGTTTGGGTATTTTCCTGTTTCCATAAGTCTACATACAGCTTTGGTGATTGTCATTTGGTATATTCCTGCTTCCATAAGGTCTCCATACAGCTTTGGTGATTGTTCATTCTGGATATATTCCTGCTTCCATAAGGTCTACATACAGTTTGGTGATTGTTCATCTGGTATTTCCTGTTCCATAAGGTCTACATACAGCTTTGATGATTGGTCATGCTGGGTATTTTCCTGTTTCCATAAGGTCTACATACAGTCTTGGTGATTGTTCATGCTGGGTATTTTCCTGTTTCCATAAGGTCTACATACAGTCTTGGTGATTGTTCATGCTGGGTATTTTCCTTATTTCCATTAGCCAACCGGGCTACATGCTGACATATCTTTATACACCTTTTGACTCCCGCACTCTATACGCCAACAGCAAAAACTTAACCCTTCGACTCCTTCACCCTATCTGCAGGAAGCTGGTGGATAGGGTGAAGGAGTCAAACTGTTCAGTTTTTGTTTTTGTTTTATTGTTTTTGTTTTGTTTGTTTTGGGTTTTTTGTTTTATTTTGTTTTATTTTGTTTAGTTTTGTCTTGTTTTGCTTTGTTTTGTTTTGCTAGCATGATTGACAACGCAGGATGCTGATGCGGGAGTAGTAGGGTGAACATGTGTATTTGATATTCTGCATGTGTGTATATATACAAAGTGAGGTTTCGGCACTAGCAGATCAGCACGCATGTTGACCTGTGAGATAGGAAAATTCTGCTGCCTGTTCCCACCAGGCAAAGTGTCGTAGGGAGTTGAACACAGGACCTGCTGACTGAAAGTGTGGCGTTTACCCACTTCATAACTGCACTCTTTAATTTTGCTTTGTTGTTGGTGGTGGTGATGGTAGTAGTGGTGGTGGTGGTGATGGTGGTGGTGATGGTGGTGATGGTGGTGGTGGTGGTAGTTTTATTTGTTTGTTTGTTTGTTTGTTTGTTTGTTTGTTTGTTTGTGTAGGTTTGAAAGAGGCCTTTAACATTATGTTAAATATTTGTGTTGGTGAACAGAGAGAGGGTGACAAGTTAGGTCAAGGGTCACACATCTAAACAGAATGTGTGTGTGTGTGTGTGTGTGTGTGTGTTGTGTGTGTGTGTGTGTGTGTGTGTGTGTGTGTGTGTGTGTGTGTGAGTCTGTGTCTGTGTGTACGTGTGTACGTGTGTGTGTGTGTGTGTGTGTGTATGTGTGTGTGTGTGTGTGTGTGTGTATGTGTGTGTGTATGTGTGTGTGTGTGTATGTGTGTGTGTGTGTGTGTGTGTGTATGTGTGTGTGTGTGTGTGTGTGTGTTTGCATGGGCGTGCACAAAGGCATTGTTTGCACATTAGTCACCATCAACATCACTCTAATCATCATCGTCATCACATTTATCGTCGTCCGTGTTGGAGTGAGGTGTTTCAAGAGGGAAAAGTAACAGTCGAGCAATTCCGCGTTTGGTGTTTCTTTAACCCTTTAATTCCTGCACCCTATCTACCAGCTGCAAAACCTTAACCCTTTTAGCTCCCTCACCCTATTCACTTATATTGTTTGGCTCTACTGCGATTTTTCATGTTCACGTTTACTATGATTCCTGATACTTATTTTCATTTCATATTTTGTCAGTGTCTGCTTTTACTTGGTTTGGTTTGTTGTTGTTGTTGTTGTTGTTGTTGCTGCTGCTGCTGCTGCTGCTGTTACTGTTGCTGTTGTTATTGTTGTTGTTTTATGTTCTGTTTTTGTAAAATGCAATGAGCATGCCTTGAGACAGACCGTTCGCCCTATATTTATCAGTGAAATTATTATCATAAATTTTAACAGGACGAAAACCAGTAACACCGAATGACAGATCATCAAGTGACGTAAACCTTCACCCTGGCAACCGCGGCCAAATCGCTCATCAGGAGGCGGTCCTACCAAACTCTGACCCACGCTTCCAGTTCCATGTTTCCTGAGACAACAACGACATCATCTGCAACACTCCCTTACGTCCAAGACCCCCTTCACGCCTCCGCCACCCTCACCTACTCCCAGCCAAGGAAGACCCGCTCCAAGAAGAGGAAGTCTGGTGACCCCAGCAGAACCTCACCAAGAACTCTTCCAAGCGACCTTATCTGGGACAGAGCTCCCCCAGCGGCTCCAGCGACTTACGAAGAACCCATAAGCATGTCGTCGCTGTCGCCGACGGAGAAGAAGGTGGTGGAGGCCTTCCACGAAGCCGGGCGTCGTCGTCGTGTGAAGGAGGAGTTCTCCCATTTCTGCTCGGAGACCAGCTTCACGGCGATGGTGCGTATCTACAACGCTCGGTCCTGGGCACGACGTATAGGCTGGATTCTGGTGGTGCTGGGCATGTTCTCCTGGCTCTTTGTTCAGGTTAGTCCTGGTCCTTGTGTGATCGTTCAGGTTAGTCCTGGTCCTTGTGTGATCGTTCAGGTTAGTCCTGGTCCTTGTGTGATCGTTCAGGTTAGTCTTGGTCCTTGTGTGATCGTTCAGGTTAGTCCTGGTCCTTGTGTCATCGTTCAGGTTAGTCCTGGTCCTTGTGTGATCGTTCAGGCTAGTCCTGGTCCTTGTGTGATCGTTCAGGCTAGTCCTGGTCCTTGTGTCATCGTTCAGGTTAGTCCTGGCCTTTGTGTGATCGTTCAGGTTAATCCTGGCCCTTGTGTGATTGTTCAGGTTGGTCCTGGTCCTTGTCATTTTTTGTTCTTTTTTTATTGTTCAGGTTAGTCCTGGTCCTTGTCCTTTTTTATTCTCTTGACTGGTTGTTCAGGTTATTCTTGGTCCTTATCTTTATTCATTCTCTTGACTGATTGTTCAGGGGTTAGTTCTGTCTTTGTCGTTTTTTATTCTCTTGACTGGTTGTTCAGTTTAGTCCTGGACCTTATCCTTTAAATTCAGGTTAGTCCTGGTCCTTGTCCTTTTTTATCTTGGCTGATAGTTCAGGTTATCCTGGTCCTTGTCCTTTCAATTCAGATTAGTCCTAGTCACTGTCATTGTCCTTTTTTTATTATCTTTTCTGATTGATCCGGTTAGTCCTGGTCCTTGTCCTTTAAATTCAAGTCAGTCCTGGTCCTTGTCCTTTTCGTTCTCTTCTTTTTTTTTAATTGATCGATTGATTGATTGAGTGAGTGAGTGAGTGAGTGAGTGAGTGAGTGAGTGAGCGAGTGAGTGAGTGAGTGAGTGAGTGAATGAGTGATT
>JAPXFY010000013.1:54876954-54881954 GCA_030674185.1 Monoplex corrugatus
TTAAAATGTCTTTTCTTTTTTTCAACTGGAGCCTTGGTAAGATTAAAACACTGTTCTAATGTGTGTCCTGGACGGTTACAAAGAATACAAGTAGGTCTAGTAGGTCTGGTCTCCGCCACAGAGTGTAACGCCAAACACGTAGAATAGTTCTTTTAGCACATCATCATCATCATCATCATCAGGTGCCTGCCGCTTGACATTGGCGATCATGGACTTCCATCTGTCTCTATCTCTTGTTGCCTCAAGCATCTCTTCCACCCTCTTTGTCTTCAGCCACTCTGCAAGTCCGTCTAGTATCTTCTCCCTGGGTCTACCTGGTGCTCTCTTTCCCTCCAACTTTCCCGTTGTGCCCTGGTGCTCCAATTCCCCTTTCCTCATAAAATGGCCTATAAAGTTTGCCTTCTTTTCCTAATCTTCCTTGTGAATGATCTACTTATGTCTGCCTCCATCAAGACTGTCTCGTTTGTTTTCTTTGCTGTCCATGGAACTCTCAATATTCTTCTTAGAAACCACATCTCGGCTGCCTCAATCTTGTTCTGGCTTTGCTTGTTGACTATCCACGCCTCACAAACGTACAACAGTATTGGTTCTATATAACTTTCAAGAACTCTCTTCCTGATGTTAATTGATAGGCATTTGCTTTTCATCATCTTGACTGCTGTTGAATGATAGCAGGGGAAAACATCATGTTCCGGCACCAAGAATTATGTTCAAAAACACACAGAACATAACAGATGTCACAATACTTGGACTTCGACCAAATAAAAACAAACCACCATAGAAAACTGTTTACCGTTTCTGAATCTTTTTAATCTTCAGATCGGCGAGCTCAAAAACAAACAAATGCGCATGCCCATAC
This sequence comes from Monoplex corrugatus, assembly GCA_030674185.1. NCBI lineage: Eukaryota > Metazoa > Mollusca > Gastropoda > Littorinimorpha > Ranellidae > Monoplex > Monoplex corrugatus. Next base: position 54,877,814 of record JAPXFY010000013.1, read on the forward strand.
ATGTAATTATTCATACGCACGCACGAGCACACGTCACCAGACTGTACTGCTGCCACATACGATCTACAACATTGGTGATGGTAGCGATGATGGTGATGGTGAAGCTGATGGTGATGACGGTGATGGTGATGATGGTGGTGATGATGCTGATGGTAGTGATGATGGTAATTATGATGACGGTGATGGTGATGATGATGATGGTGAGGGTGATGGTGATCAGTGGTGTTCGTGGTGATGATGATGGTGGTGATCATGAGGGTGATGGTGAGGGTGAGGATGATAACACACACGCAAATGCCCGCACACACACACACACGCACGCGCACACACACACACACACACACACACACACACACACACACACACACACACACACACACACACACACACACACACAAACACACACACACACACACGGAGATTGCTATGCATATAACAAACAGATACACTAGTACAGAAAAAGAAAAAGAAACATCGAACACACTTTTTCTCTGTGTTTCGATAAGTTGGTTTCCTTCAGGGTATTTTAAATCAAGCAACAACATTAAAATGAAATCTTATCGCGCGCACGTGTGTGTGTGCGTGTGTGTGTGTGTTCGTTCGCTCTTTGATTTAACGTCTTTTCACTATAAGTGATATTAGACGGTGTGTGTGTGTGTGTGTGTGTGTGTGTGTGTGTGTGTGTGTGTGTGTGTGTGTGTGTGTGTGTGTGTGTGTGTGTGTGTGTATGTGTGTGTGTGTGTGTGTGTGTGTGTGGTGGTCTTTGATTTAATGTCTATTCACTAAAGTGATTTTAGACAACAACAACAACAACAAAAAACAAAAACAAAACAAAAAAACTTGAGAAAAGAGGATTAACGATTGAAACAGCAAAACTGGCTAACCATAACATTGAACATGAGAAGTAACAGAACGTTAAAGATAATTCGCTATAGGACTTTTTGACAGGCTAACAAAAAATTCATATGTTAAGGATGATGAGGCAAATACATCAGAAACTGTCTTACTCTTAGATAGTGCAGGAATATGTCTTTTCACCCGAACGCATGAAAGAATATGACTATGTGTTATCTTTTTTCCACACAGACATACTATATTCCTGGTGTATTTTGTTTTAAATGCATCAAGTTTCCACCTATAAATAAGGGATTGTATACTTCTGCTGGCAGGAAACTGCTTAAGAGTTTTGCTAATTTCAAAGTTCATATAACAGTTTTCATACTTTTTCTGTTTATCTTGAAACTGCTTCCATACATAGGAGTCCACTAAGGTATAACACTCATGCAATGAGAGGGAAAGTTGTACACTATTTGAATCTGGGGAGCTCTTTGCCCCCCGTTTGGCAGCCCTATCAACCATATCATTGTAATAAAAAGAACTATGAGATGGTATCCAGCAGAAAGTAATGTAAGTGCCTCTTAAGGATAAACTATTAATCAAGTGAGTAATTTCCAATATCATTTCAGATCTTGTTTGTAATTTTGATAATTCAAGAGCTTGAAGTACTGATTTTGAATCAACGCAAAAAAGTATCTGGGGAATCGTCCTAAAAAGATTTATCATATAATTCAAAGCCATTAAGATTGCAAAGAGTTCTGCAGTAAAGAGCAGGTATTAAAAACGCTGAGCCTGCTTGTCTTTCAATTATTGATCCATCAGTGTAAACTTTCAAATGATCGGAATAAAAGTCTTCTATATGACTTTTAACTTGACTTGCCAGTAAGTTGATATTATCTTCTTTTTTTAAGTCAGTGTGGTATATGTCAAATCGTGCTCTTTGAAGTTCCCAACTGGGTACTGGTGAAAACGAAGGTCTTAAAGTTACTGGATTTGTTTCTAGATCAATTCCAGAGCCTTTCATAACATCAGCTGTAAGTGTTGCAAGTGTGACCTGCGAGGATATTGATTTAGCTCTTTTCGAAAAGTCGGTGTCTGATCTTACTTTTGTCTCTGTTTCGATGCTGTTTTCTATGGTGGTATTTCTTAACAGAAATTTAGAAGAAGCGACTTTCCTTTGTTCATCAAGCGGCAACAATTTGATTGCATTGTATGTGCGAAGGCAAGAGGCATGCATTGGAAGACCCAATGCAAGTTTGAAACCTTTACAATCTATGCTCTGCAGTTTTGTTAGTAAGTGTTTTGGTGCACTGAAGAAGATTTCTTGGGCATAGGTTAATTTAGATCTAATAAGTGATTTACATAGATGAACAAGTGTTGATGTATCTTGTCCCCATATCTGTTTGCGAACTATTTTCAAGAAATTTAAAGTTTTTTGAGCTTTGGTTAATAAGTATTCAATATGCTGATTCCAAGATAATTTCGCTGTAAGGAAAACTCCTAAGAATTTAATCGACTCGTTATACTGAAGAAGAGTATCTCCCAGTTTGAATGTGGGAATGTTTGCTGGGTTAGCTCCACTGTTAAACAAAACTATCTTTGTTTTTTCCACGGATAGATGCAGTCCATTTTCTACCATATATCGTGCTATTTTATCAAGCTCTAATTGATAACATTTACGTGTATAATTAAGACAGCGCAAAGGAGTTTTTCTTTTCATATTTACCTGCATCCACATGCATAAATCGTCAGCATATTGAGCTAAAATTACATGTTTAGAAATTTTACTGGGTAAGTCATGCAATAATATCATGAAGAGAAGGGGAGCAATAACGGATCCCTGAGGGATACCCATTTGAAGAAATCGTTTTGTGGAATACACATTTTCGATCCTTGTTTGAATTACACGGTCTTCTAAGAAGCATTTGACATAATCAAAAATGTGACCTGTTAGCCCAATACTTTTCAATTTGAGTAATAATCGGGAGTGCCATACTTGGTCGTATGCTTTAGTTATATCAAAAAATGTAGCTAAAACACATTGGCGTCTGGCAAATTGTTGTTTGATATTAGTGGTTAGCTTTGTTAGGAGTTCCACTGGTGACCTGCCTTTTCTAAATCCTGCCTGATTCACTGGTAATATGTTATTCTTTTCACAGTAGTGCATCAATCTCTTTAAAATTATTTTCTCCATTAGTTTACATACGTGTGATGTTATTGCAATTGGCCTATAGTTTTTCAAGTCAGTATTACATTTACCTGCTTTTAGCATAGGAATCACTATTGATTGTTTCCAATAGTCAGGCAGTTTGCCGCTGTTCCAGCATTTTTTAAACATACTATGTAGCAAGTTTAAAAAATTTTCTGGTAAATTTTTCAACATCTCATTTGAAATTGCATCAAATCCTACTGATGTCTTTTTATTTGGAATTGATTTAATGGCATCTATTAATTCTTGGAGCGTGATTGGTGTATTTACATAGTGCGTATTATCTGGGGCAGGATCCTTATGTGCGTCGGTCTTTTCTTCCTGTACCCTATAATTTCTACTAGAGGCAAGAAGTCCCTCTATTCGACAGACCTCTGCAAACATGTCTGCAAAAGCTTCTGCTTTCTCCCGTGAGCTAGGTAGAGGGTTGTTTTCTAGCTTTACTGGAATTGATGGTAACTTGATCCCATTTTTCATTGTTTTCAGTTTTTCCCAAATCCTTTGCATATCTTTATGGTCACTTACTTCATATGTACAAAAAGATGTCCAGTATTGTTCTTTCGCTTGTTCTATGACTCTGTTACAGTTTATATTGGCACTTTTCATTGTCGTTTTCAGATGACTTGTTCGCTATATATTGTTTGTATTTTTCTTTCTTTTCGTTGACTGCCTTTTCACAGTCTTTATTCCACCAGACGTTTCCAAGATGTTTTCCTGTTTTTGACACTTTAAGTTCTGGAATTGAAATGTTTGCAGCCCTTAAGAGTGACTTACATAAATATGTGTACATATCGTTTAAGGTCATTGTTTCAGATAGATCTGTTCTTGTATTTCGTAGGAAAGCTTTAAAACTGGGCCAATCTGCGAATTTATAGTTAAACTTGGGTAGACTATCTTGTGGTATTGCATCAAACTCAGTGATATGGTTAAGGGTAAGAAGTATGAGGATGTGATCTGATCCCAACAAGTCATCCTCTGTTTGCCATGTGACATTTGGTGCTAACGATGGTGAGATTAAAGTAAGGTCGATAGCTGTGGGTCTGTGGGTTGGTATATCAGGGACACGGGTAACGTGTCCGTTGTTTAGTAAGTATA
>JAPXFY010000013.1:54886954-54889454 GCA_030674185.1 Monoplex corrugatus
TCCATATCTAGTCCTATCCACATCAGTCCTATCCATATCTAGTCCTATCCATATCCAGTCCTATCCATATCCAGTCCTATCCATATCCAGTCCTATCCATATCCAGTCCTATCCATATTCGTCCTATCCACATCCAGTCCTACCACATTCAGTTCTATCCACATCCAGTCTACTTCACATCCAGTCCACTTCACATCCAGTCCATTCACATCCAGTCCTATCCACATTCAGTTCTATCCACACCCATCCTATCCACAACCAGTCCTATCCACATTCAGTTCTATCCACACCCATCCTATCTACAACCAGTCCTATCCACATTCAGTTCTATCCACACCCATCCTATCCACAACCAGTCCTATCCACATTCAGTTCTATCCACACCCATCCTATCCACAACCAGTCCTATCCACATTCAGTTCTATCCACACCCATCCTATCCACAACCAGTCCTATCCACATTCAGTTCTATCCACATCCATCCTATCCACTACCAGTCCTATCCACATTCAGTTCTATCTACAACCAGTCCTATCCACATTCAGTTCTATCTACACTCAGTCTTATCCACATCCAGTCCACTTTACATCCAGTCCTATCCACTTTCACTTCTATCCACATCCAGTCCTATCCACTTTCACTTCTATCCACATCCAGTCCTATTCACATGCAGTCTTATCAACATCCAGTCCTATCCACATTCAGTCCTATCCACATCCAATCCTATCCACATCCAGTCCAATCCACATCCAGTCGTATCCACATCCATTCGTATCCACACCCAGCCCAATCCTATCCAGTCCTATCCATATCCAGTCCTATCCACATCCATCCTATCCACATCCAGTCGTACCCACATTCAGTTCTATCCACATCCAGTCTTATCCACATCCAGTCCACTTCACATCCAGTCCATTTCACATCTAATCCTATCCGCATTCAGTTCTATCCACATCCAGTCCTATCCACATCCAGTCGTATCCACATCTAGTCCACTTCACATCCAGTCCTATCCACATCCAGTCGTATCCATATCCAGTCCTATCCACATCCAGTCCTATCCAAATCCAATCCAATTCACATCCAGTCCAATCCATATCCAGTCCTATCCACATCTAGTCCTATTCACATCCAGTCCTATCCACATCCAGTCCTATCCACATCCAGTCCTATTCACATCCAGTCCTATCCACATCCAGTCCTATCCACATCCAGTCCTATCCACATCCAGTCCTATTCACATCCAGTCCTATTCACATCCAGTCCTATCCACATCCAGTCCTATCCACATCCAGTCCTATTCACATCCAGTCCTATCCACATCCAGTCCTATTCACATCAGTCCTATCCACATCCAGTCCTATCCACATCCAGTCCTATCCACATCCAGTCCTATTCACATCCAGTCCTATCCACATCCAGTCCTATCCACATCCAGTCCTATCCACATCCAGTCCTATCCACATCCAGTCCTATCCACATCCAGTCCTATCCAAATCAAATCCAATTCACATCCAGTCCAATCCATATCCAGTCCTATCACATCCGGTCCTATTCACATCCAGTCATATCCATCCACACAGAAGCCCTTAGCTCATTAGAATTGCAGGTGAATAGGGTTTACGCTCAACACGCGTGACGTAATGATGACTATCTGAATGTAGAAAGTTCATTAGCAAAAATCACCATAGTTCTATAAATATTCTTTACAGCGATTTTGATCTAAGAGTTGTTTGTTTATTTGTTTGTTTATTTATTTTGTTTTATTTCTTTGTTAGTTTCTTTAAACGTTTGTTTAGCTTTTTTGTTTATTTCATGTGTTTTTTTTTTTCGTTTTTATATTATTGTATGTTGGTGACATTTGGTCGTTTCTTTGTTTCTTGTTTTGTTTGTTTGTTTGTTTGTTTGTTTTGGTTCGGTTTCTTTGTTTCATTATTTCTTTGATTGTATTTGTTTGTTTGTTTGTTTATTTGTTTGCTCGTTTGTTTGTTTGTTTGTTGGTTGGTTGTTTTGTTTGTTTGTTTGTTCCTGTATTTGTTAGTTTTGTTTTGTTTTGTTTTGTTTGGATATTTCCTTGTTTGGTTGTTATTTCTTTCTTTCATTTCTTTTCAATCTTTCTTTTTTTCTTTCTTTCTTTCTTTCTCCTCTCTTTTGTTTTAAATAGACATTTGCTTGTCTTAAAAACACTGCCAATGAATTCTATATTCTTGGGTCAAAAACAGAGTAAAATTCCTCCCCACAAATACTGTTATGCACATTCATATGCAGTGTGTGAAATTCTGGATGATACCAGTAGAATCACATGAACATTGTGAAGCCACCGTTAGTAAAATGGAATTCTTCAAGACGGAGTATGGTGATAGTAATAGAGAACTTGAACACTCTTCTCTTCTCTCTCTCTTCTCTCTCCTCTCTCTCTCCTCTCTCTCTCTCTCTCTCTCTCTCTCTCTCTCTCTCTCTCTCTGTATCTATCTAATCTATCCATCTATCTGTCTCTCTC
>JAPXFY010000013.1:54894454-54896954 GCA_030674185.1 Monoplex corrugatus
ATTGGTGTTGCGTGGATACAACCAAGGGCAAAAATCTTCGTAATTCTCTCGGCTATAGCTGTGAACTTTGTCTTGCTTTTGACCAGATATTTGCACTGATTGTTGACTGCCTGCCTATTTCCGCGCAATCAAACTATCAGGTTCGTGGTTTATTCTTCCGCAATTATTTTTTTATCGACTCTATTTGTTGTATACATCAGTGCAAAAAGGAAAATTAGAAAATGTCAAGATAAAAATGATGGAAAAGGCTTAACATCAATACTTTAGGACTGGGGGAGGTGAGATGGAAGGGAGCAAGGCATGACAACATCCAACAAGCATGAAATTATATTTCCTGGTGGAGACACACATGAAAGAGGAGTGAGCATCATAGTGGATCTAGACAGTGACAAGTCAAAGTCTATCCAGGATAATATGCTATATCGGATCGAATTTTATTAGTCCGATTGGATGGCAAGTCAATTGATATCAACATCATCCAAATATATGCACCAACATCCGCAAGTACTGAAGAAGAAATTGAAACTTCTATGAAGAATTAGAGACAGCCAAGGCTCGGTGTAAATCGGAAGACATTAAAATGATAATGAGAGATTTTTATGCTAAAATGGGACAGGAAAAGATATGTGACATAGTTGGACTCATGGCCTTGGCACGCGAAATGAAAGGGAGAGAAACTTGTTGAGTGGGCACAAGTAAATAATTTCATATTGGGAAACACTTGGTTTGAGCAACCTAACAGACAAAAATGGAGATGGATAAATCCAGGAGGCGGCACAAGAAACCAAACTGACCAAACTGATTATATCCAGATAAATAAAGGATTTAGACAGTTTCTATCGATAGCAAAACCATTATCAGGCGCAGGCTTCAACAGTGACCACACTCCCGTAATGGGAAGATTTATATCTCTTTTGTCGAGTTTACATCGATTTTGATGTAGAAAAAGACGTGTCACTAACTTTTATGATAAGTGTTAATTAATCTGATATCAGATTTCCACAGTTAAACGTTTTGTTCATGTTAGTGACAGTGGTTCCAGTTAATGAGACAACAAATGAGAAATACACAAAATAGAATCAGAACGCTCATTTGATACAACAAGACAAAACAAGACAGGTTTGTTTCCGTTATGATTTGTGCATTTAGTCTTTGTTTTCGTTTGTATGTGTTTGACATTGGCCAGTTAGCCGAACATTTGTGCCAGTTCTATCTTCTTGCCGTCATCATGTGCCCTGCCACATGGCGTTGGCGATCATGGCCCTCCATACGAATCTATCTTTTGTCGATGCAAATATGTCTCCCACTTTCTCTGTCTTTACACACTCTGCAAGTCCATCCAATATTTTCTCCCTGGGTCTACCTGGTGCTCTTTTCCCTTCACCTATCCTGTTGTGACTAGGTGCTCTATTTTCTCTTGCCTCATAAAATGTCCTATAAATGTTGTTTTTTATCTTTTCCTGATTTTCTCTTTAATGTTCTTTTTGTGTTTGCCTCTTTCAGGACTGTCTCGTTTGTTTTCTTTTTTGTCCATGGAACTCTAAACATTCTTTTTAGAAACCCCATTCCAGCTGCTTCAATCTTGTTCGGACTTTGCGTGTTGACTGTTTTCTTGTATCAAACGAAATAAGAGTTCTGATTCCATGTTTGTGTGTTTATGGTTCCTGTCTGTATTCTGGAATTCTGGCAGTGAGTTTGATTCAGATCCAGATATCTTTTGATGTAACGTTTAACACAATCATGTTGCAGGAAGTCGAAGAAAGAGAAATGCTGACGATCGTGGCACAGCGTCTGATAAAACCCGTCAGCCTTCCAGAGGAACCAGTCACAATTCAGAACCGTTCAGCAGCATGTCTGGCAATATGAGCAATGTCAGGCCCAGAGACCTTGCTTCCCATCTGGATGTTGAACACGACATGCGCCACACTCTTCTGTCTGGTAATGATGTGCCAGGTTTGTGTCCGAGGTCTGGAGGTGGGTGGGGTTGGGCGATGTACGTGTATGTGGGAGGTGTATGTTAGGGTGTTTGTGTGTGTGTGTGTGTGTGTGTGTGTGTGTGTGTGTGTGTGTGTTTGTTTGTGTGTGTGTGCGTGTTTGCGTGTGTGTGTGTGTTTGTGTGTGTGGTGTGCGTGTTTGTGTGTGTGAGTGTGTGTGTGTGTGTGTGTGTGTGTGTGTGTGTGTGTGTGTGTGTGTGTGTGTGTGTGTGTGTGTGTGTGTGTGTGTGTGTGTGTGTGTGTGCGTTCGTTCGTTATTTCTTTTAACGTCTATTCACATATGTGCTTTTAGACGGGGAAAAAAAAAAAAAAGGTGCGTAAGGAATGAATGAATCTATGTAACCATGAAGGCATTGTATCAATTAAGATAACAATTAATGTAACATCAAACAAATTAACGAACAAAAGAAAAACAATCAGAACATTATATCAGTCAGGCTCCATGGGATTTCTCGGGGCAGTGTGGGAGTTACAGGTATAAAACAATTGGGCTGAATCAAAGGAAA
>JAPXFY010000013.1:54906954-54916954 GCA_030674185.1 Monoplex corrugatus
GTTTGGTTTGGGTTGGTTTGGTTTGGTTTGGTTTGATTGGTTTAGGTTGGGGTGGGGGTGTTGGATTGGGTTGGGTTGGGTTGGGTTGGGTTGGGTTGGGTTGGTTTTGTTTTTGTTTTTGTTTTGTTGGTTTGGTTTGGTTTGGTTTGGTTGGTTTGGTTTGGTTTGGTTGGTTTGGGTTGGTTGGGTTGGTTGGTTTGGGTTGGGTTGGGTTGGGTTGGGTTGGTTTGGTTTGGTTTGGTTTTAGTTTGGTTTTGGTTTGGTTGGCTTGGTTTGGTATGGGTTGGGTTGGGTTGGGTTGGATGGTTTGGTTTGGACTGGTTTGGTTTGGGTTGGTTGGATTGGGTTGAATTGCGTTGGGTTGGTTGTGTTGTGTTGGATGTTGGGTTGGTTTTGGGTTTGGGTTTGGTTTGGTTTGGTTTGGTTTGGTTTGGATTTGGTTTGGTTTGGTTGTTTGGTTTGGTTTTGGTTTGGTTTGATTTGGATGGGTTGGGTTTAGCTTTTTGTTTTGTTTTGTTGTTATTGTTGGGGTTTCTTTGGGTTTTTCTCTTTTTTGTTTTTGTTTATTTTATTTCATTTTTGTTGTTTTGTGGTGGTGGTTTTCCTGAGCCGAGTGTATGTACGTTGTTTTGCCGAAACTATGCAGGCGGAATTCCGCTGCACAGTATGCATACTGCCATCTCCAATCTTTTAGTGAGCGATTACGCTGGTGGTTTTCACAGTTTCCATAAGCCAGCCGCCAACACGATTTCCAGGATCTTTAACACATTTAACACATTTGATGATACTGAACGTACGCGTACACGCTAAAAAATGGGGTACAGCCACTGGCAAGGTTGTACAACATGTTCACCAACCAGCCAACCAGTAAGGGTCGAACCCCAGATCTTCCAACTGGAAGTTTTGGTGTCTTGCCCACATGACCACCTCACACCCTGTCTGTTGTCATTGAGATTGACTGTATCATTCACCACAGGCTTGACCCTGGAGTTCTACCTGCAGCAGAATGAGTACGTACCCGCCCTGGCGCCTGAGGCGGGTATCCGGGTAGTGATCCAACCGAAAGGGACGATGGCCTTCCCTGAGGATGACGGGGTGTCCATCTCACCCTCCCACTCAACCTCCATCTCCCTCAGAAAGGTACTGACTGGCTGACAGAGTGACTGAGTGACTGACTGGCTGGCTGACTATGGCTGGCTGACTGGTTGCTGGCTGACTGGCTGACTGGTTGGCTGGCTGATTGGCAGACTGGCTGGCTGGTTGGTTGGCTGACTGACTAACTGCTGGCTGACTGACTGACTGGCTGACTGGCTGGTTGACTGGCTGACTGGCTGGCTGACTGACTGACTGACTGACTGACTGACTGGACTGGCTGTCTGATATGTGTGTATGTGTATTTTGTGTGTTTTGTAGATGAAGATGTCAAGACTGGGACATCCACACGGGGTGCCTGTGACGACTCCAAGGTGGACTGAGACCTACATGTGTGCATTTTGTGTGTGTCTAAATGGAGATGTCAAGACTTAGACCTCCACGTGGTACCTGTGATAAATGAAAATACCTGTGATGACTCCAAGGTGGAGCAAGACCTACATGTGTGTATTTTGTGTGTGTGTTTCGTAGATAGAGATGACAAGGACAGAGACCCCCCACACGGCATCTGTGACGACTTCCAAGGTGGACCAAGACCTACATGTGTGTATTTTGTGTTTTGTAGATGGAGATAACAAGACAGAGACCCCCCACACGGTACCTGTGACGATTCCAAGGTGAAGCAAGACCCACATGTGTGTATTTTGTGTGTGTTTCGTAGATAGATATGACAAGACTAGGACCTCCACACCAGCACCTGTGACGACTTCCAAGGTGGACCTAGACCTACATGTCTGTATTTTGTGTGTGTTTCGTAGACGGAGATGTCAAGACTGGGACCCCCTCACGGGATCTGTGACGACTCCAAGGCGGACCGAGACCTATACGTCACCTACATGAACATGTCCTACAGCAAGTTGTCTTGTCTCAAGTCCTGCTATCAGACCATCGTCAACAAGCACTGTAACTGCTCCTTGCCTGTGTACTACGTTACTGACAGCGACAAGGTCTGCGATATGACTCTGGATGATGACAGTAAGTGCTGGGACTGAGATTCTTCTCTTTCTTCTTTAATGTGTACCTTTGGTGGCTACAATAGATTATGTCCTGGGGAGTAGGGGTGGGGTGTATGTATGTGTGTGTGTGTACGTGTGTGAGTGTGTGTGTGTGTGTGTGTACGTGTGTGTGAGTATGTGTGTGTGATTGTGTGTGTGTGTGTGTGGTGTGTGTGTGTGTGTGTGTTGTGTGTGTGTTGTGTGTGTGTTGTCGTGTGTGCGAGTATGTGTATGTGTGTGATTGAGTGATTGTGTGATTGTGTGTGTGTGTGTGTATGTGCGTGTTGTGGTGTGTGTGTGTGTGTGTGTGTGTGCGTGTGTGTACGTGTGTGTGTACGTGTGTGTGTGTGTGTGTGTGTGTTGTGTGGTGTGTGTGTGTGTGTGTTTGTTCGTTTTTGTTTGTTTTTTGTCTATACACACATGTGCTTTTAGACGAACGTATGTGTGTGTGAGTGCGTGTGTGCGTGTGTGTGTGTGTGTCTTTATGTCTGTCTATCTGTCTGTCTGTGTCTATCTATCTTTCTTTCTCTCTCTCTCTCTCTCTCTCTCTCTCTCTCTCTCTCTCTCTCTCTCTCTCCTCTCTCTCTCCCTCTCTCTGTTTTGGTCTCTGTCTCTGTCTCTGTCTCTGTCTCTATCTCTCTGTCTGTCTGTCTGTCTCTCTCTTTCTCTCTCTCTCTTTCTCTCGCTCTCTCTCTCTCTCTCTCTCTCTCTCTGTCACTCTCTCTCTCACCCTATGTCTGTTTTGGTCTCTGTCTCTGTCTTTATCTCTCTATCTCTCTGTCTGTCTGTCTGTCTGTCTGTCTGTCTCTCTCTCTCTCTCTCTCTCTCTCTCTCTCTCTCTCTCTCTGTATCTGTTTGAGCGTGTGTGTGCGTGTTTGTGCACGTGCATTGTTTATTTTTATACCTGTAAAATGTAACGAGCATGCTGTTGACGTGGTTTACGCTGTATAATTGAAAATTATTGTTGTAGAATGTCAGAGACGCTGGACCATATTTTTATCGTCTTATTTCTCTCTCTCAGGCGATTGCGCATCGAAACTGCAGAAAAGTGCCAGAGGAATACTCACAGTGTGACGTGCTCTGTCTCAACCGTGTTTGTGAGTGGTCATCTTGTTCCTGAACTTTCCGTTTCTCCTCTTGATGTGTCTGTGTGTCTGTGCTTGTGTATGTGTGTGGTGAGGGGGGGGGTTGTGTGTGTTTGTGTGTGTGTTGTGTATGTGTGTCGTGCGTGTGTGTGTGTGTGTGTGTAGTGGTGTGCGTGGTGTGTGTGTGTGTGTGTGTGTGTTGTGTGTGTGCGTGTGTGTGTGTGTGTAAGTAGTTGTACGTATGTGTGTGTGTGTGTGTGTGTGTGTGTGTGTTGTGTGTGTTGTGTTGTGTGTGTGTGTGTGTGTGTGTGTTTGGTGTGTGTGTGTGTGTGTGTTGTTGTTTTGATTAGTTGTGTTTGACGGTTGTGTGTGTGTGTGTGTGTGTGTGTGTGTGTGTGTGTGTGTGTGTGTGTGTGTGTGTGTGTGTGTGTGTGTGTGTGTGTGTGTGTGTGTGTGTTGGAAGGTGGGTGTAGATATGTGTGTATGCGTGTATGTGTGTGTGTGTGTGTGTGTGTGTGTGTGTGTATGTGTGTGTGTGTGTGTGTGTGTGTGTGTGTGTGTGTATGTATGTGTGTTGTGTGTGTGTGTTGTGATTTATAGTCAGGAGGTGTACATGTATGTGTGTTTGTGGGGGGGGGGATTGGTAGATGTATGTATGTATGTAGGTATGTATGTATGTATGTATTATGATGTAGTTATGTATGTGTGTGTGTGAGTTCGCGCGCGCACGCGCGCGAAGGCGTGTGGTGTTATGTATATTGTATGTTGTATGTATGGGTGTTATGGCTGGGCGTGTTAGTATTTGTAGGTATTTGTGTAGTGTTGTATGTGTGTGCGTGTGTGTATGTTGTGCGTGTGTGGTGCGTGTGTGTGTGTGTGGTGTTGTGTTTTGTGTGAGTGTGTGTTCAGTGTGTTAAGTGGTGAGTGTGTGTGGAGGGTATAGTGTGTGTGTGTTGTGAGGGTATGGTTTTAGTGTGTATGTGTGTGAGTGCGTATAAGTGCGGTGAGTGTGATGTGTGGTGTGTTGTTGTGTGTGTGTGTGGCGGTGGTGTGTGTGTGTGGTGTGTGTGTGTGTGTGTGTGTGTGTGTGTGTGTGTGTGTGTGTGTTGGGGTGTGTGTGTGTGTGTGTGTGTGTGTGTGTGTGTGTGTGTGTGTGTGTGTGTGTGTGTGTGTGTGTGTGTGTGTGGTGGTCATTATTTACCACCAAGCATTCGACACGGGGCTATAAAAGACGTAATGGTTGTACTAGATTTACATAACAATCAATGATTTCAACATTTATTGATTTCACTTTCACATCATCATTATCATCATCATCATCATCTCTTCTTCTTCTTTTCTTCTTCTTCTTCTTCTTCCATCTTCTTTTTCTTTCTTCTTCTTTTCTTTTTCTTTCTTCTTCTTTCTTCTTCTTCTTCTTCTTCTCTTCTTTCTTCTTCTTCTTCTCTCTCTTCTTCTTCTTCTTCTTTTCTTCTTCTTTCTTTCTTCTTCTTCTTCTTCTTCTTCTTCTTCTCTTTTGCATCTTCGACGATTCTTCTTCGCATCTTCGCATTTTTCTTCTTCTCGCATTCTTCTTCTCTTCGCATTCTTTTGCATTCTTCTTGCATTCTTCTTCTTCTTCTTCTTCTTCTTCTGCATTCTTCTTTCTTCTTCGATTCTTCTTCTTCTTCTCCATTCTTCTTCCATTCTTCTTCTTCTTCTCGCAATTCTTCTTTCGCAATTCTTCTTCTTCGCATTCTTCTCTTTGCAATCTTCTTTTCGCATTCTTCTCTTCTTCTTCGCAATTCTTCTTCTTCGCATTCTTCTTCTTCGCAATTCTTATCGTTGTTATCGTCGGCGGCGGCGGCGTCATCGTCGTCGTCGTCGTCGTCACGCCGTCGTCGTCACCATCATATCATCATCATCATCATCATCATCACTCATCACATCATCATCTATCATCATCATGGGGACTCTGTGTGTGTATGTGTGATGTGTGTGTGTGTGTGTGTGTGTGTGTGTGTGTGTGTGTGTGTGTGTGTGTGTGTGTTGTGGTGTGTGTATGTGTGTGTGTATGTGTGTGTGTATGTGTGTGTCTGTGCATGTGTGTGTGTGTGTGTGTGTCTGCGCGTGTGTGTTTGTGTTTCTGTGTGTATATTTGTGTGTGTTTGTGTTTGTGCACACTTTCCCCTTTTAGAAGCATGTACAAAATAACAACAACAACAACAAATGAACAAACAAACAAAAAGCATCATCATCATCACCGCCTTCATTATATCATTATCATCATCGGTATCATCATCATCATCATCTCGTCGTCGTCGTCGTCGTCGTCGTCGTAATTATCTGGAGGGTGTGTGTGTGCGTGAGCGTGTGCGTGTATGTGTGTGTGTCAGTGTGTGTGTGTTGTGTGTGTGTGTGTGTGTGTGTGTGTGTGTGTGTGTGTGTTAGTGTGTGTGTGTGTGTGAGTGTGTGTATATGTGTGTGTGAGTGTGTCTGTGTGTCTGTGTGTGTGTCTGTGTATGTGTGTGTGTGTGAGTGTGTGTCTGTGTGTCTGTGTGTTACAGCCAGACAGATCACAGCATGACATTGTCCTCAGCTGCCTGGCCTTCTGATGAATATAAGGTAGATATCTTACCTGTTCTGTCACCTGAAGAAACAAAGATATCGAGACGGTAATAATTCTGTATATATGGAGAGAGAGACTGAGAGAGACATAGAGACAGACAGACAGACAGAGACAGAGACAGACAGGCAGACAATGACAGAGACAGACAAAGAAGTAGACAGATACACACACACTCTCACAGAGAGAGAGACAGAGACGGAATCAGAGTGAGACGGACACACAGAGAGACATAGAAAGGGACAGGCTGAGAGAGAGAGAGACAGACCAGACAGACAGACAGACAGACCTCAGAGACAGAGACAGACAGACACAGAGAGAGAGAGAGGCGGAGGAAAGGAGGCGTTGAAGGAGACAAAACGTGTGAGTGCTTTTGCGTATGGCTGATTCTTCTTCTTCTTCTTCTTCTTTTCTTCTTCTTCTTCTTCTTCTTCTTCTTCTTCTTCTTCTTCTTCTTCTTCTTCTTCTTCTTCTTCTTCTTCTTCTTCATTCTTCTTCTTCTTCTTCTTCTTCTCTTCTTCTTCATTCTTCTTCTTCTTCTTCTTCTTCTTCTTCGATTCTTCTTCTTCTTCGCATTCTTCTTCCTTCTTCTTCTTCTTCTCTTCTTCTTCTTCCTTCTTCTGCATTCTTCTTCGCATTCTTCTTCTTCTTCATTCTTCTTCTTCTTCTTCTTCTTCTTCCTTCTTCTTCTTCTTCTTCTTCGCATTCTTCTTCTTCTTCTTCTTCTTCTTCCTTCTTCTTCTTCTTCTTCTTTCTCTCTTCTTCTTCTTCTTCTTCTTCTTCTTCTTCTTCTTCTTCTCTTCTCTTTTCTTCTTCTTCTTCTTCTTCTTCTTCCTTCTTCTTCTATCTTCTTCTTGCATTCTTCTTCTTCTTCCTCTCTTCTTCTTCTTCCATTCTTCTCTCTTCTTCTTCTTTCTTCTTCTCTTCTTCTTCTTCTTCTTCTTCGCATTCTTCTTCTTCTTCTTCTTCTTCCTTCTTTCTTCTTCTTCTTTTCTCTTCTTCTTTCTTCTTCTTCTCTTCTCTTCTTCTTCTCTTCTTCTTCTTCTTCTTCTCTTCTTCTCTTCTTCTTCTTCTTCTTCTTCTTCTTCTTCTTCTTCTTCTTCTTCTTTTCTTCTTCTTCGCTTCTTCTTTCGCATCTTCTTCTTCTTCTTCTTCTTCTTCTTCTTCTTCTTCTTCTTCATTCTTCTTCGCATTCTTCTTCTTCTTCGCTTCTTCTTCTTCTTCTTTTTCCCTTCTTCTTCCTTCTCTTCGCATTCTTCTTCGCTTCTTCTTTCTTCTTTTTTTTTTTTTTTTTTTTTTTTTTTTTTTTTTTTTTTTTTTTTTTTTTTTTTTTTTTTTTTTTTTTTTTTTTTTTTTTTTTTTTTTTTTTTTTTTTTTTTTTTTTTTTTTTTTTTTTTTTTTTTTTTTTTTTTTTTTTTTTTTTTTTTTTTTTTTTTTTTTTTTTTTTTTTTTTTTTTTTTTTTTTTTTTTTTTTTTTTTTTTTTTTTTTTTTTTTTTTTTTTTTTTTTTTTTTTTTTTTTTTTTTTTTTTTTTTTTTTTTTTTTTTTTTTTTTTTTTTTTTTTTTTTTTTTTTTTTTTTTTTTTTTTTTTTTTTTTTTTTTTTTTTTTTTTTTTTCTTCTTCTCGCATTCTTCTTCTTCTTCTCTTTTTCTTCTTCTTCCTTCTTCTTCTTCTTCTTCTTCTTCTTCTTCGCATTTCTTCTTCTTTTCTTCTTCGCATTCTTCTTTTCTTCGCATTTCTTCTTCTTCTTGCATTCTTCTTCTTCTTCTTCTTCTTCTTCTTTCTTTCTTCTTCGCTTTCTTCTTCTTCTTCTTCTTCTTCTTCGCATTCTTCTTCTTCGCATTCTTCTTCTTCTTCTTCGCATTTTCTTTTCTTCGCATTTCTTCTTCTTTCGCATTCTTCTTCTTCTTTTCTTCTTCTTCTTCTTTTCTTCTTCTTCTTCTTTTCTTCTTCTTTTCTTCTTCGCATTCTTCTTCTTTTCTTCTTCTTCTTCGCATTCTTTCTTCGCATTCTTCTTCTTTCTTCGCATTCTTCTTCTTCGCATTCTTTCTTCTTCGCATTCTTCTTTTTTCTTCTTCTTCTTCTTCTTCTTCTTCTTCTTCTCTTCTTTTCTTCTTCTTCTTCTTCTTCTTCTTCTTCTTCTTCTCTTCTTCTTCTTCTTCTTCTTCTTCTTCTCATTCTTCTTCTTCTCATTCTTCTTCGCTTCTTTCGCATTCTTCTTCTTCTTCGCTTCTTTCTTCTTCTTCGCATTCTTCTTCTTCTTCGCATTCTTCTTCTTCTTCTTCTTCTTCTTCTTCTTCTTCTTCTTCTTCTTCTTCTTCTTCTTCTTCGCATTCTTCTCTTCTTCATCTTCTTCTTTCTTCTCTTCTTCTTCCTTCTTTCTTCTTCTTCTTCTTCTTCGCATTCTTCTTCTTCGCATTCTTCTTCTTCTTCGCTTCTTCTTCTTCTTCTTCTTCTTCTTCTTCTTCTTCTTCTTCTTCTTCTTCTTCTTCGCATTCTTCTTCTCTTCTTCTTCTTCTTTCTTCTTCTTCTTCTTCTTCTTCTCTTCTTCTTCTTCTTCTTCTTCTTCTTCTTCTTCTTCTTCTCTTCTTCTTCTTCGCATTCTTCTTCTTCTTTTCTTCTCTTCTTCTTTCTTCTTCTTTCTTCTTCTTCTTCTTCTTCTTCTTCGCATTCTTCTTCTTCTTCTTCCTTCTTCCATTCTTCTTCTTCTTCTTCTTCTTCGCATTCTTCTTCGCATTCTTCTTCGCATTCTTCGCATTCTTCTTCTTCGCATTCTTCTTCTTCTTCTTCTTCTCTTCTTCTTCTTCTTCTTCTTCGCTTCTTCTTCTTCTTCTTCTTCTTCTTCTTCTTCTTCTTCTTCTTCTTCTTCTTCTTCTTCTTCTTCTTCTTCTTCTTCTTCTTCTTCTTCTTCTTCTTCTTCTTCTTCTTCTTCTTCGCATTCTTCTTCTTCTTTCGCTTCTTCTTCTTCTTCGCATTCTTCTTCTTCTTCTTCTTCGCATTCTTCTTCTTGCTTCTTCTTCCATTCTTCTTCTTCTTGCATTCTTCTTCTTCTTCTTCTTCTTTTCTTCTTCTTCTTCTTCTTTCTTCTTCCTTCTTCTTCTTCTTCTTCTTCTTCTTCTTCTTCTTCTTCTTCTTCTTCTTCTTCTCTCTTCTTCATTCTTCTTCGCTTCTTCTTCCATTCTTCTTCTTCGCATTTTTCTTCTTCTTCCTTCTTCTTCTTCGCTTCTTCTTCTTCTTCGCATTCTTCTTCTTCTTTTTCTCTTCTTCTTCTTCTTCTTCTTCTTCTTCTTCTTCTTCTTCCATTCTTCTTCTTCTTCTTCCTTCTTCTTCTTCTTCTTCTTCTTCGCATTCTTCTTCGCATTCTTCTTCTTCTCATTCTCTTCTTCGCATTCTTCTTCCTTCTTCTTCGCATTCTTCTTCGCTTCTTCTTCGCATTCTTCTTCTTCGCATTCTTCTTCTTCGCATTCTTCTTCTTCCAGCATTCTTCTTCTTCGCATTCTTCTTCTTCGCATTTTTCTTCTTCGCATTTCTTCTTCTTCGCATTTTTTCTTCTTCGCATTCTTCTTCTTCTTCGCAATTCTTCTTCTTCTTCTTCTTCTTCTTCGCATTCTTCTTCTTCTTCTTCTTCTCTTCTTCTTCTTCTTCTTCTTCTTCTTCTTCTTCTTCTTCTTCTTCTTCTTCTTCTTCGCAATTCTTCTTCTTCGCAATTCTTTCTTCGCATTCTTCTTCTTCTTCTTCTTCTTAGCATTCTTCTTCTTCGCAATTTTTTCTTCTTCTTCTTCGCATTCTTCTTCTTCGTCTTCTTCTTCGCATTCTTCTTCTTCTTCGCATTCTTCTTCGCAATTCTTCTTCTTCGCCAATTCTTCTTCGCAGTTCTTCTTCTTCCATTCTTCTTCTTCGCATTCTTCTTCTTCGCAATTCTTCTTCTTCGCAATTCTTCTTCGCATTCTTCTTCTTCGCAATTCTTCTTCTTCTTCGCATTCTTCGCAATTCTTCTTCTTCTTCGCAATTCTTTGCAATTCTTCTTCGCATTCTTCGCATTCTTCTTCGCAATTCTTCTTCTTCGCAATTCTTCTTCTTCGCAATTCTTCTTCTTCCAATTCTTCTTCTTCGCATTCTTCTTTCTTCTTCTTCTTCTCGCATTCTTCTTCTTCTTCGCAATTC
>JAPXFY010000013.1:54924454-54934454 GCA_030674185.1 Monoplex corrugatus
CAGGCTGAAGTATTCTAGTAAATTATCATGGGTAGCTTTCGGTGAAGAGTAAATATAATTTTTGAGGCTAAAAA
Organism: Monoplex corrugatus; assembly: GCA_030674185.1. Classification (NCBI taxonomy): domain Eukaryota; kingdom Metazoa; phylum Mollusca; class Gastropoda; order Littorinimorpha; family Ranellidae; genus Monoplex; species Monoplex corrugatus. Next base: position 54,924,529 of record JAPXFY010000013.1, read on the forward strand.
TTCTGGTAAATCATTATGGGCAAAATTTCGGTGAAGAGTGAATGGAAATTTTCATGCTAAAAAATTCTGGCAAATTAATGTGGGCAACATTTCAGAGAAGAGTGTACAGAATATTCAGCCTCAAGAATTCTGGTAAATTATTTTGTGCAGATTTCGGTGAACAGTGTATGGAATTTTCATCCTGAAAAATCCTGCCAAATTATTATGAGCAACATTTCGGTGAACAGTGTATGGAATTTACCGAGTGCGATAAATCGCTCTTGAACAAATGTCGCATTTTTGTCCAACTTTCCCTTATGTCCGAGTTCAGTAGCAAACCTATTGACTCACTAGAAAACATAGACACCATAGGAACACTGAAACACTTACGTACACCATCAAAATGATTGCAATATGATGAAGGTCAGAGACGGAACAGTGTCAAGTGAGCACAAACACCATACATTTGCCAGCTCGTGTCATTATCACATTAACACACACACACACACACACACACACACACACACACACACACACACACACACACACATATATATATATATATATATATATATATATATATATATATATACATACAGAGAGAAAGAGAGAGAGGGGGAGTGAGGGAGTGAGAAAGAGAGTGTGTTAGAGAAAGAGAACGAGAGAGAGAGCGAGAGCAGAGAGAGAGAGAGATAGCAAGAGAGAGAGATAGACGGTGAGAGAGAGGAAGAGAGAGAGAGCGAGAGAGAAGAAAGAGAGAGAGCGAGAGAGAGAGTGAGAGAGGGAGTGAATGAGTGATAGAGAGGGTTAGAGAGAGAAAGAGAGAGAGAGAGAACGAGAGAGAGAGAGAGAGCGAGAGAGAGAAAGAGAAGAGAGAGAGTGAGAGAAAGAGCGAGAGAGAGAGAGAGTGAGAGAGAGAAAGAGAAAGAGAGAGCGAGAGAGAGAGAGAGTGCGAGAGAAAGATAAGAGAGAGAGTGAGAGAGAGAGAAAGAGAGATAGAGAAAGAGAGAGAGCGAGAGAGAGAGAGAGAGACAAAGAGAAAGAGAGACAGACAAGACATACAGACTGACTGAGACACACAGAGAGAGAGAGAGAGAGAGAGAGAAGAGAGAGAGAGAGAGAGAGGAGAAACAGGGCATCAGGACAGGGATACCTGGATTTGTGATTTATCAGATTTTATTCTACATTGATCTTGTAAGTCATCAAAAAGAACATGAAATGTAAAAATCCCACATGTAAAGTAGTCCCAACAGCATAAGCTCTGAAAGAACACTAGACGTTTTTCTTTCACTGTTGTTAGGTCTTTGAATCTAATCTGAGACAACACAAGCATTGAAAGAACACTAGAAGTATGACAGGGGTTTTTTCGTTTCCTTTTGCGTGTGTGTGTCTATGAGTGTGTGTGTGTGTGTGTTTGTGTGTGTGTGTGTTTGTGTGTGTGTGTGTGTGTGTGTGTGTGTGTGTGTGTGTGTGTGTGTGTGTGTGTGTTTTGTGTGTGTGTGTGTGTGTGTGTGTGTGTGTGTGTGTGTGTGTGTGTGTGTGTGCCAGATCTTGCTACTATCACCTCCATCGTATAAGCCTGATCAGGAAGTATCTCTGTCGAAACAACTGCAAAACTCGTTCTCTCCTTCATAATGTCTCGCATTGACTATTGCAATTCACTCCTGTCTGGTCTTCCTGCCTCCACCATTCACATCCTGCAGCGCATTCAAAACAATGCTGCACGCCTTGTACTAAAAAAGAAAAAAGCTGACCACGTATCTCCTCTCCTGGCACAAATTCACTGGCTCCCTGTATCAAAGCGCATACAGTACAAACTAGACACCATGTGCTACAAAAGCCTCAATAACGCAGCCCCCGATTACCTGTCAAGCCTACTTGAGATCTATCTTCCCTCACGTACCCTCCGCTCTGCCTCCGATCCTCTGACTTTTCGCTTTCCACGCACTAAGCTCAATACCTATGGTCCACGAGCCTTGCCTGTTTCTGGTCCACTTTCCTGGAACAAACTTCCTCTCTCAGTCCGTCAGCAACCTACTTTTGTCTCCTTCAAGCCCGCTCTCAAAACTCACCTTTTCTCCTCTGCATAAAATCCTGACCTCACTCAATCCCCTTTGCAGCCTGTCTCCACTCGGAGGGGAATCACATTGTAATATGTAATTGTATATAATATGCTCTCTATAATTTTCCATTGCTTTTATTCTTTCTCCCCATTTTAGCCGTGTGCGTGTGCGCGCGCGCGCGCGCGCGTGTGTGTGTGTGTGTGTGTGTGTGTGTACGTGCGTGCGTGCGTGTGTGTCTGTTTTAGCGCTTAGATTTGATTTTATCAAGATTTTGGGCTATACAAATAAAGTATTGTATTGTATTGTATTGTGTGTGTGTGTGTGTGTGTGTGTGTGTGTGTGTGTGTGTGTGTGTGTGTGTGTGTGTGTCTGTGTCTGTGTCTGTGTCTGTGTTAGTTCTTTGATTTAACGTCTTTTCACTATGAGTGATATTAGATGGGGGGAAAAATGGAGAATGAGAGTTGGGTGGGTTGGACTGGGGTCAGAGGGAAGACAGAGTAAGAGACATAAGTGGGTGGGGAAAATAGAAAAATGGAACAAGATCTTAACATTAACAATTAACAATAACAATTAACATCAACAATGTGAAGGGAAAATTTTAACGCTAAAGTATAAACATCATGAACTTAAAGCAATGCATTAACAGGACTGTGAACCAATGATTCTGAAATTTTAACTGACAAAGATTGATCTGAAGTTATTTCTTTAAAATGAGTTTCAGAATAGTTTTCTTGTGTAAACAATTTTGGTAAAAAAGAACGTAGCATTTTGCAGTAAAATAAACAGTGAATTTGTTCGCCGCGAATACAATTGACATTTTTACAATATGTTATTTTCAGTGCGTTTAGCTGAATACGAAAATGAACAGCAACAATCGATCTCGAATGAAATATGGAAGAATACTGCAATTTTTTACATACATTTTGAAATGAAAGTTTTATCATTTGTTTTGTCACAAACTTTTCATTGAAATGATCATGAAAACGAATCCATGAAGCTGATTCTGGCAAGCTGCAAGCTTCTTTTACGTACGATTTAATACGTAATTCTACAGGATTATCAGAGTTGTGTGCACCTTGCTTAGCTGCTCTGTCAACTACTTCGTTGCCGTGAAGACCAACGTGAGAAGGCACCCAGCATAAACTGATATATGTACCGTTTATCCTTAAACGATGTATAAGATGATTAGCCTCAGTAATTAGATCAGGTCTTGTGTCTGTATCAAAAGACTCTAAGGCATATAATACATATTCTGAATCAACAAAGAGAACTGCTTTGAAATATACAGGTTTAAGATTTAATAGATAATGCAACGCTTGTATAATAGCGACTAGTTCCGCTGTAAATATAGATATATTTGGCCCAATGAAAAATGACTTTTGTATTTTAAATTTTGGGATATAAAATGCTGCTCCAGCAGATTTATTTTCTAAGACTGATCCATCGGTAAAAATATGGAGGTGGGTACGGTATTTTTCATAGATGTGTTCTCTTGCTGTTCATATCGAAATGTTGATGTTTTCATATTTCTTAGCATCTGTATAATCAATATCAAAAGTAGCTTTAAGCATTTCCCATGTAGGGATAGGTGTTGTGGATGATGTCTCAGCTATTTCATCCAGATTTATGTTAGACTGTTTGACCAAGTCAGATACATAAGTTGCAACAGTCATTTGTGATGAAATGTTATTTGCTCGTTTTGGAAAGTCAACATCAGACCTGATTTTAATTTCCTTGCTCACAAAACTCTCCGTTTGTGAAGTAGTTTTAACGGCAAACTTATGTGTGTATGTATGTGTGTGTGTGTGTGTGTGTGTGTGTGTGTGTGTGTGTGTGTGTGTGTGTGTGTGTGTTGTGTGTGTGTGTGTGTGTGTGTGTGTGTGTGTGTGTGTGTGTGTGTGTGTGTGTGTGTGTGTGTGTGTGTGCGTGAAATAGAGAGAGAGAGGTTTTTGAATCTCGTCTGGGACAACTCAAGCGGTTACATGGTCTTTGATATCCACACGAGCTGTTGTGTGGATATAAACATGAAACAAACAAGCAAACAAACATAAAAAAGCAAACAAACAAATAAACAAAACCAAGCTGGGAAAGAAATGTATTTACGAGGGTGCCAAATAGCAGTATTTTTTTTTTTTTTTTTTTTTTTTTTTTTAACATCCCCACTGGCAGAAAGAGGATTACACTACAAACAAATTATACATGAATTAACATTAATATAACCACAATGGAAACATCAGACATCAGTTTCAGTTTCAGTCTCTGAGGATGACGTCTAGTCTCCGCGCTTGGAATGAATTCCATATGCACTAACGTCACAGGTGCCATGTGTATGGTAATCAGGGCACAAGCCTTAATCCTGCACATGAACCCATGAGCTGGCCAGGTCCTGAGGTTGTCATTAGACATCAGCAAAGCCACAATTCAAAGAAACAGACCTGAAGTGAAACGTTTAACCATTGTGTACATATCTTTGTGATTGATCTGATGGTTAGGTAATGGAACAACAAATCGGATCATGAAGTGCACAGATAAACAAACAAGCGAACAAACTACCAGACAAATAAGCAGAGATAAAAAAACTAACAAAAAACAGACAAACAAACAGAGATACAAAACAAACAAGCGAACAAACTACCAGACAAATAAGCAGAGATAAAAAAACTAACAAAAAACAGACAAACAAACAGAGATACAAAACAAACAAGCGAACAAACTACCAGACAAATAAGCAGAGATTAAAAAACTAACAAAAAAACAGACAAACAAACAGAGATACAAAACAAACAAATGAACAAGCAGCCAGACAAATAAGCAGAGATAAAAAACTAACAAAAAAACAGACAAACAAACAGAGATACAAAACAAACAAATGAACAAGCAGCCAGACAAATAAGCAGAGATAAAAAAAACTAACAAAAAAACAGACAAACAAACAGAGATACAAAACAAACAAATGAACAAGCAGCCAGACAAATAAGCAGAGATAAAAAACTAACAAAAAAACAGACAAACAAACAGAGATACAAAACAAACAAATGAACAAGCAGCCAGACAAATAAGCAGAGATTAAAAAACTAACAAAAAAACAGACAAACAAACAGAGATACAAAACAAACAAATGAACAAGCAACCAGACGAATAAGCAGAGATAAAAAAAAAACAAAAAAACTAAGAAACATATAAATTAACAACTAAAGAAATGAACATGAACATTAACAGTTTATTTTGTGTTAAACCAATTGTCTGTCTTAACTTCATCGTTTTGTGTGTAATATGTCTTGTTGCTGTTTACAGTTATTTTCCTTCGTTAGTGGATTGTTTCATGTCATTTGGTCCCTGAATTTTTCTTTCCTTTTCTTTTTTTCTTCCCTTGCTTATTTTGATTTTTGTTTCTGATGCTGTTCTGTTTAATAAATACTTTTATTGGAAATGTCACCACGGTGTGAGTGGATGGACTGACCATTATCGTGAATGCTGTTTTTTAACAATCTCTGTCTCTCTGTCTCTATCTCTATCTCTGTCTCTGCCTTTCTCTCTCTCTGTCTCTCTCTCTCTCTCACTCTCTTTCTGTCTTTCTTTTTCTCTGTCTCTGTCTCTGTCTCTCTGTCTCTGTCTCTGTCTCTGTCTCTCTCTTTCTCTCTCTCTCTCTTTGTGTCTGTCTGTCTGTCTGCCTCTCTCTCTCTCTCTCTCCGACTGTGTGTGCGTCTGTCTGTCTCTCTCTCTCTCTCTCTCTCTCTCTCTCTCTCTCTCTCTACCTCTCTATCTATCTATCTATCTAGCTATCTAGCTATCTAGCTATCTAGCTATCTATCCATCTATCTATCTATCTCTGCGCCTCTCTCTCTCTCTATCTATCTATCTATCTGACTATCTATCTATCTATCTATCTGTCTATCTATCTATCTATCTATCTATCTATCTATCTCTGTGTGACAAGAACATGATTACTAACTGCAGTTACATGTTGATTTTAATTGCCTTTGCTTCACAAGCTGAGATACCAGAATTCCGATAACCGCATGACACCAAATACATAATCTAGGCTTCACATTACACTGACCTCCTCACTACAGTTTTAATATATTTATTGTTCTGGTGGTGTCAATGTGGGATTAGATAAGCCGCCTTCTTTCCCTACCCTCTCCAACTTACCTGGGACGGCTATCTTTGGAGAATTGTTCTAAATCACAATAGGAGTACGCCAAGGATGTCTAGTATCACAAAGGAGGGGGAGGGGGGTTCGCACTTAGACAAATTTGTTTGTGCTCACCTTCCTTCCCACTGGCCAGAAACTGGAGGACATACACTTTCAAGTTCTTAGCAGCACAGCGGTTGTTATGCTCGTTAAATTGTCACTGTAATAGCAGCAGCAGCGATGACTATACTAAAGACAGTCTGAAGAAGCAACACCATCAGCTTCACAACCAAGTAATAATGATATTATTAATTACAGAAGTTATATCGCGCTAAATTTTTACAAAGTCAAATCACAGCTCACTTACGCACCAGACGCACGCATGTCCCTACCCCTTTGACTCATGCACCCTATCCACAATCAGAAAAAAAAAAATAATCCTTTAACACCCTCACCCTATCCACCAGCTTCCTGCAGGAAGCTGGTGGATAGACTAAGGGAGTCAAAGGGTTACATTTTTGCTTTGGTGTCGTGCTTGACAAAGCAGGATGCTAGTGGATAAGGGTGAAGGAGTCAAATGGTTAATTAAGCGAACTACATACCGTATACAAAAGACCTATACAAACAGAGGGCTGGAAGGTAGTTATAGAATTCACTGTTGGAGAAAGAGGAGGGAGTTCAACCTGGATGTATAAGGAGACAGACTGGGTGTTAGGTGAAGGGAGAGTGGAAATCTATTCCAGGCAGAAATTCGTGAAACAGAAAAAAAACGAACAACGCTGGCCAACAGTTAACGGTTTAATTAATAAATCTAGGAACGTAAAAGGAAAGAGTACCTGAAACTGAGCACAAGGTGCGAGTTTGAGTATGATTATTGATGTTGTTGCGAAGGTAGGATGGAGCAGACTGATCAATAGATTTATGGTGTCAAGTTCAGACAGAACAAATTATTCGTAGCCTCCATTATCCTTAGGGGGATAACGCTTAGGTTCTGCTTGCTGATTCATAAAAAAAAAAATTCAGATTTTTCAGACGAACTGTCTCAGGAAACTTTTGCGCAGACGGACAGACTGACATACACACATACACACACACACACACACACCACACACATGCACACACACACATACATATACACAGATACACACATACACACACACGTACACACACATGCTCACACATACACACACATACACACATACACGTACATATATACGCACACACAACACACACACATTCACATACACATACACAGACACATAAACAAACACACACACGCACACACACACATACACACACATACGCTTACAAACACACAAACATACACACACACACACACACACACACACATATATACACATACAAACACACAAACACACACACGTGCACACATACACATACATGCACACACACACACTTACAAACACACACACACACACACTTACCAACACATACACACACACACACACAAATACACACACGTACACATACACACATACACACACACTTACACACACATATACACATACATAAAAAACAAACACCCAAACAAGCACATAAGAGAGAGACAGACAGACAGACAGACGGACGGACAGACGGACAGACAGACAGAGAGTCAGAGAGAGACACACACACAGAGACAGAGACAGATAGACAGAAAGAGAAGAGACAGACAGACAAACAGACAGACAAAGAAAGAGATACCAAAATTTGCAAACACACAGAAACATGAATCCGAGTGGGCAGGCTTCATTGACAAAAAGAAACCTGGAAACACCATCATCTTTAGTCAACATACAAACATCGACAGATTAACGTGTTTAATGTTATCTTCTCGAATCAGCGACGGAAGAAACAAAACACAGGAAGTCGGACGCATGGTATGTATATTTGCATATGATCAACAGATGAAGAAAGAAATATGCAGATGACCACAAAAAGATGACAGTTCGTGTCAAGAGTGTGATGTGACAAGGAATAAGTTTCGTTTCTCCATTAGTGCAGGAACCCCGATGTTCCAAAGGCAACGCAAAGGGTCCACTATCATCAACTGTTATACAACACTCAAAGGACAATTTTCATTTTTCAAGGAGACTGAAAACAACTGAAAGAAGGGAAAACATTTTTTTTAGGATCATCGCACTCAGGGAGGTTACCTTCGTGCTCAGCTTCTTTTCTTTTTTTCATTCCATTTTCTACGCCACCTTAATGGCCACAGAAGCTGGCACCGTTTTTACAATGCAATGATGATGATGTCGATGGGGATGATCATCATGATGCTACGGAGTTCCATCTAAGATTAAGATTCCGTGACAGGACAGTACTATACGCTTACTATCATAACATATCCTGGCGTCAACCAGGTCCGAGAGATATAGACACCTGCGGTGTTCGTCAGAAGATTTGAGCAACACTCTCAATGACTTATCTGTAAAGTGGATGAGACTCGACTGTATTGTCCAAGTCTTCCCAATGAGCCTAAAGCACGCCCAACTCCGGGTAGGAGCTGGTTGGAGCTGAAAAACCCCACCCTGATTTTTGAAGGGACTGTTCGAGATTCGAACCCACAACTTTCCAGTCGGTAGTCCGTACGCTAACCATTACACCACGGAGATTGGTTTGGAAAAAAAAGTATTTATTACATTCCAGAAAGGTCTGGTGATGGTTTTGATCTCTGGTCCTTAAACATTTATCAGACATGTTTGCGATAACCAATTAAGTTGAGCATTGTGAAGCAAAAGAGACTTTGGTGTGATCTGCCCCTTAAGTTGACGTGTGATCACGTGACCTTGCATACTGACGATGACGGATGTTTCGAACGCTTATTAACCTATTGACACCCTCACCCTATCCACCAGCTTGCTGAAACATCAGCCATGATAGCGAAGCAAGAACTTAACCCTTTCATTCCTTACTCTATCCACCAGCCTACTGCAGTGTCAGCCATGATAGCAAAGAAAAATTAACCCTTTCACTCCTTCCTCTATCCGCCAGCTTCATGCAGTGTCAGTCATGACAGCAAAGCAATAACTTAACCCTTTCACTCCTTACTCTATCCACCAGCTTCCTGCAGTGTCAGCCATGATAGCAAAGAAAAATATTAACCCTTTCACTCCTTACTCTATCCACCAGCTTCCTGCAGTGTCAGCCATGATAGCAAAGAAAAATATTAACCCTTTCACTCCTTACTCTATCCACCAGCTTCCTGCAGTGTCAGCCATGATAGCAAAGAAAAATCTTAACCCTTTCACTCCTTACTCTATCCACCAGCTTCCTGCAGTGTCAGCCATGATAGCAAAGAAAAATCTTAACCCTTTCACTCCTTACTCTATCCACCAACTTCCTGCAGTGTCAGCCATGATAGCGAAGCACAAATGTAACCCTTTCACGCCTTACTCTATCCACCAGCTTCATGCAGTGTCAGTCATGATAGCAAAGAAAAAGGTAACCCTTTCACTCCTTCTTCTATCCGCCAGCTTCATGTATTATCAACCATGCAAAGCAACCCAGCAGTTGCGCTGAAGAAGTCGGCTGGATCGCCGATGAAAGCTACGCAGTGAGTAGCCTTTTTTGTAACTGAGAGACAGGTTCAACCAGGTAGCCAAAAACATAACCCTTTCTTTCCCTGAATATATCCACCAGATTCGTACATTAACAACGATGAAAGCAAAGCAAAGCAGGAGTTTGGTGGATAGGGAGAAGGAGTTAAAGGGTTAGGTCGGTGGGGACTAAATTTCATCAGGCTGATC
>JAPXFY010000013.1:54941954-54951954 GCA_030674185.1 Monoplex corrugatus
TGTATATGTGTATGTGTGTGTGTGATATGTATACATATATATATATATATATATACATAAACGCATATATTTGTATATATATATATATATATATATATATATATATATACGTTTATCTATATTTATTTATTTATATATATTTATATATGTATATACATATATATATATATATATATATATATATATATATATATATATATATATATATATATATATATATATATATGTGTGTTCGTTCGTTCGTTGCTTGATTTAACGTCTTTTCACTATAAGTGATATTAGACGGTTATATATATATGTGTGTGTGTGTGTGTGTGTGTGTGTGTGTGTGTGTGTGTGTGTGTGTGTGTGTGTGTGTGTGTGTGTGTGTGTGTCCATGCATTTGTGTTTGTGTTTGCATCCGAATTTTAATGCAATATTTGTGCGTGTGTGGGGGTGGGGGTGGTGAGTGGGGATGTTTGTGACAGAAACAGAGAGACAGAGGAGAGACAGACTAGAGAAGGTCATAGTGACAGAGGCGGAGAGAGACAGACAGAAACAGAGACACAGAGAAAAAGAGAGAAACATAAACGGACAAAGAGAGAGAGACACACACACACACAGACAAACAGACAGACAGACAGATAGACAGAGACAGACAGACAGGAAGAAAATATTCACTCCTTCGTACTTTCAACAGATGTATGATCACATGGTTTCTTTTTGTTGGTTGGTTGGTTGGTTGGTTTTCTTTTGTTTTGGGGTTTTGTTGTTGTTGTTGTTGTGTTGTTGTTGTTGTTGTTGTTGTTGTTGCTTTTCGTCTACCATAGTATTTGTTATAGTTATTGATTATGGTCGCAGATGTTGCTCTGTTGCTGTTGTTGTTGTTGTCGTTGGTTGTTGTTGTTGTTGAAGTTATTCTTGTTGTTGAAGTTGTTGTTCTGTTTTGTTGTTGTTGTTTTTTGTTTTTCTGTTGTCGTTGTTGTTCTGTTGTTTTTGCTGTTGTTGTTGCTGCTGCTGTTGCTGTTCTTGTTGGCTGTTGTTGTTGTTGTTGTTATGTTCTTGTTCTTGTTTTGTTGTTGTTCTTTGTTGCTTTTCTGCTGTTGTTGTTGCTGCTGCTGCTGCTGTTGTTGTTGCTGTTGCTGTTGTTGTTGTTGCTGTTGTTGTTGTTGTTGTTGTTTGTTGTTGTTGTTGCTGCTGCTGCTGCTGTTGTTGTCGTTGTTGTTGTTGTTGAAGTTGTTGATGAAGTTGTTGTTGTTTTGTTGTTGTTTGTTGTTGTTGTTGTTTGTTTGTTTTCTTTTGTTGTTTGTTGTTGTTCTGTTGTTGCTTTTCTGTTGTTGTTGTTCTGTTGTTGTTGCTGCTGTTGTTGTTGTTATTGCTGTTGTTGTTGGTGGTGGTGGTGATGTTGTTGCTGCTGCTGCTGTTGTTGTTGTTGCATTGTTGTTGCTGCTGTTGTTGTTGTTGTTGTTGTTGTTGTTCTAAAGATATCTATCCACATCGTCATTCTGCCTTTCTCTCAAGGCACGTGGCAAGTCTGCGGTGCCAGAAAACACAGCCACCCTCTCATCCTCGTCGCCCCAGACCTCGATGATGTCAGAACCCCAATCGACAGGGATGTTCGTTTCTTCGCCAAGAACATCCATGATGTCACAATTGTGTCCAGAAGGTTTTACGTCCATCTCTGGTGGATGTGTCGGTGAGTCTGTCCTTTTCAGTCTTTGTTCGTGTGTGTGTGTGTGTGTGTGTGTGTACCCTCGTGGGAATGCCAGGGTCTCTTTCAAAATAAATAGTATCCCCATATTCTGGAAATTATGAGCTAGAATTTCCTATATTCTGTCAGTCTCTTTCATCATCATCATCATGTGCCCTGCTGCATGGTGTTGGCGATCATGGCCTTCCACATGCATCTATCCCTTGTCGACGCAAGCACATCTTCCACCCTCTCTGTCCTCAGTCACCCTGCAAGTCCGTTCATATTTTCTCCCTGGTGTTTTCTTTCCCTCCAGCTTTCCTTGTGTGACCAGGTGCTCGAATTACCCTTTCCTCATAAAATGGCCTATAAATGTTGCTTGTCTTTTCCTAATCTTCCTTATCAATGATCTTCTTGTGTCTGCCTTCATCAAGACTGTCTCGTTCGTTTTCTTTGCTGTCCATGGAACTCTCAACATTCTTCTTAGAAACCACATCTCGGTTCTGTTCTGACTTTGCGTGTTGACTGTCTACGCCTGACAACCGTATAACATTATTTGTTCTATATAACATTCAAGAACTCTCTTCCTGATGTTAATTGATAGGCATTAAAGAGTTAATGTCACTCTCTTTGTTTCTCCCTTATTCCTTTGCTTTCTGTCATTTCTTCCTATTATTTTCTGCCATGTTGGTCCATTCACCTGCATGTGTTCGATGAAGTCTTACGTACATTCTACTGGGATCATAATTGAGTACATGTTTTAAGTGCATTTTTGGTGTAGAGAGAAATGAAATATGAGTAAGCGATTTTAGGTAACTTAGGCCCGTTTTTATATATGCTTTAGTGTCCTTAGTTATGTTTAAATTTGTAATCAGGTTTGTTTTTTAAATCCTCTGTGTGATAAATCAGGCGGAATGGTCAACGCCAGGGAATCTACTTAGATTATGTGCTCGAATGCATTGACTATGTGAACTTAATTTTGTTTTCCCTTTTTTCCTGTTGAAGTATTGTGTGTGTTTTGAAACGGCGAAAGCCCTGATATGGCTGTACGCAGTCGGCTGGGCTTTAAACAAAAAATAACAGTAACAGTGTGTTTGTGTGACCTATGTTTAGGTCCTAAGATGAGCACAATACATTCCTTTTCATTGATTGGAACAAAGCCTTTGTTTCGCTAGGGTTGATCAGTGAGACTGAACCATTTCCAGGCCGCAACAGTTTTTCAGTTTGTTTTCCCAGGCCGCAACGGTTTTTTCAGTTTCACTTTTCGGGCCGAACGGTTTTTCAGTTTCACTTTTCAGGCCGCAACGTTTTTCAGTTTGTTTCCAGGCCGCAACGGTTTTTCAGTTTCACTTTTCAGGCCGCAACGTTTTTCAGTTTGTTTCCAGGCCGCAACGGTTTTTCAGTTTCACTTTCCAGGCCGCAACGGTTTTTCAGTTTCACTTTCCAGGCCGCAACGGTTTTTCAGTTTCACTTTCCAGGCCGCAACGGTTTTTCAGTTTCACTTTCCAGGCTGCGACGGTTTTTTCAGTTTCACTTTCCAGGCTGCAACGGGTTTTCAGTTTCACTTTCCAGGCTGCAACGGGTTTTCAGTTTCACTTTCCAGGCTGCAACGGGTTTTCAGTTTCACTTTCCAGGCCGCAACGGTTTTTCAGTTTCACTTTCCAGGCCGCAACGGTTTTTCAGTTTCACTTTCCAGGCTGCGACGGTTTTTCAGTTTCACTTTCCAGGCTGCAACGGGTTTTCAGTTTCACTTTCCAGGCTGCAACGGGTTTTCAGTTTGTTTCCAGGCTGCGACGGTTTTTCAGTTTCACTTTCAGTTTTTTCAAGATAACATATGTCTGTGTGGTGCTTGTGTGCGTATGTGTGTATGTGTTTGTGTGGTATGTATGTACATGTGTGTGAGCGTGTGTGTGTGTGTGTGTGTGTGTGTGTGTGTGTGTGTGTGTGTGTGTGTGTTTGCGTGTGTGTGTATGTGTTTGTGTGTGTGTGTGTGTGTGTTTGTGTGCGCGTATGCGAGTGTGTGTATGTGTGTGTGTGTGTGTGTGTGTGTATATGTGTGTGTGTGTGTGTGTGTGTGTGTGTGTGTGTGTGTGTGTGTGTGTGTGCGCGTATGCGAGTGTGTGTATGTGTGTGTGAGTGTGAACGTGCCTGTGTAGTAGGTAGGGAACAATTCGACGTGTACGGTAGTAGAAAGGGGACGTGTTTGTAATTTAGAGACGTCCCCAAAATACACAAAATTAAAATTGGCTCAAAATCACAAAATAAGCTTAAATTAATATACCGTTGAGTATGAAATACAAATTACGTTATCTTCAAAAATGTCCCCTAATTACTATATATTTTGCTTGTGGTAATTTGGGGACGTCCCTTAATTACTACATCCATCTGACCCTGTTCTCACACTGATTGAGTCACACAGCTTTTCAGTCTTAGTCGGTTTAAAAGCATATGTCTTTGGCTTCTTTCCTGTCTGAGATTGATCTATTTTTTTCTTTATGGTTTTCTGTCTATTGTTTTGCTGTGTAAGTGCTGATGGTGTTATTATTGTTATTTTACCATCTTCATTTTAGAGAAAATAACAGATTTTCTTCTCTAGCCATTAGTAGATTTATTGACTGAATAATCTACATTCGTGTTGATTAATTTTATAGGGGTTTTATTTTAATAGTCTAATACATTTAATTTTTTTTATGAAATGCTGTCTGTGTGGCTTAATTTCAATTATTAAATTATTTATTCATTTATTTATTTATCTGTTTATTTATTTATTTATTTCTTGTTTTGTACGTATGTTTGTTTGTTTATTTATTTACGTGGTTATGCATTCATTTATTAAAGTTTATAATAATAATAATAATTACAATATTTATATAGCGCAAAATCTCGATAAAAATCAAATCTAAGCGCTGAACATACACTTACGCATGCGCGCACACACACGCACACACACACTTACACATGGCTATAAATGGGGAAAAAGAATAAAAGCAATGGAAAATTATAGAGAGCATATTATATACAAATATATATTACAATGTGATTCCCCTCCGAGTGGAGACAGGCTACAGAGGGGGGATGAGTGAGGTCAGGATTTTATGCAGAGGAGAAAAGGTGAGTTTTGCGAGCGGACTTGAAGGAGACAAAAGTAGGTTGCTGACGGACTGAGAGAGGAAGTTTGTTCCAGGAAAGTGGACCAGAAACAGAGAAGGCTCGTGGACCATAGGTATTGAGCTTGGTGCGTGGAAAGCGAAAAGTCAGAGGATCGGAGGCAGAGCGGAGGGTACGTGAGGGAACATAGATCTCAAGTAGGCTTGACAGGTAATCGGGGGCTGCGTTATTGAGGCCTTTGTAGCACATGGTGTCTAGTTTGTACTATATGCGCTTTGATACAGGGAGCCAATGAAGTTGTGCCAGGAGAGGAGATATGTGGTCAGCTTTTTTCTTTTTGAGTACAAGGCGTGCAGCATTGTTTTGAATGCGCTGTAGGATGTGAATGGTGGAGGCAGGAAGACCAGACAGGAGTGAATTGCAATAGTCAATGCGAGACATTATGAAGGAGAGAACGAATTTTGCAGTTGTTTCCACAGAGAGATACTTCCTGATCAAGCTTATACGATGGAGGTGATAGTAGCAAGATCTGGCAGTTTGAGAAACAAAGTTGTTCATTGAGAGGGTAGAGTCAATGCAGACACCAAGGTTTTTAGCTGAATCAGAAATTGGGACTGATGTGTTACATAATGGGAGAGAAAGAGGAGGCAGCTGAGAAAGTTTCTGACAGGTGCCAATGAGGATAGCTTCTGTCTTGTCGTCATTAAGCTGAAGTTTGTTGAACGTCATCCAGTTCTTAATGTCCGAGTAACACTCAGTGGTGCGAGTCAAGAGGCGCTGTATATTGTCTGGTGTGTCCATGTCTAGAAGTTGGGTGTCATCAGCATAGAAGTGGTGTTTTATAGAGTGGGAGTTGATGATGGTGGACAGGGGGGAGGTGTAAAGAGTGAAAAGAACAGGGCCAAGGACAGATCCTTGTGGAACACCACAGGTCAGGCATGCAGGTTGAGAGTAAGTGCCATTAATGAGAACAGTTTGTTTTCTGTTTGACAGATATGAAATGAAAAAGGAGAGAGCAATGTCAGAGATGCCAAAAGTATGATGAAGTCTAGAAAGGAGAATACCATGATCAATGGTATCAAAGGCTGCAGACAGATCAAGGAGTGTGAGGAGAGAGACTTTGCCAGTATCAGTTGCAAGGAGGAGATTGTTGAGAATGTGTAGCAGGGCAGTTTCAGTGCTATGGCACTGGCGGTAGGCTGACTGGAAAGGATTGAGAAGATTGTTGGCAGACAGGTGAGAGTTCAGCTGGTTGAGGACAACTTTTTCGATGAGTTTTGACAAGAAAGAGAGATTAGAGATAGGCCGGTAATTTTTCAGTTCATTTGGGTCTAAATTGTATTTCTTGAGGAGAGGGTGAACAATAGCAGACTTGAAAGAATCTGGGACAGTTCCAGTTTGAAGAGAAGTGTTGATGATGTCAGTGATGAATGGGAGGAGAGTAGGGAGACAGTCAGAGTAGAGAGAACCTGGAAGAGGATCCAGTTCGCAGGTTTTGAACGACATGGATCTGATTGTGTTGAGAATTTCTTCTTGTGAGACTGGGGTAAAAGTAGTAAGAGGTGTGCCAGAGAAGGAAGGGTCAGGTGGGCATGGTTGACAGGGTGTCCTGTCAAGCCTGTCACGAAGGGTTTGTATTTTGGTGGTGAAATACTTGGAGAATACAGATGGGAGTTCTTCATTTGTGTGTTTTGTTGGGAGAGGTAAATCTTTTCGTGTGCCAAGGAGATGATTCATGGTTGTAAAGAGTTCTCTTGAAGAAGAGGCATTCAGGATTTTGGTTTGGAAATAGCTTGTTTTTGCAGATGCAATGAGGGTGGATACTTTTGTTTTAGAGGCTTGGAAAAGTTGCCTATGTACAGTGAGTTTGGATTTGCGCCAGCGGCGCTCTGATCTGCGGCGGGCACGTTTTGCACAGGCAATCTCATGAGTGAGCCAGGGGGTAGGGGGGCGGTCAGGTAAAAGACGAGTTGTGGCTGGAGCATGAGTGTCCAGTAGATGGTGGAGAGTAGTATAGAATTCATCGGCAAGGTTGTGTGACTTTTCAGAAAGGAGGCGGGAGGCATCAGATGAAAATGTGGAGAGGTCAATAGATTTGAGATTGAATCCACCAGAATGACTCCATAAGTGTTTCACCACAGACTTACCTAACATCACACAGACGAGTAAGTAGCCTTGTCGGACTGTTAAGGGCACTTGAGATATACTGCTCCGAGTTTGGAGTTTGTTCATGAAGGATTCGTTGCACTCTGACAATCCCTTATGCGCTCCACCAATCTGCCCTCTGCTGTCTGACAGACATTCTAAGCCTGCGTAGAACTGTATGCGCTGACAAGGTCTTAAACGGAGTGGGGTTGGGGTGTGTGTGAAGGACAGCACATATGAGACACTCGACTGACACCGCCAGAATGATTAAAACTTAAATATGGACAGTGAACTTGCCATTTGTTTATGTTGCGGGCTGGAACTTGACTCGAGACATCA
This sequence comes from Monoplex corrugatus, assembly GCA_030674185.1. NCBI lineage: Eukaryota > Metazoa > Mollusca > Gastropoda > Littorinimorpha > Ranellidae > Monoplex > Monoplex corrugatus. The sequence continues at coordinate 54,949,216 of JAPXFY010000013.1, forward strand.
GACCTTGAGATCCAGGGTTCAGATCTAACAGCCAGATAGCCTGCTCAAAAATAAGAGATAGAAATTGAAGCCTAAACTACACTCACACTCACACGCACGCACATACACACATGCACACACACACACGCATGCGCACACACACACATGCACGCAGAGACGCACACACACGCACGCACGCACGCACACAAACACACACACACGCACACACACGCATACACGTACGCGCGTACACGCACGCACGCACACACAAACTCACGCACACGTGCACACACGCACGCACACACACACACGCACGTACGCACACGCAGTATTGCAGTATTCTTCCATATATCATTCGAGATCGATTGTTGCTGTTCATTTTCGTATTCAGCTAAACGCATTGAAAACAAAATATTGTAAAAATATCAAGTGTATTTGCGGAGAACAATTCACACTGTTTCACTGTTTATTTTACTGTAAAATGCTACGTTCTTTTTTACCAAAAATATTTACACAAGAAAACTATTCTGAAACTCATTTTAAAGAAGTAACTTCAGATCAGTCTTTATCAGTTAAAATTTCAGAATCATTGATTCACAGTCCTGTTAATGTATTGCTTTATGAAGTTAGTATTTTAGCGTTAAATTTTTCATTCACATTGTTAATGTTAACTGTTAGTGTTAAGATCTTGTTCCATTTTTCTATTTACCCACTTACTTATGTCTTTTACTCTGTCTCCCCTCTCCCCACAATGCAACTCGCCCACCTCTCATCCTTCATTTTTCCCCCCGTCTAATATCACTCATTGTGAACAGACGTTAAATTAAAGAACGAACGTACGCACACACGTACGTACGCACGCACGCACGCACTTGATATCGAATCCTTCGCGTTACGCAAACCCTGTGAGGTAGCCAGATCTTCAAACAATACCGATGTAAAAGAAACAAAACAACAGAGAAAGAGCCAACCTACACGACCTAAAAGGCCTATTGGTTACCTTCGCGTCTATTTTCATAGACAACAAATATCTACATTGGAGGGCAACCCATGTAGATTAGAGTGTTTATGTCTCCGAGATGGAAGTAGACTGCTATATTGAAATATATGCTTGTTCCTCCTCACGCTCCTCCGTTTGGTTCATCCACACCGGGAAATGGGAGGGACATGTGAGGGACGATTCCAAACGCGGGATTCATTCCACTGATTCCCACCAAAGTTCTCTCCAATTGCTTCCTCCCGAATTCCGCCTCCCCCTTTGTTTCCCCCACTCTGAGTCCATCCCTTTGGTTCTCTCCCAAATCTCCACCCTACCGCCGTTTCTCCTGAAGTTCTTTTCCATTTGTGCCCCTCCCAGCCATCTTCCTCTGAGCGTCCCTCCTCAAATTTCCTCTCAGTGCCCCCACTCCCCAAGATCTAACCCAGAGTTCCCTGTCTTAAGTAAACCTCCTTCCCCGCCCGACTCCCCTTCATTGGTTATTTTCTCCTGAAGTTCCCTTTCCCAAGTTCCCTTGTCTATAAATTCCTCCAATGTTCCCTCCCCTTGTTCTTCTTGCCTGAAGTTTCCTTTTCTTGTTCCTTTTTGAACTTCCCATCCGCTTGTTTAGTCCTCCCAACCAACAGTTTCCTCCAATTTGTCTCTCTTAGAGAGTCTCCTCCTAAACCCATTAATTGTTTCTCCCTATTTTCCATTCTACTTGTACACCTCCCTTCCACTTAACCCAAAGTTCTCTCCAACTTGTATCCCTCCCTCTCTGCACCTTCCTTTAGGTTCCCTTCCGCTACCTTCCCCCCTTTCATCCACCGAAGTTTCCTTCTCTTGTCTCTTTGTCCTGAAGCTTATTTCCCTTGCTCACCCTGCCCTGAAGTTCCCTCCCGCTTGTTTCCCCATTCCAACCCATTGTTCCCTTACATTTGTCCATCTGCCAAACTCCCCACCCCCCCCCCACCCCCCTCCTGAGAGTTCCCTCGCACTGGTCTCCTCCACTGTTTCCTCTATTACTTTCTTTCCCAAGTCTTAAGCTCCCTCCCCTTGCTCTCCTTGCCTTGTAATTCCTTCCCCTTGGTTCTCCTTGAAGTTCCTTCCAACTTATCCTCTCTTTCCACCCCAAAATTACATCCCATTTATCCCCCTGGTTCTCCCCCAAATTTCCACCCCATGGTTCCCCTCCCAAATTCCCCTCACTCCCCCCCCCCTCCCCAGACACACTACCCTTAATTTCGTTCTTCTTAAAATCCTTCCCTCTTGGTCGACTTCCTTTGTATTTTGTACTCCGCCTTTTACTTCCTTTATTACCTCCACTTAGAGTTCTCTCCCATCAAGTCTTCCACCCTGAGTTCCTCCCTTTTGTCTTCCTCACCCAGAATTCCCTTCCTTTGGTGCTCTCCGAAGTGTCCACTCCAAAGTTATAGTTTGCCTTTATGTGTTCCTTCCTGAAATTCCTATCCATTTGTAACTCTCTCCCAATAAAAAAAGAAAAGAAAAAGAAAAGAAGAGAAACAAGGAAAAACTTACCCACGTTGTTCCTTCCCATTTGGATCTTTCTTCCCCTTCCCTGGAAGAGCCTTTTCCTTATCCTCCCTGTCTGAAGTTCCCTCCCCTTGTTTCCGCTTGAATTTCCCCCCTTGCTTGTCGCCTTCCTACTGCATTGCTTCTCCCAGATTTCCTTCCACCGACTTCCTTCCAAGTTCCGTGTTTTTCTTTTTTCCTTTTAATCGCCACACCCTTTGACCCCATTTCCACAGTTTTTGACTTTTGTT
>JAPXFY010000013.1:54954454-54976954 GCA_030674185.1 Monoplex corrugatus
TTATGGGCACTTCCCTTTTTTTTTTCTCTTTCTTCTTCTTCTACTACTACTACTTCTTGTTCTTGTTCTTCTTATTGTTGTTGTTGTTGTTATTGATCTTCTTCTTGTCGTCTACTTTTTCTTTTTCTTTTTCCTCTTCCTCCTCCTCTTTTTTTTTTTTCTTTCTTCATTCTTTTTTTTTTCCCCTCCTTCTTTCTTTCTCTTTTTGTATTTCTTCTTTCCTCTTCCTTTTCTTCTTTTTCTTGTTTCTTCTTCTTTTCATTTTTGTTTATTTTATTCTTTTCCTTCTTCCTCTTTCTTCTTCTTCTACTTCTTTTTCTTCTTCTTCCTTTATCATCATTATTTTGTTGTTGCTGTTGTTTTTGTTCTTCTTCTTCTATTTTCTTCTTTTTCACCTTTTTCTTTTCTTTCTTTTTTTTTCTTCTTTTTTTCTTCCTTCTTCTTCTTCTTCATTCTTCTTCTTAGTTCGCCCTCTACTTATAATCAAACCTGCATCCGGCCATAAACGTGCCCGTTTTTTGTTTGTTTTTGTTTTTTTTTTTTCTCAGGTACCTACCGGTTTGCCCTGGAGCTTGGTCGCAGTGGTCAGAGAGTGGTAGTCGGCCATGTTTTCTGTCGCTCCAATTTATCGATAGTGGCCACATCGCTGCAAGCTTGTTGGTTCAACTATTATAAGAAATGGATTAAAACTGGACTGGAACAGTTTTGTTTCGTCTTGAATTTTTCCTTCCTGTCAAATGCAGTGTGTGCGTTTTTATTTATTTTCTCTCTCTCTCTCTCTCTCTCCCTCCCTCTCTCTCTTTCTCCTTCAATGAGAAGCGTGTCGCCATAGCAAAGCACCAGTGTGGGTTTTTGTTTGTTTGTTTGTTGCTACTTGTTGTTGATTGATGATGATGATGATGATGAGATGATTTTTAAAAGAATGTTTTAACTCTCTTTCATCATGTATGCGTAAAAATTTTCGTTCACCTACGAGCTACGTAAATGAAAATCTGAATCAAATTGATAGCATTCTGTGCAACAGCTGGAGTTATATCTGTTAACTTCTGTTCAAAACCGACATAAAATCATCACTTTTTGACAGGTGTATGAGATGAGAAGGAAATAGTGTACATTTTTCCCCTACTACCACCGTCATTTGTAGACACAGACTGACATATTGTTTGCATTCTTTGCTGCCTTGTGGTGCTGCGTGTGTGTGTGTGTGTGTGTGTGTGTGTGTGTGGGAGGAGAGAGAGACAGACAGACAGACAGAAACAGAGAGAGAGAAAGAGAGACAGCGAGAGAGAGACAGAGAGACACAGAGAGAGCTGAGACACAGAGAGAGAGAGAGAGACAGACAGAAGAGAGAAGAGAGAGAGAGAGAGACAGACAGACACAGAAGAGACAGAGAGAGAGAATGTACGAGCGTCAGAATGTGCATGTTTAAGTGTATGAGTGTGCGCGTTTATGTGATGCATGAATAATGTGTTGCGTGCACGCACGTGTGAAGTAAAATGACTGCAGTTGAAAATAAATGTAATTTCATTCTCAATAAATTTTGATAATTTCTACATTCGATCAACGTAAGGCAAGCCTCAGTTCTGAGGTAAAACTTTAAAAATGTGCATGTTTTTGTGCATGTGCTGGAAATTTGTTTCATGATCTGCTAATTTTTTTTTTTTTTTCTCCACTGTCGCTGCAACAGAATCTTCTGCTGTCATTTTCATGAAAATAAAGTGAAACTCATCGCATAAGGCATTATCACCACAAAATATGTATCTTCTCCTTGTCTGTCTAGTCTTTTGCATCTGCCTAATTCAGTCGCAAGCTTGTGACATCTGCTTCGAAATTTAATCAACGGTAAAACATAAATACAAGATAACAGTGTAATATAGCTCTCTATTCCAATTTTGTTTATGAAATTTAGATATACATTTACTTCTGTTTTCCAAAGCTCTCTTACAGCCTTGCTGATAATCAAGTTGATTAAGCAACATTTTTTTTACAAAATCTGGATTGTTCCCAAAACACATTGAGATTCCCGAGCAAAATCAAACCCTGTATTGATCAATATTTTTTTGAATATGATTCAGTCTGAACAGCATGTGGTTTTATATTTATATATATTATATATATATATATATTATATATATATATATATATTATTATATATATATATATATATATATATATATATATAAAAGTTCGCATAAATCTAATAGAGCGTATCTCTGCGTTGTCATTTGACAAAAGGTTACACCAAAAATGAATCATTTTAGAATTAACCAGCGTTGTAATTGGATGTAACCCTGTTTCACCATACACCATCTCAGTCATACACGTGTACACGCACAAAAATACACACACACACATGTGTACATGCCACACATATGTACACAAACACATACATACACATATATTCATATATCTATCTATCTATATATGTACATATATATATACACACATAATTGTTTGCATCTTTGACTATCACACCTTGCTACAAAGCCTTTGAACTTAATTAATTCTTCATCTGTTGTTGTTGTTGTTGTTGTTGTTGTTGAATCAGTTGTCCAAAAGCACTTTTATGTGAATATGTGAACAGACGTCAAACAAAGAAGGCTCAGTCACTTGTCTCTATCACACAAAGAGGCAAGACACAAAATCTCACATCCATGTATTTATTCATCAGTCTGATTAGATCATGCTGAAGGCAATGCATACAAGGAATTGGGAAATGATGGAGACAGAGGTGTATTGATTGCTCGGCAGATGTAAAATATCACCTCGAATGGGAATGGGAAACAGGGAAATGGACCTGTAAAATGGCACATTGTGAAAATCAGCTCTTATTGTGAAATCAACACCGACTGTGAAAATCATACTGTGAAACCAGTACTGACTGTCAAAACCAGTACTGACTGTGAAATCAGTACTGACTGTCAAAATCATACTGACTGTGAAATCAGTACTGACTGTGAAAATCAGTACTGACTGTGAAAATCAGTACTGACTGTGAAAACCAGTACTGACTGTGAAAACCAGTACTGACTGTCAAAATCAGTACTAACTGTCAAAATCAGTACTGACTGTCAAAATCAGTACTGACTGTGAAAATCAATACTGACAGTGAAAATCAGTCTGAATGTGAAAATCAGCACTGACAGTGAAAATCAGCACCGACTGTGAAAATCAGCACTGACTGTGAAAATCAGCATTGACTGTGAAAATCAGCACTGACTGTGAATCAGTACTGACTGTCAAAATCAGCATTGGCTGTCAAAATCAGTACTGACTGTCAAAATCAGCACTGGCTGTCAAAATCAGTACTGTTTGTAAAAATCAGCACTGACTGAAAATCAGTACTATCAAAATCAGTACTGACTGTCAAAATCAGCACTGACTGTCAAATTCAACACTGACTGTCAAAATCAGCGCTGACTGAAAATGAGCACTGACTGTGAAAATCAGTACCGACTGTCAAAATCAGCGTTGACTGAGAAAATCAGCGCTGACAGTCAAAACCAACACTGACTGAAAATCAGCGCTGACAATCAAAACCAACACTGACTGTGAAAATCAGCGCTGACGGTGAAAACCAGCACAGACTGAAAATCAACAGGTTTTCCACCACCATTTTTCATAGCGTTTCCAGCTTTACATGTAACCTGACCATTACTGTGAATAATCAGAAAGAGTCCACTGATCAATAATTCAGTTATCACCATACTCTACTGCTGAAAATCAGAAAGAGTCTACTGATCAATAATGCAGTTATCACTATACTCTACTGCTGATAATCAGAAAGAGTCCACTCATCAATAATTCAGTTATCACCATACTCTACTGCTGATGATCAGAAAGAGTCCACTGATCAATAATGCAGTTATCACCATACTCTACTGCTGATAATCAGAAAGAGTCCACTCATCAATAATTCAGTTATGATCATACTCCACTTCCCTTATCCATGCACCACATACAATACACAATCTTTATTTTTTTTATTTGTTTTATGTTCTTTGACACACATTTCACATGATGCAACACTTGCTGAAAAATAATTCGCAAAACAACAAAAACACATGAAAAATCAACATATTGATAAACCAAATGTTTGTTCTTTTCAAATCTCCAAATCTGTACATGATTGTTATTCAAAATCTCCACAAAACACAAAAGCCTTGTTTTAACCCTTTGACTCCCGCACACTATCCACCAACTGCAAAAAAACTTAACCCTTTAACTCCCTCATTTTATCCACCAGCTTCCTGCAAGACGCTGGTGTACAGGGTGCGGAAGTCAAAGGGTTACAAATCTCCTATTTTTTTTTTTTTTAAATCTCCAAATCTGTACACGGATTCTTATTCAAAAGCTCCACAAAATAAAAAAGCCATGTTTTAACTACAAGAAAACAACAAGAAAACAACTTTGGGTAGTTAGCTAATAGCATTCCATCTCACGTCTACAGTTGCTGGGTTCAAACCATGGTGTGTCAGTCAGATGATAAAGTGACCACCAGGGCCACATTCTAAATGAAACCAAACCATAAAACCACAATAATCATCATCAGCATGTGCCCTGCTGCATGGTGTTGGCGATCATGGCCCTCCACACGAACCTATCCCTTGTCTTTGCAAGTATCATGAAGTGATACAAAACCACAATAACAAAATAAAATACAAATAAACCTGCTTGGTGACAAATAGACACTGGCAAGTAATTTTTCATCCAACGGAGTAGGGTTGAATTTCAAACTACATTGAATGCACACCCACTTCCAAAATACATTTTGAAAAAAATAAAAAATAAGAATGAAAGCAGCATCAGGAGTGAATATTTCTCTATGTTGATCTCTCCAAATCAACCCCAAAGAAATGGACAAGAAGTTGATTTTTTTTTTCTTTTTTTTTTTTTTTTTTGAGGAGAGGGGGATAATGTTTATTTTGTTGTTCTATCTTCATCACAGATATGATCATCTACTTCATGGCTTCATTTTTCTATGTCTAATATGGATGCTCACTCTTTCAGGTTCTCCTGAATGACTACACCACATCCTCTACCATAAGCTTCAATGTCCATCGGTTTATTTTGGAAATCCAAAACAAGTGTGACTGTCCGCGTTCAAGCAAACAGGAACCAGAAAAAAAAAACACAAAAAAAAGAATCAGAATGTGTCTTTAATACAACCAGACAAGACAGGCGCAAATTTTCAGCCAGCTGGCCTCTGTTAAGCGCAGACGTAAGATCACAAACGAACAAACACCAAATACAAAAATTAGTCCTTTTCTCACACTGGACAAAGCAGCAGGGAAGTTTCAGTCTTTTTCTCCTAATATTTGTATTTGGTGTTTGTTTGTGATCTTACATCTACGCTTGACAAAGGCCAGTTGGCCAAACTTTTGGGCCTGTCTTGTCTGGTTGTACTAAATATGCATTCTGATTCTTTTTGCGTGTTTTTCTGGTTCATATCTTGGAAAAATTAAGTTTCTTGTGTGCAGAATATATCAAAACCGCATGCAAATTTCTCAATTGCTGATACTCCTTTTTCTTACATGAGCATAGTTCCAGGTACATACTCTAATGCATTCCTTTGGAAGCTGTTAAAGCTTCTGTCAATTTGCCAGCTCTATCTGTATATGTTCTACCTCTTTCTCTGCAGTTTTTTTCATTTTAAGTCTTGATTTTCGTTTCTGGTTCTGTCTCTGATTCCTTTACAGCAACTCCAGTACTGATTTATCACAGTCATAGTTTATCATTCAATTTGTCATTCAGAAGAATTTGTTTCTTGTTGGTCTTTCGTAACTTTATCACAGAGATAATAGATTATTCTTGTATCTTATATCACTCACAATCACATGAACAAAAGGTGTGTGTGTGTGTGTGTGTGTGTGTGTGTGTGTGTGTGTGTGTGTGTGTGTTGTGTGTGTGTGTGTGTGTGTGTGTGTGTGTGTGTGTGTGTGTGTGTGTGTGTGTGTGTGTGTGTGTGTGTGTGTGTGTGTGTGTGGTCATGCATGTATGCCTGTGCATGCATGCGTGTGTGTGTGTGTGCATGTGCGTGTGCTTTAGGTATGCATAGTTGTGTGGGTGAGCATGTGTTCATTTCTTTTTGCTTTAACATTTTTTTAACACAACTACAGCAGTATAGATATGGTAAGAACACATAAATGATTGTCATCAGCAGAGGATTGGTGACAGTGTGGTGGTGGTCTTTGATTTAATGTCTATTCACTAAAGTGATTTTAGACGATAAAAAAAAAAAGTGAGGATACATGAGGAGAGAAGAGGAAACTTGGAAATGGTTAATCTTCAAGAAAACAAAATGAACCAGAAGACGAGAAGGAAAAATTCACAAATGATGTTATCATAATTAACCATTGAAACAGTAAAATTGGCTAACCATAACATGAGAAATTATGGCGAAAATATGTGTGTGTGTGTGTGTGTGTGTGTGTGTGTGTGTGTGTGTGTGTGTGTGTGTGTGTGTGTGTGTGTGTTGTGTGTGTGTGTGTGTGTGTGTGTGTGTGTGTGTGTGTGTGTGTGTGTGTGTGTGTGTGTGTGTGTGTGCGCGCGCGGGTGTGCACAGTATACCTGTTTTTTACTTACTTTTTTTTCAGTTTTCAGACTAACCACTGCTGTACTCACAGATAAATTTGTATATACCTCCTATTCATTTACCATTTAACATATACACAGGTACCAAAATGTAAAACCCCAGTCACACACACATGTTGACAATTGGCCTGGGTTCTGCTGGGCCTGGCATAACAGCTTCTACACATTACAACATAAAAATCATAATCATCATCACACGTCGGGACAGGATTCTGTTCGAGCTGGTACAATGGCTTTTTTACAGTTCTGTTACATGAAATCCTAATCATCTACACATGTCGGCTGGGATTCATGAAGCTGCTGACTGATGCACGTTTAGGAGTTCTTCATTGGGATCTTCATCACCACCTGTCACAAAAACAAACACATTTTCAAGGCATAAAAAATGTTTTTAATCCTTTCGAAACTCCTGCACCCTATCCACCAACTGCAAAAAAAATTAACCCTTTGACTCCTGCACCTTATCCACCAACTGCAAAAAACTTGACCCTTTGACTCCTGCACCCTATCCACCAACTCCAAAAACTTGACCCTTTGACTCTTGCACCCTATCCACCAACTGCAAAAAAATTAACCCTTTGACTCCTGTACCTTAACTACCAACTGCAAAAAACTTGACCCTTTGACTCCTGCACTCTATCCAACTGCAAAAAAAGTAATCCTTTGACTCTTGCACCCTATCCACCAATTCCAAAAAAATTAACCCTTTGACTCCCTCAGTCTATAGCTGATGGACAGGGTGAGGCAGTCAAAGGGTTAAGCTTTTACTTAGCTAGCATAGGTAAACAATGCAGGATGCTGGTGGAAGGAGTGCAGGAGTCAAAGAGTTAAGTCTTCCGATTTTTCTCAGATGCTTGTGTGCACATAGTTTTGCTGACACTGCGAAAGTGGTATGTTGCTGCACAGTCTACACATGCTCCCATCTTTGGTGGACATGTATGCTGGGTGTTTTCATGTTTCCACAAGCCACCAGACGATGACATGAATTACAGAATATTTAACATGCACATATAATATTCTGCTGTGTGTGAGACAGCAGAGATATGGTTTTATCAGAGACTGCTACATGTCAAATGGACAGACAGAAGAACTAACGAAAGTGTCCTGGAAGAACGCGATACCACCAGAAAACTACTAGCAGACATAAAGAAGAGAAGACTAAAATACACTGGTTATGTGTCATGCAGCAAGAACGCGGACCTCATGGCAACCATTTTTCAAGGAAAAACAGTGGCGAAAAGAAGGAAGAAAGACCTCCAATCTCATACATGGAGAACATAACCAACATTAGTAACCTAAATGTTCAAGAAATTGTCCACAAAAGTCAATACAGAGCGGCCTGAAGGAAGGTGGTGGTGTCAAAGAGTGGCAGTGACCAACATTGAACACTGTGACGCCGAAAGACGGACAGACAGGCAAACCGACGGACAGACAGACAAGTGTGTACACATGTTGCCCTGGAATTTAAAAAAAAACTCTACCCTTTACCCACCAGGTAGAGGTAACCTAGGCAGATCGAACTTAGGAATTTCCATCTGGAAATCTGACGTCTTTTTCCACCAGGTTTGAGATAACCTAGGCAGATCGAACACTGAACCTTCTGACTAGAAATCCAATGTCTTTACCCACCAAGTGGAGGTAACCTACGTGGATCAATTCCAGAACCTTTAAACTGGAAATCTGATGTCTTTACCCAGAGGTGGAGGTAACCTAGGTGGATCGGACTTAGACTTTCCAACTGAAAATCCCATGTCTTTACCCACAAGGCGGAGGTAACCTAGGCGGATCAAACTTAGGACTTTCCAACTGAAAATCCCATGTCTTTACCCACAAGGTGGAGATAACCTAGGCGGATCGAACTTACGACTTTCCAACTGGAAATCCCATGTCTTTACCCACAAGGTGGAGGTAACCTAGGCGGATCGAACCAAGGACCTTCTGACTTGAAGTCCAGCATTTACCTGACCGTTCCAGACACTATGGCATTTCTTGTCCTGATCTTCTGGTGGACTGAGTTTCCATTTTATCTACCACTTCACAGCCTGAAATGAATTAAAGTTTGGGGTCCTTTAATGTTGATGAGGGATGTCGGTGGGTGGATGTGATGGAGGTCACCCGACAGGGGTATTTCTCTCATCTGGTCTGGTTCTGCGATGGAATGATTACTGTCAATAGTAGAGGGATTACTGGACAGCATCCTTGATATGTTGGATCAAAGCTGACGTAGTTGAACTTCGCCAAAAAGTCCAAAACCAAAACAACGAGTCAAAAAGTCAAAATGAGCAGCATGAGATCAACGCCACGTTCTAGTGAAGTTTTCGGAAGACAGGGCAGCATCAACAGCAAGATTGGGATGAGGGGACAGAAGGGGTTAAGACAAAGATCTCATGGATCTGTAAATGTTATATTGCTTTGTCAATAATTTTCATTCAAAACAAACTTTCGATTCACCATGTTCCTTTTTGAATTAAGTCCCCTGAATTAGACCACATAGGCTAAGTACAGGGAGAAAACAATCTAGTTTGTCATCTTGTTGTTACTTTTGTTTGCATATATATATATGTATATATATATATATGTATATATGACAGACAGACAGACATAGATAGACATATAGATAGATATAGATACATAAATAGACAGACAGACAGACAGACATAGAGATAGATATAGATACATATAAAGACATACACACACAACCACACACACACACACACACACACACACACACACACACACACACACACACACACACACACACACACACAACTCACTACACACACACACACACACACACAGTACTCACACACATACACAGAATGCAACACATACTCACACACACACACACAGAGTGCAAACAAAAGAAAAGGATATGTACTCACATTCTTGACCTCCACGTACTGCTGAAGTCCATATTCTCCCCTAAATCAAACATGACACAACACAACAACATGAAGGGTGATAGACAATGCAGTCTGTGCTAGCTGTATCAAAGATCAATGGAGTTCATGATCAACCTTTCATCTGAGGTTTCAGCTTCAGTTTTCCAGGCAATCCATTCAAGCAACAATGTGTTTCAAGGAAAAAAATGCCGGGGGTCTAAGGACAGAGCCTCTGGTGGGGGTTCTGGGGGCAACGCCCCCCAGAAGCTTCAGCATTTTAGTCTAGTAAATGGAAATTTAACCCCCTCTGGTGAAAGATAAATCAAGTATTTTAATAAAAGAAAGAAAGGGCACAAGCATTGTTAACAATGAACAAAACATGCAACTTTTCCTCTCTCTTTTGCCTCACCTGACAAACGAAAATTTTCGTTTGATGTCCTGAGCCTGTCGTTGTGCTGCTTTCCTTTCAGGTGATCAACCAGTGCTCGTTTACCGCCGGACTTGTAACTGATTTCCGAGCAGCAAAGTTTGCAGTATGCTTTACCAGCGATCTTCAGTTTCTCGAAGAAACGAGCGAACTTATTGCCATCGTACACTTCCTGCAGCCAGTCCCATTTCCAGCAATTTTTTAGGCCTTCATCGATGTCAAGAAGATGCGCAAATCTCTCGGTCAGTAGTTGCAAAAGTAAAACTGCACATGCGCTTACGGCTTGTTTTGAATAGTTTCAGTGATCCGAGTCCCGGTTCTCCACACTTTCAAGGAACTTTCTCTTTTTCTTTTGTTCTCCCCTCTCGCAGATATCCGCGAATTCGCAGACATTTGGATTGCCTGGTTTTCTGAAGACATTTCTCTGCTCAGAAAATTCCCCCACATACCAATCTTTTCAGTTTTCTCAAGACATTTCTCTGCTCAGAAAATTCCCCTAAATACCAATGTTTTTACTTTTCTCAAGTCACTTCTGTGCTCAGAAAATTCTCCTACATACCAGTGTTTTCAGTTTTCTCAAGACATTTCCATGCTCAGAAAATTCTCCTACACGCAAACACCACATTCTCAGAATATGTTTTCAGTTTCAGTTTTCTGAAACATTTCTGTGCTCAGAAAATTCTCCTACACACAAACACCATATTCTAAGAATACGTTTTCAGTTTCAGTTTTCTCAAGACATTTCTGTGCTCAGAAAATTCCCATACATAAAAACACCATATTCTGAGATTATGTTTTCAAATCAAGAAAACCTGAACAAGTTTCATATTTGTGCATGCTGTGGAACCAACGCTCACTTACAGATCACAAAAGAAAACATTTTAAAAAAAACTGAAATACACGTAAGTTTAAAATACAAATTCCATAATCGCTCTACCCAATCTGCCATCTGTTACCCAGCAGACTCCTTAAGCCTGTGCAAAACCCTATGCACAGGTGAGGTCCTGAAACGGAGGTGGAGGGGGAAAACAGTACCAACGAAACATTACGTTGACACCACCAGAATGATTGGAACACAAAGACATAGAGCAAACAGCCCAGTTTTTAATATCGCAGGCCGGATAACCCTTTGACTCCCACACCCTGTCCCCAAGCATCCTGCATTGCCAACCTTGCCAACAAAGCAAAAACTTAACCCTTTGACTCCCTCACCCTTTCCACCAGCTTCCTGCAGGAAGCTGGTGGAGTCAAAGGGTTAAAGTTTTTACAGTTGGTGGAGAGGATGTGGGAAGTAAAAGGGTTAAACTCAAGACATCAGATCTCAAGTCCACAGCTCTGGTACAAGAACCAGACAGCCCACTTTCAAACTGTGGAGGTTGAGGGTCAAATCCATGACCCCTGCACTCTCAGCATGGTCACAGGGTTGACAAGAAAAATTGCCGTGGTTAGCCTGAGGTTCGAACCCATCACTTCTATGTTATCAGCATGTTAGTCTCACCTTCTGTGCCAACAGAGCTGCTTTAAAAAAAATTAACACACAAAAAAACACCAGTTGCCATGGTGTAGTGGCTAGCTCAACAAACTACCAACTGGAGGTTGTGGGTTCGAATCCCCATCAGTAGCATCAAAAATCATTGTATGATTTTGCGGATCTAACTGGTTCCTACCCAGAGTCGGGCGTGCTATGGGCTCATTGGGAAGACTGGAACCACACAGTCGAGTCTCATCCACTTCACAGATGCGCCATTGAGGGCGTTGCTCAAATCTTCTGACCAGCACCACAGGTGTCTGTATCTCTCGGCCTGGTTGATGCCAGGATATGTTATGACAGTAAGTGTAGAGTACAGCCCTGTCACACAGTCTCAATCCTAGATGGAATTCCACAGCATCATCATTATCATCCTCACTGACATCATCATCATCGCATTGTAAAAACTGAGCCAGCTTCAGTGGCCATTAAGGTGGCGTAGAAAATAGGACCAAAAAAAATGTGAGCACAAGAAAAAAAAAAAAAAAAAAAATCACAGGACAAAAATCTTTGCCAAAAAAGACTTACAGTTCACGTCCAATGCCTGACATCTTGAACCCTCCGAATGGGGCCTGTGGGGTAACGGCATTGTAGCAGTTCACCCTGGACAAAAGGTCATGGTATGTAAGGTCAAGGTCATCCATAACTCTGGGACTTAGGGCTGTTATCTAGATCTACTGGTAATAGGGAAGCCATATAGTAGAAAGCCCAATTAGTCAAGAAACGATAAGAGCTGTTATCTAGATCTACTGGTCATAGGGAAGCCGTGTAGTAGAAAGCCCAATTAGTCAAGAAACGATAAGAGCTGTTATCTAGATCTACTCGTCATAGGGAAGCCATGTAGTAGAAAGCCCAATTAGTCAAGAAACGATAAGAGCTGTTATCTAGATCTACTGGTCATAGGAAAGCCATGTAGTAGAAAGCCCAATTAGTCAAGAAGCGATAGCTGTTATCTAGATCTACTGGTCATAGAGAAGCTGTGTAGTAGAAAGCCAATTAGTCAAGAAACGATAAGAGCTGTTATCTAGATCTACTGGTCATAAGGAAAGCCATGTAGTAGAAAGCCCAATTAGTCAAGAAACGATAGCTGTTATCTAGATCTACTGGTCATAGGGAAGCCATGTAGTAGAAAGCCCAATTAGTCAAGAAACGATAAGAGCTGTTATCTAGATCTACTGGTCATAGGAAAGCCATGTAGTAGAAAGCCCAATTAGTCAAGAAACGATAAGAGCTGTTATCTAGATCTACTGGTAATAGGGAAGCCGTGTAGTAGAAAGCCCAATTAGTCAAGAAACGATAAAGCTGTTATCTAGATCTACTGGTAATAGGGAAGCCGTGTAGTAGAAAGCCCAATTAGTCAAGAAACAATAAGAGCTGTTACCTAGATCTACTGGTAATAGGGAAGCCGTGTAGTAGAAAGCCCAATTAGTCAAGAAACGATAAGAGCTGTTATCTAGATCTACTGGTCATAGGAAAGCCATGTAGTAGAAAGCCCAATTAGTCAAGAAACAATAAGAGCTGTTATCTAGATCTACTGGTCATAGGGAAGCCGTGTAGTAGAAAGCCCAATTAGTCAAGAAACAATAAGAGCTGTTATCTAGATCTACTGGTAATAGGGAAGCCATGTAGTAGAAAGCCCAATTAAACAAGAAACGATAAAAGATGTTATATAGATCTACTGGTCATACGGAAGCCATGAAGTAGAAAACCCAATTAATAAAGAAATGATAAAAGATGTTATATAAATCCATTAGATATTGGGGAGTGAGGTTGTAGAGACCTTAACTCTACCTTAACTCTCGTCAAGGCCAACACTACCTCACCAGTCTCACCTGCTGGCATCACCAGGTCCTGTGTTGGCTGCTGCACTCTTAGACGCCACCATCTCCCTCCAGGCCACTCTGTCTTGACTTTTGTGGGCAATTACTTGAATATTTAGGTCACTGATGTTGGTTATGTTGTTGATGTATGAGACAGGAGGTCTGCCTTTCTTCCTTTTTGCCACCGTTTTTCCTTGAAAGACGGTTGCCATGAGGTCTGTCTTTCTGCTACATGACACATGGCCAATGAATTTTAGTCTTCTCTCCTTGATGTCTGCTAGTAGTTTTCTGGTGGTATCAAGTTCTTCCATGACACTTTCATTAGTTCTTCTGTCTGTCCGTTTGACACGTAGTAGTCTCCGATAGAACCACATCTCCTCTGCCTCAATTCTTCTGCAATCAGTTGTTCTCAGAGTCCAGGCTTCGCAGCCATAAATCATGACTGGCCAGATCAAACAATTTCAGAAGTCTAACTTTCAGACCATTTAATTTACACTCTGTAACTTGTAAATGTGCAATACGTAGAGTTCATATAGGTTTAGAAAATAGCACCACACAAGAATGATCTATGACTGCTGTGCAGATGAATATTCCAACTTACCAGACGGTGCCAGCGCGAACACCATTGACGAACATCATGGCCTTGTCGATGTCCTTGGTGAAGACGGCAGCGCCAAGACCGTAAGAGGTGCTGTTGGCTCGCTCGATGGCCTCATCCACAGAACTGAATTTCAGCAGCTGCTGAACTGGCCCAAAAATCTACAATCACAGCATGACGGTGTCAATGATATTTATGCTAGTTCTATCAAGAATTAAATTTTTCTCGTGGTCAACGAAATATTAGGGAAGTTAGCTGATCAGTTGGCATTTTTGTCCTGAAAGCTGTGAATCTGTTTCTTACGCTGCCAGAACAAGACTGAGGCAGCCAAAATAGAAAGCATTCTTACCATCAAATGCCTATCAGCAGCCGAAATGAAAAGCATTCTTTCCAACAAATGCCTATCATTAACATCAGGGAAAGAGTTCTTGACTGTTATATAGAACAGATACTGTTATACGGTTGTGAGGTGTGGGCAGTCAACGAGCAAAACCAGAACAAGATTGTGACAGCCGAGATGTGGTTTCTAAGAAGAATGTTGAGAGTTCCATGGACAGTAAAGAAAACAAATGAGACAGTCTTGATGGAGGCAGACACAAGAAGATCATTGATAAAGAAGATTAGGAAACGACAAGCAACATTTATAGGACATTTTATGAGGAAAGGGGAATTACAGCACCTGGTCACACAACAGGAAAGCTGGAGGGAAAGAGAACACCAGATAGACAGGGAGAAAATATTGGATGAAATTGCAAGGTGGCTGAGGGCAGAGAGGGTGGAAGATGTACTTGCAGCGACAAGAGATAGATTCATATGGAGGGCCATGATCGCCAACGTCATGCGGAAGGGCACATGATGTTGATGATGATGATGATGATGATGATGCCTATTCAATTCATGCGGAAGGGCACATGATGTTGATGATGATGATGATGATGATGATGCCTATTCAATATGTCTGACAAAACCTAACTGGAAGTAGAAAAACGTCTAAATAAAATGACAACACCTGTGTAGTATTATCTCTATCGATATCACTGTTTAAAGCTTCGCTGACAGCATATAGCTGTATCTCAGCTATAAACATCTAAAAACATGCATAAGACCTCACTTACCCTAAAAAGCACACATGGAAAAGAGAATCAAATACACATATCAGTGAATTTATGCACATAATCTAACAAAACACACCTGGCACTGACCATTCCACCCAAATGATCATCAGGGGTTTTAAAAACAAAACTGAATATGAATGTATAAATATAACTAAGTACACTTAAACATATAAAAACTAAATGCTTCAGCTCATCCCATTTCCTTCAGGCCAAACATGCAGTTGATACATGTACCACAGAATCAATCCTGACAGAAAATATGTATAACTTTATAGAAGACAAACAGGTGAATGGACCAGCAGGGCAGAAAATGAACAGGAAAAGATGACAGAAACAAAAGAGAGTGACAGAACTTTTACAGTTATATTTGCTTAGCCCAGCCAACTACACAGAAACACATCAGGACTATAACCCTCTCAAAATGTACATAATATTTCACTGGGGAAAACACTAGAAAACAAAATCTAACACACATACTAATGCATTTGCGCACGTTATCTAAGGATAAGCCTCTGGTGTTGATGACTCCATTGAATTTATTATCAGGGGGTTTAAAAAAAAAACAAGCCTGAACGCAAATGCAAACATAACTATGGACACTAAAACATACATGAAAACGGGCCATTGTTTTTGCGTATTGCATTTCCCTAGAGCCAAAACTACACTTTACATATGGACTCAATTATCAATCCTAAGAGAAAGTATATAAGGCTTTATAGAACACATACAGGTGAATGGGCCAGCAAGGCAGAAGATGACAGGAAGAGATCACAGAAAGCAAAGAAGCAAGGCAGAAACACAGAGAGTGACAGAAAAAAGGAAATTTCTAGCACAGAATTTTTAGACAGTGGGGATACAATTTATACTGAAAGAGCCCCTGGCATCCCTACGGGGTTTAGAGGAGAAAAAAGAGGAAATTTCTACAACCAAACTTCCAAATGGTGGGGATACTATTTACACTAAAAAAGCCCCTGGCATCCCTAAGAGGGTTTAACCCTTTCGCATTCGCACTGCTAGATGTAAAGCTAGCTCCTAGTATTCGCATTTTTCTGACATTTTTTCATCCGAGTACAGTCATGCTGATAAACATACTGCCATTCACTTGCTTGAAAGTACAGAAGAAAGATTTTTTGCACACATATACACAAGTGTCCATAGTTTGATTTGCATGTGGTTTTGTGTGTCCTGGGTCTAGTGTGCGTGTCCCTGACTTCACTGCCACGTGTCACCGGTCGCCATGCCTGCACCAGTGCAGCCAGCGGTACATCGTCGTCTATGTCACTGTCATTTCCATCTTCACCATCACCACCTACTTCAACATCCGACTCTACATCTTCCTTTTCTTCTTCATCTTCTTCTTCAATTTCTAAACGATCTATTTCTCTAAAACTTTCCTGCAACTCTGCTTCAGTGTAATCCACAAATTCGTCTTCGCTGAAACTCGCCATCTTTCCCACGCTCACAGTTGTGAATGAAAGCACGTACTACAGCATCAGTAACTAAGTCTTTCAGTAGGCCTAGTGAATGGAAAGTTCCTTGCATCCCAGAATGCTCGTACTATTTCTAGAACATTCAACGCGGGACTGACCAAGATTCTAACCACATGTGCGATAAGACAGCAAGGCCAGTAGTGATGGAAATTCCCCACACGTGTGCCGGAAAAGGTAGGGCGATCTCAACCGCTATGAACGGATCAGCAGGGCGGTTACGGGCCTTGTGAACAGCTAAGGGTTAAAGTGACAGAAGAGAGGAATTTCTCAGCACAGAATTTCCAGAAGACGGGGATCCTGTTTATAATGAGAGAGTACCTGGCATCCCCGTGGGAGGGGGAAGGGAGAGCAAGAGACTAACTCCTTCACAAAACAAGTCATGAAAAAGGACACGTGCAAATTTTTCACTGACTGGCCTTTGTCAAATTTCAAAATCACACGAACAAAACTGACCTCTTCACGAGCGATAGTCATGTCATCCGTGACATTGGAGAAGACAGTGGGTTCGACGAAGAAGCCCTTGTCACCAAAGCGACTTCCTCCTGCTTCCACCTTGGCCCCCTCTTTCTTTCCTTTCTCGATCAGGCCCAAAATCTTGTTAAACATTTCGTTATCAACCTGTACAGAGTACGCAAAATAATATCATATTGGTAATATTCATACTAACAGAATGTTATTACCATGTCAGCTTGTAGCTTCTTGTTATTATCGTTGTTATTGTTTAAAGCCCAGCCGACTGCGAAGAGCCATATCAGGGCTATAATTGCTTCAAAACATACAAAACTGCAACAGGAAAAAAAAAGAAAAGAAAATGAAGTACACATATCAATACATTCGCGCAAGTAATCCACGGACATGCCCCTGGCACTGACCACTCTGTCCAATTTATCACACACGGGATATAAAAAACACACCTGAACACAAATATGAGCATACTTAAGGACACCAAAACATATATAAAAACAGGCATAAATTACTAAACATAAATATATACACACACACACACACACACATATATATATATATATATATATACACATATACACATATATATCTATATCTAGCTAGCTAGCTAGCTAGCTATCTATCTATCTATATATATATATACATATATATATATATATATATATATATATGTATATGTATATATATATATATATATATATATATATATATATATATATATATATATATATACACATACATAGATACATATATATACACATATATATATATATATATAGAGAGAGAGAGAGAGAGAGAGAGAGAGAGAGACAGAGACAGAGAGAGAGAGAGAGATACATATACATATCTATACATATATATACACAGAGAGAGACAGAGACGTATATATATATATATATATATATATACACACACATATATATACATATGTACATATATATATATATATATATATATATATATATATATATATATATATATATATATACATATATATACATATATATATATATATATATATATATATATATATATATATATATATACATACACAGTATATAAAGTAACATTTCTGTAACATCATCATCATCATCATCAGGTGCCCTGCCGCATGGCATTGGCGACCATGGACTTCCAACTATCTCTATCTCTCGTTGCCCCTAGCATCTCCCTCACCCTCCTCATCCCCAGTCACTCTGCAAGTCTGTCCAGCATTCTCCCCCTGGGTCTACCTGGTGCTCTCTTTCCCTCCAGCTTTCCCATTGTGACCAGGTGCTCCAAATCCCCCTTCCTCATAAAATGGCCTATAGATGTTGCTTCTCTTTTCCTAATCTTCCTTATGAGTAATCTACTTGTTTCTGCCTCCATCAAGACTGTCTTGTTTGTTTTCTTTGCTGTCCATGCAACTGTCAACATTCTTCTTAGAAACCACATCTCGGCTGCCTCAATCTTGCTCTAGCTTTGCTTGCTGACTGTCCACGCCTCGCATCCGTTCAACAGTATTTGTTCTATATAACATTCAAGGACTCTCTTTCTGATGTTAATTGATAGGCATTTGTTGGTAAGAATGCTTGTCATCTTCTTGAATGCTGTTTTGGCTTGGCCAATTCTGCCAGCTATTTCCGATGTGCATCTGCCATCTGATGAAATGACCGTTCCCAGGTATTTGAACTTATTAACCTGTGTCAAGGTTGTGCCGTTTGCTGTTATTTTGCATGAGGGGATTTCATGTTTTTTACTGATCACCATGACTTCAGTCTTCCTGCTGTTTAGTTCCAACCCCTTACCTTTGCTTTCTATTTCTAGTATATTCACAAGGTTTTGTAGGTCCCTTTCATTTTCTGCAATTAGCACGGTGTTATCTGCGTACCAAATGTTGTTTATCATTTTCACTCCAACCTTTAATCCAGGGTTTTCTTCTAGGTTTCTCATGATGTTTTCCCTATATAGTGAAAACAGATCTGGTGACAAAACACAACCCTGTCTGACTCCTCTTTTGATGTTTTGGAAAGAGCTTATATTGTTTTCTATTCTCATTGCAGCTGTTTGTTCCATTCCTGATTATTCGTAGATCTTTTCCATCAACACTCACATGAAATGATGTACTTCTGCAACACTCACATTAAGCAATATTTCTGCAACACTCACATTAGGCAATATTTCCCCAACACTCACATTAGGCAATATTTCCGCAACACTCACATTAGGCAATACTTCCCCAACACTCACATTGGGCAATATTTCCACAACACTCACATTAGGCAATATTTCCCCAATACTCACATTAGGCAATATTTCCCCAACATTCACATTAGGCAATATTTCCCCAACACTCACATCAGGCAACATTTCCACAGCACTCACATCAGGCAATATTTCTGCAACACTAACATCAGGCAATATTTCCGCAACACTAACATCAGGCAATATTTCTGCAACATTAACATTAGGCAATATTTCCGCAACGCTCACAAAAAGCAACGCTTCTGCAACAGACACAAACCTGAGGACCATTGATGGTGTCAGGGGCATAGGGTCGCCCACTTTACGATTTTTGGCCAGCTCCCCTGACTTCTTGACAAAATCGTCGTAGATCTTTTCGTGCACGAAGGTGCGTGTGCCGGCGATACAGCACTGACCCATGTTGGTCATACAGGCTTCCTGTGCCTCCTTCACTGCCGAGTCAACTGCACACAGTGATGACGGTAATAATGAATCACTCTCCTACGGCACCAATCTCCAACTGAGCTACCAGGGCAACAAAAGAATTGTGGCCCGCTTAAGGATCGAACCCATAGCGCATATGAGAGAAGAGTGGTAGAATGGTACAGACATTCGCCTGACAAAAACTAAACTCCAGGTTCCAGGGTTCGCTCCCCACAGAGGCCTCGACTTTTCTCCTCAGTTTGATCAGAAAATCAAACTGAACATCTAGTCCTTTGGAAGGGGATGAAAAACGAGTTGGACCAGTGTGCCTTCTGGGCTGTGCACGCTAAAGATCCCATGGCAGTTGAAAATCATGAAGAGCAGGGCATTGCCCGACTGCCTTGGTTTAAAACATTGGTGAGATAGATTGATTTCCCAGAAAACCAATTAGACTTCTTGCCTTTCTGAAGTCTTGTTAAAAACAAATGTGAATATAAATATGAGACTGAAGTGAAGGAGAGGGGATGGCGCCGCCCTCATAATGTTGGCCCCGGGAAAAGTTGAGAGCTCTGTCACCTTGCTCCCCTACGACCTCAAAATTATGGAACTATCTAGGTAGGACCTCAGGACCTGGCCAGCTCTTGGGTTTATGTGCAGGTTTGCGACTTGTGCTGTGATCATTCTGGATTTTCTCCATCACATGGCACCTGTGACGATAGTGCATAAGAAATTCATTCCGAGCGCAGAGACGTCATCTTGAGAAATTGAAATTGAAACTGAAATATTCTCCAAACTCATTTGAATTTTTTCAACGATCTATGAATAGTCTTTTCCTGGCGACAGAGACCTGACAACATCTGAAAGTTTGTACTCTGAATCTCATTAAACTGACAAGAACAAAACCAAACAAAACAGAAAAATAAGAACAAAACTGAAATCAATATACCAAAATGAGAAAACTGATCAAAGTGACTGCCAAAATGTAAGCAAATTAGAATGAGAAATACACAAAATAGAATCAGAATGTGCACTTCATATAACAAACAAAACAAGACAGGACAAGACAAAAAAAAGACAAGATTGGTGCAAGACTGCCTTATCCTTCCTTGCTTTTTTCTTGTCTTGTTTTTCTACATCAAATATTCATTCTGATTCAATCACAAAACAGCCAATGACAACAGACTGTGCACCAACACAGTGCTGTGTGGTCAGCTCATCGAACAGCTTGAGTTCTTTGTACACCACAAAAAAAATTAAAATCTGATTATGTGAAACATGAAGCAAGTCCAAATTAGTTTGGAAAACAGCGTTGAGCAGTGTACAATTTATAAGTACATAGCTGTTTACTCTCAAATAGTCCCACCGCTCTGGTCATTTTGACTAGGATCATATTAAAAAACCTGGAAAAGTATCAGTCTCATCATCATCATCATGTGCCCTGCCGTGTGGCGTTGGCGATCATGGCCGTCCATACAAATCTATCCTTTCTCATTGCAAATACACTTCCCACCCTCTCTGTCTTCAGCCACTCTGCAAGTCTGTTCAATACTTTCTCCCTGGGTCTAGCTGGTGCTCTCTGCCCCTCCAGCTTTCCTGTTGTGACTAGGCACTCTCATTTCTCTTGCCTCATGAAATGTCACATAAATGTTGCTTGTCTTGTCCTAATCTTCTTTATTAATGTTCTTCTAGTGTCTGCCTCCTTCTAGACTGTCTTGTTTGTCTTAGGAAAATATCCAGTAATAATACTACTATCAATAATAATTACAACAGTCAACCATTCTTTATATAACATTATTCTCCAAACTTATTTGGACTTGCTGTGCTTTTCACACTCCTCCACGACACAGATCATAATACATACAGGCACACTGATATATCACACACATACACATCAAAATTCACACATATTCCAATTAACCCTTTGACTCCGGCACCCTGCACACTAGCATCCTGCATTGCCAACCTTGATAGCAAAGCAGAAACTTAACCGTTCGACTCTCTCCCCTTTCCACCAGGTTGCAGCTGGTGAATAGGGTGCAGGAATCAAAGGGTTATTCAATAATTCATCAAATAAATCCAAAGCAAGTGTGACCGCCCACGTTCAAGCAAACAAGAACCAAAAAAAGTGAAAGTAGAATCAGAACACATATTTAATACAACCAGACAAGATAGGTGCAAATTTCTGGCCAACTGGCCCTTGTCAAGCATAAACGCAAGAGCCACACACACACACACACACACACACACACACACACACACACACACACACACACACACACACACACACACACACACCACACACACAAACCAACAACAACAACTATCAAACAAAAAATACAAAATTAGGAGAAAATGAACAAAACTTCCCTGCTGCTTCATTAAGTAGATGAAAATGACCGAAATGAAATCATAATGTGTTTGTGAGTAATAATAACTGGGAAGAGGGGAGGCAAACATGATGTCTGCGGGGAAATGAGAGAAATTCTGCAACGTAAAAGTGGTTCCCCCTGCAACTAAATGCTGTTTAAGACTGCGCATCATTCAAACAAAGAAAATAGCGCAGAATATTGATATAAATATCGTTCACTTTCACTCACACACTCACACACACACCATATCCCGCTCAAGACTGTGAAATGGGTAGTGGCACAAAGAGAATCTCTGTGTTCTTGTGTACAAACAGATTTGCCTAAAACTAGGCATGTTGAAAGATAGAGTAAGCTTTAGTTTAACGCACCCGAAAACTTTGTTTACAGCAAAGTCACAGCCATGGTGGCAAAGGACATAATTTTGTACACAAACACTATCATACACAAACAAGGACATAATTTTGTACACAAACACTATCATACACAAACAAGGACATCATTTTCTACACAAACACTATCATACACAAAAAGGACATAATATTGTACACAAGCACTATCATACACAA